>CM035102.1:17051887-17651887 GCA_020205505.1 Panax japonicus | reverse complement strand
CTCAACTTTTAGCCAATTGAAAGAGGGAATTATTGGACTTTATGTATGCTAGATAAGAGATCAATTTTTATGGATTAGAAGGCCACTTGGCCGGCCATACAAGAGAGAAGAGAAGGGGAGATGAATGTATTAATTGCTCACTTTAGTTGTTTACCAACCCACCTAAATAGCCTAGCCTTTTATAGCTTAGTATATAATTATTAACCAAGGCTAGCAAGCTAAGATATTAGGAGACTAATAGAAATTAAAATGTGGGAGAAAGAGAGGCCACTTGGCCGGGTAATGAAGAGGTGAAAGAAGAGGGAGAATTGCATGCACATCATCCATTTATATACCACATAATTGGCAATAGATAATTCACCCAATTAGGCTATGTGTCACATTTTTTTTAAAGGTAACTTGCAAATCTTGGCAAGATATTGGTTTGGTGACCAACCCTAAATCCTAGATTGCTCAAAACCTAAACCCTAAGGGATGCAACAATTGAGAACTCTAGAAATAAAAGGAAAGGACTAAAATACCCTTTGTGGATTTTTTTTTGAGAAAGCTTGCAAATCTTGCCTTATCTTTGGAGTGGTTGAACAAACCCTAACCCTAGCATAGCATGTGACTAAAGCCGTACAAATCAGCCACCTAGCAATGAGATTCATTGAATCAATTTGATTAAATTAAGAAAAGGAAGGAGCTTGTGATATATCAAGTTCTCTAAAGTAAAGTTAGCTTATTTTCTTTTTCTTCTTTCTCTTTCATTTGTCTTTCCAAGTTACTAAGAAAGAGAGAGAGAGAGAGAGAGAGAGAGTGAGAGAGCTGCCAATCGGCAGCCATGGTGGAGAGAAAGGAGAGTTTTGGTGAGGCATCCAAGTTCCATGATCAAGCTATGGAGAAGAAGAAGAAGGAGAGCATGGTAATAAAGGTATAAACCCTTTTTGTTTAGTTAAATTTTTGATGGTTGTAACTCAAAACATGGAGTTATGTTCTTGATCTTCAAAACTCTAGATCTATATGATTTAGAGTGTTTTATGTGTGGATCTATCCATTTTAAGTTTCAAAAGATAGATCAAAAGCAAGAAAAATGGAAGCTAGGTTTTTCAAAAGATAGAAAACAAGATTTTTCTCTTAACTTTAATCTTGTATTTGATGCTTGTTTGATGAAATAAGAAACTTTGTTTCTAAATAAAAAATCCATGTATATACATGTTAATAAGTGTTTATTGTTTGGATCTACACATAATGGGGGTTGATTTGGTGGAAATCTAAAGGAATTGAAGAATGGAAATTTTCTGGAAAAGTTTAAACTTTTAAAGTGTGATCAAGCTTTTGGATCTTTTAAATCTATGATGGATATTTATGATTTATCTTCTTGGGATGCTAGATATATGTGTTAAGGGTAAAATCCCTTTGGAATTACTGAAATAGGTTGAAAAATGACCAAGTTTTGGGATTTCTCCCAAACTACACAAAGTTAAGAAAAACTGTTAAAAGGACAGATTTTAAACAGTCACTTCCGGGATACTTTCCGGGAGCTTAACATGTCCAAATATGGATTGTGATAGATGAAAACTGTAGTTCGGAAAGATACGAACCCAACAAAATTGACAGATCATTAATCGGAGTTACAGATTTCGTTTTATTTAAGTTTTGGTGAAGGACTCCAAAACTGCCAAAGTGAAAAAAGTTTCTGCCCAAACTTTTCCGGGGGCTGTTTCGGACATTTATTTAATGAGAAAAATTCTAGGCTTTTGGGAAATGAAAATATATGGTATTATGTAGCTCGAGTCCAAAAATGAGCTAATTCCGAGTTAAAACGACCAAGTTATGACCGTTCCAATTTTTGTGATTTTTCGACAGAAATCGCTATTTATCGGAGTTCTAAAACTCCGATTGCCACGAAATTTAAAATGGAGCATCACGTTAACATATATAAGGTTATGCCAAAAGATGGGCATTACTGGAGTTAAGCACGAGGTAGCTAATTTCTTAAGCTACGCACTAGAAATTAATTTTTGAAAAATACCAAAGGAAGTTGGAAAATTATGGAAAAATAATTTTTGTGCATGAAATATGTGACAACCCGGAAATCCGGATTGTCCAGAAATTAAGATTTAAAGAATTAGTTATTAATAAAATGAATTTTTATTAATACCATTATGTGATATGTGTTTATTAATCGTTCTATAACCTAGAATGATTATTAATCGAGAGGATTCTGGCTACGAGCTAGACTGAACGAGTAGGAATTTTCAAGACGAAAATAAATTTTTCCGGAGACAAAATATTTTCGGGGAAAAAGACGAAATAGGCACTATTCACCCGACGAAACCTAAGGGTTAGGGTTTGAATAACCTAAGCCTTTCCGAGAGTTCGGTATGTCGAAATGACATTCCGTCGAAAGATTTGACGATAATATATCGTGAAAAGTTAAGTAAGCCGATAAAATTTTTTCTCGAAAAACGTGCAGAAATCGGATAAAATAAAAATGACGAAAAGTACTGCTGTGTACTTTTCACTCGTTTAGCTACGTTAGGAAAAAACGTGAAGGAAAACGATTATCGTAGAAAAGTGTTTTTCAGTTTTTCAGAAATCCGAAGAATATATAATATTAAATCGGTAATGGAAAGATGAAATATTCAAAAATATTTGGATTCCGAGAAATCACAGTTTTTAGACTGTAAAGTGCTTATGCTTATGAGCTAAGTAAAAGATAAGTTACTTAATGAGTAAGTAAACTTAAAGGCTAAGTAAACTTAAGGGTTAAGTAAACTTAAGGGTTAAGTAAACTTAAGTGCTATGCAAACTTAAAGGCTAAGCAAACTTAAGTATTAAGTAAACTTAAGTGTTAAGTAAACTTAAGGAGTAAGTTAACTTAGTCCTTAAGTAATGAATAGTAAGGAGGTTAAGGGTGTGAAATGACCAAAATGCCCCTAGCCTTGAAAATCTATAAATAGGAAGCTTAAACTCATTTGTTTGGATTATTGAAAATCCTATACTTGAGAGAGAAAGAGAGAGAGTTTGGATGGAAGATGAAAGGAAGAAGAAGAGGAAAGAGTTGGCTCGTGAGCAAACTTTGTCCGACGGAAGGAATTTAAGGATGAACGGTAATCCGAATCCTAGTTTCTTCAAAATTTTCTTTAAGTTTTTATGTTAAAAAACATAGCTTAATGAAGATAAGAAGTAGATAATTTGAAGAATGAATTCATATGGTTGAATTCATGAGAAAACGAAGAAATAAGAATTAGAAATTTAGTTTATAAATTTCTTAAGGAAGTATAAAATTCGTAAGAATTTTGAGTGATCCGAATGAATCTTATGAATGAGTAGGTTAAATAAGTAAGTAATGGTGTTCTATAACATCAAATTCCAAGAAAAAGTAAAATCGTAATCCAAAATATCGATTAAAAATGAAGAACGAACGAAGAACACGAAGAACACGCGAAGAACGCGAAGAACGTTGTTGATGGACAAATTTAAAACCATCGTAGTATAATTGTTGTTGATGGACAAGTTTAAAACCATCGCGTATAAGTTAGTTGGTTATTGCTTGGTTAGGAACGTTAGAAACGTTCATGAAGAATGGATTAAAATTGAGCTATAATGAAGTTATGGAAAAAATTTCGTAAAAGAAGTTCGATAATTTGAAAGTTAGTAAATGAACCCAAATGTGTAGGGTTTCATAAGAATGTAAGAAAATGTTGAAAACTTGAGTCGTGGACTCAAGAACGAACGAGTTCCGAGTTCGGATGACCGAATTACGGACGAACTAACGAAGAACGTTAAAATGAACGAAGGGTGAAGATTAAGCCAATTGAATGGCAGGTTAATGGATTCAGAACAAAGTTCTATCCTTGAGTAATCAAAGTACGTAAGATAAGTAAGAAAATGGCTTTGGAACGACTCCATTCTGAGTTATAACGAAGAAGTTATGAGATTTCGAAGTACGCATCTCAGAACGACCAAAGACTTAGAAAAAAAAATTTCGGGAAGAAGGTCTTGGCGCCGCGGCGCCAGGCATGCCTAGAATGGTGGCGCTGCAGCGCCAGGCCGGAGAGCCAGACACTGCTAACTCATGCCGCAGCGCGAGTCTTAGTGTAGAGAGTGGCGCCGCAGCGCCGGCCTCGGCAGTTTGACACTGTAGAGTGGCGCCGCAGCGCGAGAGTTGTAAAGGGGATCGGCGCCGCAGCGCCGGTACAGGGAAAAAGCCAGTAATGGGCTTTTTATTGCTCAATTACTGAGGATGTGCAAGAAAGAGATACGAACATGTAGTTTTAATAAGGTAACACTTAAGTGAGTGTTTTAAACCTTTAATGAAGGTCGAATGAAAAAATTGAACGAGATTAAAAGAATGTAATTACGGGTTACGGCACCGATAGCCGAGGATCGTAGTCGCAATGAATCGAACGTGAGGGATTGCTATGATGGTGATTCCTTAGACGTTGATGGACGATTATAATGTATAACATTTCTATGTTAAGACATGGTAATGAGATATGAATGTAAAGCGTATAGACGCTGTGAATGCAACGTTGTTGCTTTGAACGATCGGTCTTAGCATACAACGATTAGTATGGCTTCAACATTAAGAAAGAATAATGAACATGGGGTTCATGGGATGGATAACGATCGAAAATAATTAAAACCTTGAGTAAAGGTTGAATGAGAGATTAAGAGACGAGCAACGTGAACGTTGAATACGTAAACGATCCTCGTGAATCGTATTCGCGTTTGACGAACGTGCTAAGTATACCCTAGTTGTATGACTTAGACGTTGATGAATGTAGTAAGTAAGATACGAATGGTATCAAGAAAGCCGTATCGACGGTAATGAGATTAATGAAAGCCGAATGTGAATCGGATAAGAATGAATCCTGAGGTATGGCAATTACTTGGCAGAAAGCCATAAGGAATAAGAAATTGACTTAACGAACATTATAATTTAATAGTTCGTATAAGTTAACAGAAAGTTAGGTTGTGGTACAATCGTAACCTTTGATGGTTGACATATGGGAGCTGGGCTAAACAATTCCTTCAGAGAGCGAAGGTATATACGAAACTGGCAACCGATCTAACTCACTGTGATGGCAGTGTAGATGAGACGGGAACTTGTTTGTTGGTTGTTTGTGGGAAACCACTCAGAGTACCATATGGACTACCAGCAGAGAAGCGATGTGTGCTGAGTCCTAGAGAAGTTATAAGAAGAAGATCAGAATGTTAATCATCAAAGATGATGAACGTTTTGAGTAAGACATCTCCGTATGTCATGAAGCTGTAGAATGGTAATGAAAGTTGGTCGCGTAAACTTAGATTGCAAGAACGCGAACCTTAAGAAGTAAAGTTAAGTAAACCAATGCGTAAGTCAAGCATATGACTAATTGGTGTACATGTTATTTCCTTATGTGTTATAGGGAATGGAATGAGCAGTTCAGCGTAAGCTGTAGCTGTGCGTAAGGCAAGTTTCCTAACTTCATTCATATTTTAAATGAATGCTAGTTTCTTAAACTTCTCAGATGTTGAACTTGAGAAGTTCTGTCTATGTGCGAATGTGTGATATTTGTACAAGGTGGTAGAACGTATGAGGCCTTGTGCCACAATGTGAACACTTTGGTGTTTCTATGATATGAACTGTTCTGTGATTGAACTGTTCGATAAAAGAATGTTCTGTTTATACATGAACCGTTATTGTTAAGTCTGTGCTATTGATTCTAGCCAGACAGAATGTGTATGAAAGAGAGTAGAGAATGAAAGTATTTCAAAGTGGATATAACTGATGTTTTAAAAGGATAGGAATCGAGATTATTCCTATTGTTCAAGCTGCTTCATAACCTTTGTTCGGTTATCGAAGTTCCAAAGGAATGTTAAACTCTTGAAGTTGTTTATTCTACTGCTAAGACTTGCTGAGCAATTGAATGCTCACACTTGCTTTAAATGAAAAACATTTTCAGCGAACGATGTTAGAAGAACATAAGGATCCCGTATAGATCAAGCTGTCGGTATCCAGATGAAGTGCCATTCAGAATGTGAATGAGCGAGAAGATCAAGTGAAGACTTGTAATGTAGAAAGATGAGAATTAAACTATAGAATAGTTTAATGAACGATTATGTATCCTTGGTGGCGGATAAAAGTCACTCGTGCAAGATGTAAAGAATAATGTAATTATCATTATTTGTAATGAGAAAATCTATAAGGTTTTTAGAACCTGGGATTTGAGAGTGTATGTTGTTATATTTCAGTATATAATGATGTATGTTGGATGAATGATGTACTAGTGACGCACGGAATCCGGGTGTGAAGATGGACCAGATTTCGGGGCGTTGCAAGTTGGTATCAGAGCTGATAGGTTATAAATCTTAGGTATGAGTACCTAAGACTATAATCGTAAAGAGAATGATAAGAAGATCACCACGTGATCATAGTAAATCGTAGTAACAGATAATCTGTTAAACGATGGATGATTTATAGCTAATGCTATGAATGAATGGTACTATAAAGTAGTACGGGAAGAAGAACTCAAATTGAGTGGTAAAGGATAGTATACAAGTTAAAGAAAATTTGTATTAAGTATAGAGAAAGTTAGAAATTGTAAGATTTCAATTGAGGACTCATGTGATGGCTGAGTTGTATGAATCTTTGTATGGACATAGGTTTGTGCTTGGTTTAACAACCACTCAGTTTCTTATAGTGATAATCATTGAAATTGGTCGCGCTATCAAGATGTATGTGACGAGAAGGTGAATCTTTTCTTATGTATATACTTGATAGGTAGAGAATGATAAGATAGGTGCGAGTTCTTGAAACTCATACTTATGAAAAGTTTGTGACTCATAGTTATATGCTATGTTTCTGAGCCCTAAGCATATGGATAGTCCTTGATTTGTTCTTGGATTACATATTGCGAAGATAAGTTCTTAAACACATATGGTTGTGGAAAGTTCCTAAACACATAAAGTGTGGTAAGTGGATGAACTATACTAAGGTATAGGAATGTGTAGACTGAAAACGAGTTATTTTCAGTAGACTTAGCATTGAAGGTGCTAGAGAAGATTATGTATTGTCGCAAGTAAGACAATGAAAGAATACGGAGAATAGGATATTCCAAGTCATCTAGCTATGCTAGATTTCGAAGTTTCTTGAAATCGTGCTGATTTGCGCGTTTTGAAAATGAATGAATTGGTTCAATTTTTGAAACCAATGGATTTTAAAAGAACTATTCTTGATATGTCTATGCTAGTTGATTCGGCTAGACAGAAATTGATTTGAAATATCAAAATGAATTTTTATCATCAGTGCATTTGATGCAAGGATGGTAAAAGGATGGAGTTATTAATGCAATTAAACCTGGTGTGGAATTTGATCAGAGGATCAACAACCTGCTATGGTATGATGCATAATGATGAAGTCATAAACTGACGAAGTCCTCAACGTACCATGAAGAGTGCGGTATCATGACGTCATGAAAAGTTTTTATGTATTATAAAATAATTTAAAGAAGTAGTCGAAGTCAATTTAGTTGACGAGACGAATGTTTCAAGTTGATGTCCAATTTATTGGTATGGTCTAAGCTACTTGATTTTGTGATAGCCCCGAATCCGGGCCCCGAATCGACGCGGATTCGGTACACTAAAATTTCTTTCACTATCTAATTGCGGAAGATATAAACATAAATTGTTTATACATTACATTACACACTATTCCCCAAGGTCGAGTAACCTTAACTTAATACACATTTCTTATAACCTTTTTAACTTATAACACATTTCCTAAAATATCTATTACACAACATTATTGATCATATACACAATTACAAACTAACTGCACTTTATATCCGAAGCTATACTTAGCTTTAATCGTTTCCTGAATAGGACGCATTTGCTTTACCTGCAATGTTTTATCATGATATAGCAAGGGTGAGCATGAAAGTTGCCCAACAAGTTTATATACAACAATTTAACGATATATCATGATTGAAGAGTATGAATAAAGGGCTTGCTATAATTCATCAATATAATTGAGAACTAGCACGAACAAATTTTTTTGACTGAACAAGTATTATACATGAACAACATTTCTGAACCAACTGGTAATGAAGGTGATCAGCCTTTCATACCTGACTTATACATGCAAGATGTACATAATACAATTTTCGTGGCAATCAGTAATGATTTACCATCAGCTTGAATAAACTACTCTTATTAGAGTTAAGTACAAAAAAAACTTGCCTGCACCATAGATTACCGCAACGCAATTAAATAACGCTTTATCCGAAGACCTAATATTAATAATATAGATCTCCAATAATTAGAATAATATCATCACAGTAATATACTGTTATATTATACACAGAATAACCTAAACACATTACCACATAAGCCTATCAGCCTATAACACACATAAGACTAGGTATCAAGTCAAACTATTGCAGTCTGAGTTGAAACTGACACAATTCTATCATCCCGACAGTCTAGTCGGACTTTTATCGAGTTTAAGTTCTATTAAACTCTGGCTAACCACTTATCCATCATCACAGATAACTTCCTTATCAGACAAAACATTTTTCCTAGGCTCGTAATAATTTTCGGATAATTATTACCATTTATTACCATTTATCAACATTTTTCAATCCCTAAAACGTATTTAATTGAATTAAATACCACAATTCTTTTATCAATAATATTTATTTATTATTAAATATTAATGAAATACATGTCATAATATTATAATATAATTATAATATTTTTAATACCTTAGCACCGTATTTAAATGAATTAAATACCACAAAATACCTTAATCATTAATATTTATTTAATATAAAATATTAATGAAAATCATTACATAATATTATAATATAATTATAATATCACAAAGTATTTTTAATACTTTAAAAATCATTTTTATATAATTTTTCAATACTTTAATCCATTATCCGATAATTGCTATTAATATTAAAATATTAATATTTTCATGCCAAAATATCAAAAGTTATATTTTATAACTTAAAATATTTTTATATCACTTAAATCATTTTTATATGATTTATAAAGCATTAATATTATTTTTCCATAATTTATTTAATATATTTATTAAATAAATTAATTACCATTAATAATAAATTATTAATGAAATTCATCACAAAATATCAAAAGTTATCAAAAATAACTTAAAATATTTTCTTATGCCAAAATATCATTTTTCATGATTTTTCATGAATTAAAAACTATTTTTAAATAATTTATTTAATATTGTAATTAAATAAATAAATACCATTTTTATTCCAAAAATACTAAATATTTTTGAAATATACTTAAAATAGTTAAAAACTATTTTTCAGACTTTAAAATAATTTTTCATAATTTATTTTGTATTTTTAATAATTAAAAACCATTTTTTTCTAATTTTAAATCAATTTCCAGAATTTATTTAAATAAACCATCGCTAAAGGCCTATAGCTACACTTGTCTGTCGCTATAGGTGTTCTTGAGTGTTCTTGACAGAATTCGGGGTACCTAGTTTGACCGGAAATTAAACCGTGTTCTGATCGGTTTCTGGGACTGTGATTGATTTCATGTTGTAGTATTTATGTAATACTATAATTACCAACTTGTTTCATGGCCAAAATACATCATATGAGCGAGATCTAGGCTCTCAAAATGTCTGACATCGCTGTTCTTCATTTTCTGGGTTTTCCAGAAAATGAAGAACAGACGAGGGTTCAATTTTAAATCCTTGTATCTTTCATTCTAGGCTTTGTTTCCGTGATCTAAAGGTTCAGTCTTGTAGTACGTATGACAGGGTATAATATCATAACATAATATTAGTCTAACAACATCAAATGTTCACGATTTACCATGGTCAAAGTAAGGGTCAGAAACCGGATATTGAATTTTCTGGGTTTTCCAGAAAATTCTTAAGGCTGATCGGTCAACGCTTTTTGACCAACACTATACTCGATCCTGATCATGATTTGGTGGGTATGAGGACTTATATCTATAGTTCACATGGCAAGGTACAAGTACCAACCAACAATTGGACCAAAACATTAACGATAATCAAAATCAGAAACCTCAAATATCTTGTCAGACCATCTCTGGAAAATCTGGGTTACCCAGAAACGTTTTCCGTGAACGGTCAACGCTGTTTGACCGAGCATAACCGACGATCTAGACTTAATCCGACCATGATTCCAATTTTAGATCACAGTTCTCATGACATAGAACATGTTTATAACATTAAACAATAAATATCAAAAACAGATAAGGATTTATGGCGTCTGACATTAGGCTGTCAGTCGATATTTTTCCAATTTTTCCAGATTTGTAAAAATGCTTGATTCGTGCATCTAAGTGTTATAGATCCTTGATCTATCAACCCAGATCACTTATAGACACCATATTACATAACTTTGCACAATCAATTGTAACATTTAACATAAAAATCATAGATTTCGAAATTTGAAGGTTTTATACCTTTTCATGCTTGATTTTGATTTCTGATCCTTTAATCTGTTTATGATCAACGTGGGGATTGATTTTAGAACTGATCTAGCTTAGATTTTCGGAGGTTTGGTGAGAGAGAGTTGGTGAGAGCATACAATGAAATTAGCCAAGTTTTTTAACAACTTCTCTTTCTAAATCTATTTATATAAGGTTGGATTCATTGCATGATGCTACCTAGCTGCTGAGTTGCTGGATTTTTTTGTCAAAGGCTAGGTTTTAGGGTTGCTCAACCACTCCCTAGACCAATTCTTGCAAGCTAAGTCACCAAAATGCACTAAAGGGCATTTTTGCCATTTCCTTAAATTTTTAGATTTTGTAATTTGATGAAACCCTTAGGGTTTAGGGTTTGAGCATACTTAGATTTATGATTTGGACAAATTTGGGTTTAGGTTTAAATTCCCAAATTTTTAGCAACTTGGATTTTCAAAATTATTTCTCTAATAAAATTTAAAAATAGAAAATTAACAATTTTAACTTATAATTAATATTTACTAATTATATTAAAATTCCTTAATCATACTAAAATCTTACTAATTAGGATTAGTATTTCCTAATTAAAATTGCTAATTACGCAATTAGGGTCAAAATGGTCATTAGGGTTTATAAACCGCTAATTAGGGTTTCTAATAGAAAAATTAATTTTCTAATTTAGAAATTTAATCTCGTAATTAGATTAGGGTTTTCTATTTACACAAAAATTGATATAATTAGGATTAAGGTTTCCTAATTAGCATTGCAAATTTTAGCAATTAATTCCACAATTAAGTATTAGGGTTTCGGATAGAACAATTAGGGTTCCAAAAATTGTAAATTAGGTTTTGTTAATTAATTAACCTTTTACCCTAATTAATACTTAATTAACACCTCATAAGCATTTAATTCTCCGTTGAGTTCCCAGAATAGGGCTTCACTTTAACAGAATCTGAAACTAGGATTTTCAGATCTGGCATTAGGGTTTTAAATTTGGAATTAGGGTTTTGTAATCAATGATTAAGATTAACCCTAACTAATCTTTTCATTATTTACACATATGCCATTAAGTTCCCGTTTTAGGGTTTCATGCACCGAATTAGGGTTTCGGATTTCCAGAACTGAAACTACGGTTTACAGAACCGATTTCTAGTGTTTCTTGTTAACCGTTAGGATTTTCTAACCGAACATTGTCGTTCTTAATATATTCTTAGGGTTTGTCACAGATATAGTTTATCTGGTCAACCCTTGACCCTTAACCACATTCTGTACACAGAACATAACCATATTCACAGATCTTAATCACATAAACAATTAATCTTGAATAATTCACCTATTTCCTTTACAGAATTTTGAAATCCTCAAAATTCAATCCCAATAACACCATACACATACACTTATTTTCTGTCTAGGCCTATTATTTGACCTTAAATCAATCTTTTAAGATTTTCATAAATTGTCTAAATTCTCGGGTAGTCACAGATTTGGCTAAGGCGAATGGTATGTTATGATTAAAAGAAAATCGAGCTTTCTTTGAAACGTTATGCCAAACCAAATTGTTTTGGTGTGGAATTTGATGAGTAAGTCTGAGGTGAACATACCCTGAAATGGGGTTATACGATAGGCTGATCACCTACGTATGGAAGAGGTAGTTTACCTTCTTTGTGATTGTAAACTTACCGTGTAAGAAAGGTTTACGGCGAAAGGCTGTTTAACCTAGTAAGAGTTCATGGTCGATTTGACCCCTCAGCAAAAGAATAAAATGTTTTAAAGGAATCTTTATATTCCTCATTATTCCTTTCACTTCATGATTCTTGATAAGTTATGAAGGGTAGGGAATGAAAGAAAGATAAGAACTTCTTTGAAGAGAAGTTGAAAAGAAGAGTAAGTTAAAATTTCGAGGACGAAATTCTATGATGAAGGGGTGAATGTGATGACCCGGGTATGGGTATGGTTTAAAGAAATTCCGAGGACGGAATTTTTATAAGGGGGAAAGGATGTGACAACCCGGAAATCCGGATTGTCCAGAAATTAAGATTTAAAGAATTAGTTATTAATAAAATGAATTTTTATTAATACTATTATGTGATATGTGTTTATTAATCGTTATATAACCTAGAATGATTATTAATCGGGAGGATTCTGGCTACGAGCTAGACTGAACGAGTAGGAATTTTCAAGACGAAAATAAATTTTTCCGGAGACAAAATATTTTTGGGGAAAAAGACGAAATAGGCACTATTCACCCGATCAAACCTAAGGGTTAGGGTTTGAATAACCTAAGCCTTTCCGAGAGTTCGGTATGTCGAAATGACATTCCGTCGAAAGATTTGACGATAATATATCGTGAAAAGTTAAGTAAGCCGATAAAAGTTTTTCTCGAAAAACGTGCAGAAATCGGATAAAATAAAAATGACGAAAAGTACTGCTGTGTACTTTTCACTCGTTTAGCTACGTTAGGGAAAAACGTGAAGGAAAACTCTTATCGTAGAAAAGTGTTTTTCAGTTTTTCAGAAATCCGAAGAATATATAATATTAAATCGGTAATGGAAAGATGAAATATTCAAAAATATTTGGATTCCGAGAAATCACAGTTTTTAGACTGTAAAGTGCTTATGCTTATGAGCTAAGTAAAAGATAAGTTACTTAATGAGTAAGTAAACTTAAAGGCTAAGTAAACTTAAGGGTTAAGTAAACTTAAGGGTTAAGTAAACTTAAGTGCTAAGCAAACTTAAAGGCTAAGCAAACTTAAGTATTAAGTAAACTTAAGTGTTAAGGAAACTTAAGGAGTAAGTTAACTTAGTCCTTAAGTAATGAATAGTAAGGAGGTTAAGGGTGTGAAATGACCAAAATGCCCCTAGCCTTGAAAATCTATAAATAGGAAGCTTAAACTCATTTGTTTGGATTATTGAAAATCCTACACTTGAGAGAGAAAGAGAGAGAGTTTGGATGGAAGATGAAAGGAAGAAGAAGAGGAAAGAGTTGGCTCGTGAGCAAACTTTGTCCGACGGAAGGAATTTAAGGATGAACGGTAATCCGAATCCTAGTTTCTTCAAAATTTTCTTTAAGTTTTTATGTTAAAAAACATAGCTTAATGAAGATAAGAAGTAGATAATTTGAAGAATGAATTCATATGGTTGAATTCATGAGAAAATGAAGAAATAAGAATTAGAAATTTAGTTTATAAATTTCTTAAGGAAGTATAAAATTCGTAAGGATTTTGAGTGATCCGAATGAATCTTATGAATGAGTAGGTTAAATAAGTAAGGAATGGTATTCTATAACATCAAATTCCAAGAAAAAGTAAAATTGTAATCCAAAATATCGATTAAAAATGAAGAACGAACGAAGAACACGAAGAACACGCGAAGAACGTTGTTGATGGACAAATTTAAAACCATCGTAGTATAATTGTTGTTGATGGACAAGTTTAAAACCACCGCGTATAAGTTAGTTGCTTATTACTTGGTTAGGAACGTTAGAAACGTTCATGAAGAACGGATTAAAATTGAGCTATAACGAAGTTATGACGAAAATTTCGTAAAAGAAGTTCGATAATTTGAAAGTTAGTAAATGAACCCAAATGTGTAGGGTTTCATAAGAATGTAAGAAAATGTTGAAAACGTGAGTCGTGGACTCAAGAACGAACGAGTTCCGAGTTCGGATGACCGAATTACGGACGAACTAACGAAGAACGTTAAAAACGTTAAAATTAACGAAGGGTGAAGATTAAGCCAATTGAATGGTAGGTTAATGGTTTCAGAACAAAGTTCTATCCATGAGTAATCAAAGTACGTAAGATAAGTAAGAAAATGGCTTTGGAACGACTCCATTCTGAGTTATAACGAAGAAGTTATGAGATTTCGAAGTACGCATCTCAGAACGACCAAAGTCTTAGAAAAAAAATTTCGGGAAGAAGGTCTTGGCGCCGCGGCGCCAGGCATGCCTAGAATGATGGCGCTGCAGCGCCAGGCCGGAGAGCCAGACACTGCTAACTCACGCCGCAACGCGAGTCTTAGTGTATAGAGTGGCGCCGAAGCGCCGGCCTCGGCAGTTTGACACTGCAGAGTGGCGCCGCAGCGCGAGAGTTGTAAAGGGGATCGGCGCCGCAGCGCCGGTACAGGGAAAAAGCCAGTAATGGGCTTTTAATTGCTCAATTACTGAGGATGTGCAAGAAAGAGGTACGAACATGTAGTTTTACTAAGGTAACACTTAAGTGAGTGTTTTAAACCTTTAATGAAGGTCGAATGAAAAGATTGAACGAGATTAAAAGAATGTAATTACGGGTTACGGGACCGATAGCTGAGGACCGTATTCGCAATGAATCGAACGTGAGGGATTGCTATGATGGTGATTCCTTAGACGTTGATGGACGATAATAATGTATAACATTTCTATGTTAAGACATGGTAATGAGATATGAATGTAAAGCGTATAGACGCTGTGAATGCAACGTTGTTGCTATGAACGATCGGTCTTAGCATACAACGATTAATATGGCTTCAACATTAAGAAAGAATAATGAACATGGGGTTCATGGGATGGATAACGATCGAAAGTAATTAAAACCTTGAGTAAAGGTTGAATGAGAGATTAAGAGACGAGCAACGTGAACGTTGAATACGTAAACGATCCTCGGGAATCGTATTCCCGTTTGACGAACGTGCTAAGTATACCTTAGTTGTATGACTTAGACGTTGATGAATGTAGTAAATAAGATACGAATGGTATCAAGAAAGCCGTATCGAACGGTAATGAGATTAATGAAAGCCGAATGTGAATCGGATAAGAATGAATCCTGAGGTATGGCAATTACTTGGCAGAAAGCCATAAGGAATAAGAAATTGACTTAACGAACATTATAATTTAATAGTTCGTATAAGTTAACAGAAAGTTAGGTTGTGGTACAATCGTAACCTTTGATGGTTGACATATGGGAGCTGGGCTAAACAATTCCTTCAGAGAGCGAAGGTATATACGAAACTGGCAACCGATCTAACTCACTGTGATGGCAGTGTAGATGAGATGGGAGCTTGTTTGTTGGTTGTTTGTGGGAAACCACTCAGAGTACCATATGGACTACCAGCAGAGAAGCGATGTGTGCTGAGTCCTAGAGAAGTTATAAGAAGAAGATCAGAATGTTAATCATTAAAGATGATGAATGTTTTGAGTAAGACATCTCCGTATGTCATGAAGTTGTAGAATTGTAATGAAAGTTGGTCGCGTAAACTTAGATTGCAAGAACGCGAACCTTAAGAAGTAAAGTTAAGTAAACCAATTCGTAAGTCAAGCATATGACTAATTGGTGTACATGTTATTTCCTTATGTGCTATAGGGAATGGAATGAGCAGTTCAGCGTAAGCTGTAGCTGTGCATAAGGCAAGTTTCCTAACTTCATTCATATTTTAAATGAATGCTAGTTTCTTAAACTTCTCAGATGTTGAACTTGAGAAGTTCTGTCTATGTGCGAATGTGTGATATTTGTACAAGGTGGTAGAACGTATGAGGCCTTGTGCCACAATGTGAACACTTTGGTGTTTCTATGATATGAACTGTTCTGTGATTGAACTGTTCAATAAAAGAATGTTCTGTTTATACATGAACCGTTATTGTTAAGTCTGTGCTATTGATTCTAGCCAGACAGAATGTGTATGAAAGAGAGTAGAGAATGAAAGTATTTCAAAGTGGATATAACTGATGTTTTAAAATGATAGGAATCGAGATTATTCCTATTGTTCAAGCTGCTTCATAACCTTTGTTCGGTTATCGAAGTTCCAAAGGAATGTTAAACTCTTGAAGTTGTTTATTCTACTGCTAAGACTTGCTGAGCAATTGAATGCTCACACTTGCTTTAAATGAAAAACATTTTCAGCGAACGATGTTAGAAGAACATAAGGATCCCGTATAGATCAAGCTGTCGGTATCCAGATGAAGTGCCATTCAGAATGTGAATGAGCGAGAAGATCAAGTGAAGACTTGTAATGTAGAAAGATGAGAATTAAACTATAGAATAGTTTAATGAACGATTATGTATCCTTGGTGGCGGATAAAAGTCACTCGTGCTAGATGTAAAGAATAATGTAATTATCATTATTTGTAACGAGAAAAGCTATAAGGTTTTTAGAACCTGGGATTTGAGAGTGTATGTTGTTATATTTCAGTATATAATGATGTATGTTGGATGAATGATGTACTAGTGACGCACGGAATCCGGGTGTGAAGATGGACCTAATTTCGGGGCGTTACAAAATACATGTATATATGTTTGACCAAATGATAGGATAATAATTCACTGATTTGGTATTTTCGTGATACCGATATAGAATACAGTTTGCTGAATTGAAAATGTGTTGAATCCGGTTTGCTGGATTGAGGTTTAAATTGATGGATTTGGAATTCAAGTTGCTGAATTATAAATTTGGTTGTTAGATATAGAATCCAGGGTGCTGGATTAGTGTTTGCCTTATTACATGTTAATGAATAGTTTATGAAATGAAAAGCGAGTGTTAAATCATAAGGGATATGATATAGTGATTGAATAATTATCAAAGGATGATAATAATATTGATGTGTTAAGTTGTTATCTAATATTTGATTAAGTATTAGATAGTATTATGGAATAAAGTATGTTATATTGATTAAAAGATCAATCTTATAACTGATAGGTCTTTTGTGAGAGATTAAATTAAATTGCGTTGCGGTAATCAACGGTTCAGGCAAGTTTCTTTTACTTAATTCTAATAAGAGTAGTTTCTTCAAGCTTATGGTTAATCATTGCTGATTGTCATGAAATTTGTACTCAGTACATCTTGCATGTATAAGTCAGGTATGAAAGGCTGATCACCTTCATTACCAGTTGGTTCAGAAATGTTTGTTCATGTAAAATACTTGTTCAATCAAAATTTGTTTGTGCTAGTTCTCAATTATATTGATGAATTATAGCAAGCTTATTATTCATACTCTTCAATCATGATATATCGTTATATTGTTGTATATAAACTTGCTGGGCAACGTTTATGCTCACCCTTGCTATATCATGATAAAACATTGCAGATAAAGCTAATGCGTTCGGATACAGGAAAATGGTAATGCCAAGTTCAGCTTGGGGCAATATATGGAGCTATTTTGTAATAGAATAATTGATAATAATGTTTTGTGTTAAATAGTTTATGAATTGTGTAATCAGTTAAGGTTACTCGATTTTGGGGAATAGTGTGTAATGTAATGTATAAACAATTTATGGTTATATCTTCAGCAATTAGTGAAAGAATTAGTATACCGGATCCGAGGCGATTCGGGGCCCGGATTCGGGGCTACTACATGGGGTCCACCAATGATTGTGCTGTCGTATGAATATTCCCTGTTAAAATGAATATTCCCCAAAGAATCGAATATTCACTAACACAACGAATATTTTATATCAACTTGCTTACTTTGCAAAATTTTCCAAATATTACCCACAACTATAACATTATATCATATCCACACTATAATATTCAAAAATATATTTCGAGAAAAAATATTCTTTATTCAAAAAAGTTGGGGTCTTACAACCTCCCCTTCTTATGAAATTTTGTCCTCGAAATTAGGGTACGTACCTGATATGTCGAAGAGGTGAGGATACCTTGATTTCATTTTATATTCTAACTCCCAGGTCATTTCCTCCACATCGTGGTTTCTCCATAAAACTTTGACTTGAGGTATAACCTTGAAGTGTAGAATATGATCCTTCTTATCCAAGATTTTAACAGCTACCTCTTCATACATTAAATCTTCCTCTATATCGTCTGGTTCTAATTCAATAATGTGGTTCGGATATTTCATATATTTATGTAACATAGATATCTCGTAACTCCTTTCTATGGAGCAACACGTAACAACACATGATCTCCAATATTAAATTCCACGTTCTTTGGATGAAGATCAGCATAACTCTTTTGTCGATCTTGTGAGGTTTTTATATGTTGTCGGATCGTTTGAATCTTTTTCGTAGTAATACGTACTAACTCTGGTCCCAACAACGTTGCTTCACCTACCTCATCCCAGCATACTGGAGAATGACACTTTCTTTCATACAACGCCTTAAATGGAGCCATGCCAATAATTTCTTGATAACTATTGTTGTAGGAAAACTCTACCAATGGTAAGAACTTGTCTCAACTTCCATCGAAGTCAAGGACACAAAGTATTAATAAATCCTCATGAGTTTAAATAGTCCTCTCTGATTATCCGTCCGTTTGAGGATGATACGCTGAACTAAATCGTAAATTCGTGCCCATAACTTTTTGCAAACTAACCCAAAATCTTGAAGTGAATCTTGGGTCTCGATCAGAAACTATGGATACTGGCATACCATGCAATCTTATAATCTCGTTTATGTACATACGAGCAAGACGTTCAAGTGTATAAGTTTCTCGTATCGGTAAGAAATGAGCAGACTTGGTCAATCTATTAACAATGACCCAAATTGCATCTATGCATTGAGAAACCTTGGGAAGACCAGTAACGAAATCTATGGTAATGTGCTCCCACTTCCATTCTAGAATTTCAAGTGGTTGCAATGGACCTTTTGGCACTTGATGCTCCGCCTTAACTCGTTGACAAGTTAGACAGCTTGAGATAAACCCCGCTATCTCTTTCTTCATATTGCTCCACCAAAATGTATGACGAAGATCACGATACATTTTGGTACTCCCAAGATGAATTGCAAACGGTGTGTTGTGCACCTCCATTATAATTTTATAGTTAAAGTCAGAATCGTTAGGAACACAAAGTCTGGAGTTGACTCGAAGTATTCCTTCTGCATCGATTCTTACTTCTGGAATTGCACCTTCTTGCACTTTCTTCTTCATACACATTAGATCCAGGTCTGTAGCTTGAGCAGCTTTAACTTTATCGATTAAAGTCTGTTCTACTCGTATAGTCGCCATCATCACATGGGTCCCTAGAGTCTTTAGCTCTATCTCGATCAATTGTAAGTCATACAAAATGGGTCTTTGTGTTAACAACATCACACTCGTTACCGCATACGATCTTCTACTCAACTCGTGAGCTACTACGTTTGCTCTTCCACGATGGTATTGAATGGTATGGTCGTTATCTTCAACAGCTCTAGCTAACGTCTTTGGCACATGATACGTTTGTTTTGGATGAAGAAGTAATTGATGGTTTTGTATCAGGTTCAAGGTCGATACAAAATTCAATTCCACGCTCTGAAGGTAGGCCAAGAAGTTCTTCACGGAAGACATCAGGAAATTTATTAACATTGGAAATATCATTCAAATCTGATGTATTTTTGTTTAAATCCGTGGCATGAGCTAAGAAAGCTTGACATCCGTTTTTTAATAAACGAATAGCTTTATGGCTTGAGATGACAGTGATTGAATTTATTAATTTGGTTGTTTGAATTCACATAATAGAATGGTTAGGAATATGAAAGCTAACAACTTTAAGAAAATAATCGATTTTTGCATGATGAGTGGTTAACCAGTCGATTCCTAAAATCATATCGAATGCAAGTATTTTCAAAGAGATAAGATCGACATGTAACGTGCTGTTATCGATTTTAACAAAACAAGACATATAAACAGTGGATGTTATGAAGGTTTCTCCCAACGGAGTTTCAACAGATAAATCAAAGTCTAATTTCTCCGTAGTCAAATTTAAACGTTGAGCGCAAGTAGGAGAAATAAAAGAATGGGTAGAACTGGTATCAAATAAGGTATAAGCTTCGCAAGAGTTTATGCTTAGCTTACCCGTGATCACCTCATTCGAATTCCTCGCTTTTTGGGAGGTTACGGCAAATGCTCTCCCTTGAACTAACAGTTTTGTTTTATCTGGGATGGCCTTTGATGCCTCCATCCTAGCTGGACTTAACTTTGGTGCACGACAAAATCGGGTTAGGTGACCTTCTCTTCAACAATTGTAACATGCTTTAGACTGACGCGTACAGTTTGGACTGATGTGTCCCTCTCCTCCGCATTTGTAACATACGACCGTTTGTCATTCTCTTTCCTTAACAACAGGTGCTGGTGCTGACGTCTTTCAATCATTATTGAATCTCCTCTTATTGAAATCTCCACTTCTATTATCTTGGCCATGATTACCCCTGGAGTGGTTACCATTTCTTGCATGTTGATTCCCTCCATGTTTGTTGTCAACGCTTCGATGACTGTTACCACTGGTATTATCGACTTGCTGGCCTCTCTCTCTTGGTTGGGTTGACTCATTATCGCGCTCTAATAACTGAGCCTTATTTACAACATCTGAATACAAACACAATTTATGAGAAATGAGGTATTAACGTATTTTGGTCTCAAACCTCATAGAAATATTCATGTCATTCTCTCCTCATTATCAACCAAATGGGATGTGAACCAAGACAACTCGACAAACTTAGCCTTGTACTGCGACACGGTCATATTATTTTGCTCCAACTTGATAAACGCCTCCTCCTTCATGTGACAAATACTTTTGGGAAAGTACTTGTCGTTGAACAACCCTTGGAACTTATCCCAAGACATCTTGAGTGTGGCAGGCTGGGTACATTTTACTGATTCCCACTAGTAATCTGCTTCTCTTCTCAACATGAAGGTGGCAAAGGGAACCTTTTTCTCCTCGGAGCATCCCAAGACATAAAATATCTTGGTGATTTTCTTTATCCACGTCTCCGCCTTAAGTGATTTTGGCTCTCCCCAAAAATCTAATGGTCCCAGCTCTTTGAATTGTTTAGCGGTGACCATCGGTGAGTTGCAAGTGTGTCCACCTGCATTTTGAACAGGAGCTGCTCTCTCCTGATGTTGCATGAATTACATGAAGCCTCTGAACATCCCATAGTTCATCATTTGATCGATGTTGTTGTTTACTTGAGGATTATTGTCTTCCTGTTGCACATTATCCTGGATATTGGTCGTTGGTGACTCAACGGTCTCATGTGCTTCATTGCTTATCTCGACATTTTCAGATGCCATTTTCAAACACTGCCACAAAATAAGGGTTAATTGACATGCCACATATTATCCCTATACTATGATCGATCAGCGAAAAAATTCCCTGTCTCTCCCCTCCTGGTTCTTATCTCACATCTCAGCCAGGGAACATAACCCTAAGCTTTGATACCAACTGTGATGCCCCTAAAATAAGTATACATCACCTATCTTGGGTCGTCAAATACATGTTACCAAATACAAATACAAACTTAATTATACAACATGAGCTGAGAGTTTTTACACGAATATTGTCATCTGGACAATATCCAAACTCAAATAGAGTCCTCATTACATTTATTGGCATACTATTTTATAGAATCTATGAGGACTACTACAACATCATCTCGGGCCATCACTCCTTTCCCCGACTAGTTCCGGCTACGTTCTCATTTCCTGAAGAGAACAATGGAAGTAAAAGGGTGAGCTAAACTAGTCCAGCAAGAAATATTATGACTAAGATAATGCAGAATAAGTTATCATTAGCCTTCAACAATGTTAAACTGATAAAATATAATAGACAATAAGTTTAACTGCAGCGAAACAAGCAATCCATTAGAAGAGTCAAGTAGAGTATGATATCTACTATCTTATATGATTTAAAAAGTTTATCATTAACTTTATTACTGGGACTCAGCTTAGTAAATAGATCACATCATCGAATCATCCCTGCACTACGAGCCAATGATATTAATTAGTATCACGTCCACAAATTATTCTTGCACTACAGACCAAAAATTATTCGTGTAATCATCAATGGTCATGACGATACCGAATTATCCCTGGTCATAATCATACCTATCAATAGTCCATCTATGTACGTAAGCCAAAGATGACTTTCATCACAATATAAGCATGAGGATGATGACAATAATATAAGAGTTCAATTAAAAGAAAGTAAATGATAAATTTTTAAAGATTTATAATTTAATTTATTCAGAATTCAATAATGTCTAAATTTTCAACATGATACTGCTTTGTGGAGTAAAATTCAAGAATAATATCAATGTATCAAAAATAATTTGGGCAGAAAAGAAATAAATTTTTCAATGAATAGTACCCTGTGAATAGTATTTCGGGAATAGTACCCTGTGAATAGTACCCCGACATGAAAAGTGCCCTAAATACCCGAGTGAATAATGTTTAAGTGAATAGTAATTGGGTGAATAATAATCTATGAATAGTACTGCGACATGAAAAGTGCCCCAAATACCCGGGTGAATATTATTATAGTGAATAGTAATCGGGTGAATAGTAACCCATGAATAGTAACTCGTGAATAATACTTCGGTGAAAATATTGATATTTAATAAGAAAGTTTATATCAATATTCCAATAAAATTATACTGGATGAAGCGCAACGCTCATAGATATTCCACTAATTTCAAGGATTATAGAAGCAATACTTACCATAGTAAGTTTAGATTTAAGAATATGAAAAGAATTAACATACAAAAACTATAAATGGATTTTAACTTATCATACGGTACGTAATTCGCGTAGACAGGTTATTCCGACAAACTAAAGATGAATACAAAAAATAGTATTCCTTATGAATACGAAAAAAATAATACCCCTTACCAAATGAAAATAACATCCCTTACCTTAGTAGAAGGCTGAATACTGCAATAGTGATGTCGCAGAATACTCTTCTTCTTGCTCTCTATAGTTTCTCTTGTGAGTCTTAGTGAATTGGTGAGAATGAAAGAAGAATTAAGCTTCTATTTATAGGAAAATGGACTAAATAGTAAATAATTCACGAACGGTCCAGATTGATTCACTATTAGAACGGACGTTGATTACTATTAAAACCACAACTGACGGTCCAGATTGATTTACTTTTAAAACCACCACCGAAGGTTCAGATTGATTTACTTTTAAAACCACCACCGACGGTCCAGATTGATTTACTTTTAAAACCACCACCGACGGTCCAGATTGATTTACTTTTAAAACCACCATCAATGGTCCAGATTGATTTACTATTGAAACCACCATCAATGGTCCAGATTTATTTACTATTAAAACCACCACCAATGGTCCAGATTGATTTAACTTATTACACTTTAGTACCCTTAATGTTTTTCAAGTTTGCATTATTTCCCTCTAACTTTTGTAATTCACTTATCTTCAATAAACATATTCTTAATACTTCAACAATTATTCATCATTAATATTATAACTCATAATATTTAACAACCAGATCGTTCCCAGGAAAAAGGGGGCTTCCCAATAAGGATTTCTCCCTATTGGCGCGCAATTAGGTGACCAAACCTCTCCTTGATAGAACTTTCTAGACATTGTCAATATTACAAATAATAATATGAATAACTTTGTTGTCTCAATTATTGATTTAATAATATAAAATATTATGCAGATGATAATGTGACAATAATTGAATCAAATAACGCGAGATACTATACAATAATTACTGTAGCAATAATTGAGTATAACTGAGTGACTTCTCACGTAAGCATCAATAATCAATACCGTGTGCTACTATGCAACCACACGTATTACTGTACTTTTATCACTGGGTAGTTCAACAGTTTAACAGGAAAACTTCCACTGTCATTTTCTAACTACGACAATACTTCTGTTGTGGGGTCCACCAATGATTGTGCTGTCATATGAATATTTCCTGTTAAAATGAATATTCCCCAACCAATCGAATATTCACTGACACAACGAATATTTTATATCAATTTGCTTACTTTGAAAAATTTTCCAAATATTACCCACAACTATAACATTATATCATATCCACACCATAATATTCAAAAATTTATTTCGAGAAAAAATATTCTTTATTCAAAAAAGTCAGGGTCTTATATTTTGGCACTTGATGCTCCGCCTTGACTCGTCGACATGTTAAACACCTTGAGATAAACTCTGCGATCTTTCTTTTCATATTGCTCCACCAAAATGTATGTCGAAGATCATGATACAATTTGGTACTCCCAGTATGGATTGCAAACTGTGTGTTGTGCGCCTCCATCATGATTTTATACTTTAAATCAGGGTTGTTAGAAACACAAAGTCTGGAGTTGACTCGAAGTATTCGTTCTTCATCGATTCTTGCTTCTGAAATTTCACTTTTTTGTACTTTCTTCTTCATACACATCAGCTTCAGGTCCAGATCCGTAGTTTAAGCAGCTTTAATCGATTAAAGTCAATTTTACTCGTATATTTGACATCATCATGTGGGTCCACAGAATCTTTATCTCCATCTCCATCCTTTGTAAGCCATACCGAATGGGCCTTTGTATTAACAATATCGTACTCGTACCCGCATATGATCTTCTACTCAATGTGTCAGCTACCACATTCGCTTTTCCAAGATGGTATTGAATGGTATGATTATAATCTTTCAATAGCCTGAGCCAACGTCGTTGTAGCATGTTGAGTTCCTTTTGGATGAAAAAATATTTGAGGCTTTTATGATTTGTATAGATCTCCTCTTTCTCCCCATACAGGTAATGTCTCCAGATCTTTAGTGCAAAAATGACTGCTTCCAACTCTAGATCATGAGTAGGATAATTCCTCTCATATTCTTTAAGTTACCATGAGGCATAGGCTATGACTTTCCCATGTTACATGAGAACACATTCTAACCCTCTGCCTAAAGCATCGCTGTAGATGATAAATCCCTCCGAACCAGATGGTATTATCAGAATAGGTGATGAAAAGAGTCTCCTCTTGAGTTCTTGAAAACTCTTCTCACATTCCTCGCTTTAACCAAATTTTATATCTTTCCGAGTCAGTTAAGTTAATGGAGTAGTGATTCGAGAAAATCCTTACACGAATCTTTGATAATAACCAGCTAAGCTGAGAAAGCTACGTACTTCGGTCACTGACTTAGGTTGCTCCCAGCTAAGCCGAGAAAGCTCCGATTGAGGTTTATAAGACCTTTTTCAGAATGATGTTGTCAATAGTTACATAAATGACATGGGATTAGAGGTTGTACAAAGTCAGGAAGACGGGACCATGCCCATGTCTTCAGGCTTCAAATTCTATCCGGTGTGCTGTCTTGTGTAATAGTCACTCAGGATTGGAGCTCTGGTTCTTATAGGATATTGTTATGTAGAATGTATGTTGAAATGTTATTGAGATGGTGCAATGTGGGATCGAGGTGGCAAAATGACGATTTGGCCTCTCACCGGGGTTATCTCCAGTTTGGGCTGATGTAGCAGTTGTTGCTCAGGGTTATCTCTGAGATTAGCCTACTGTGAGTGAAGAATGTCCTCAGGGTTGTCTCTGAGGTGTGCCTGACCTGCCGGGGTTGTCTCCTGCATTGGAAATGAGTGCCTCGGGGTTATCTCCGAGGTTGAAGCTGACTGCAAAAAGGTGGAAATGAGCATTTTCGGGGTTATCTCTGGAACTGCAACTGCACTCCTTAGGGTTGTCTTTAAGGTTGGAACTGGAACTCTTGGGGTTGTCTCTGGGACTGAGTATCTCGGGATTGTCTCCGAGATGGAAAACTGAAGATTTCGGTGTTATCTCCGGAACTGGAACTGCATTTCTCGGGGTTATCTCCGAGATCGTAACTAAAAATCCTAGGGTTGTCTCCGAAACTGGTTATCTTGGGGTTGTCTACAAGATGGTAAGACTGATAATTTTTGGGTTATCTCCAGAATTGGAGCTACTTTGCCCTCCAGGGTTATCTCTGAAAGACGATTCTGCCCTCCTGCAATGTTAGTAACAGTAATGCAAAATTTTGAGTGTCTACAGATGCCCTTTTTTTTATTATCATATTCATGCAATGTAATGACATTGATAGGATAAAGAATACTAGACACTTTAAATGTGATAAGATAATCATAATGCAATGTATTGCAGCATGATGTATATGCATGATATACGTGGTTCATTGGATTGTTTTCCAACAAGATGTGATGATTGTTCCCACATCTTTTGATGGGGATTAGAGTTATCATTGATGACTCTGATGAACTGCTTGGTTGTGTGGTCCAAAGCTTCCAAGAACTTCTAGGATGCTGACATTGGGGTTATCACCAAAGTCCTTAATCCTTGGAATAGACTTTCCACTGAGGATGTATCTCTTATGTACAAGAGACTCTACGGGGAAGTGTTTTTTCTGAGGAGACCTTTTATAACATATTCCATCATTGGTCCTCCCTGATGAGGATGGTCCTTCCTGGTTTGTGTCGCCAGGTTTTTCTAATATTTTGTCAGAGTTACTGACAATGGTCTGTGTTGTCAGGGCTGCTTGACCCTCGCTGAAATATACATCAACGGATGAGATCTTTAATGCGGATGATGTTAATGATGCTTGACCTTTATCGACTTGTGCATTAACAAATGAGATCATCGGATTGTTTCTGATGCTTCGCTAGATTTAATTGCCAACGACTGAATGTCGTCAAGGTTGCTTGACCTTCGTTGATGTGTGCATGAATGGATGAAATGGATAAAACCCCCGTTGGGGGGATGCCATGTAGTTACGACCCCAAACTAATGGTAGTTGACCTTCGTGAGGTATTGCCGAATGTAGTTTGCAATAGTTTTGATTATCGGTATAGTAAACCCTGTGTTTAGATGAATACCAATGAATGATATGTAGACCCGCAGCTTGGTCTTTGAAAACCAGGATTTCAGGCTTTTTCGCTCAATCGCGTAGCATCTTTTTTCCCGATTTGATTTTTTTAGCTTGTGAGACCTCCTTTACAACTCATATTGGACCGAGCCGAAGGGGTGGACCCAACCCAGGGGAGCCACAGGTACACATGTGGAAGCCGTAGATACACCTGCGGCCAACCGTGGGTGGCTTTAAGGCACTTGCTTCTTTCATAAGTCATTTTCATATTGCGCCACACAGGAAATTCGAGAGTTCTTCTTTAGATCTACCGAGTTTGGGTGACTTTCTGTAAAATCTGTCACCATACAAGTGTTCTACACTGCCCTGATAACGTATGGACCTGTGGTGATTAGGATACTTTTATCCATATATATATATATATATATATATATATATGGATTTGGACCACCCGAGTAGTTCCCACAGGACCACTTCAGGTGTACGGAGGAGGGCTTCCGATGTGCCTCGACCCCATTCAGTTAGACAGCCTCGTCTTTTGGCAGAGGCGGTGATCTGTCCTATCCGAGTTGAGGTACCAAATGTTGAGGATGAGGAGGAAGATGTACCAGTTGCAGACCCCGCTTATGCTGCTTATGTTTCCCGTAGGGATCTTCCAGGCTTTCAGGTGATGATCCCAGAGCTTCTTGGTGATTTGAGTCGACACCCCTCAGTTTACTTGTATGCAAATGAGGTACAAGCTAGATTTGATCTTTCTTTTTCCTATTGATGAGGAGCAAGGATTCTGATGTTGATTTTCTTTGTGATGTAGGTTCCCGGCTTTACGCAACCTCGAGGGAACTGGTTTATCATTCACTTAAATATCCAACTATGCATCTCGATTATCTAGCAATTGTGCATGGCTGGGGCTTTGAGGCGTTCTTTTCCATCCTTCCCCGTCGTTGTACATGGGGTTATCTCAGGGCATTGTCTGAGCATTGGTTTCACCAGACTCAATCTCTCTATTTATTGGACTGTGAGGTGATGATGACGCCGATGGATTGCAATTTATCACCGGTGTGGAGTTTGAAGTGGCCCTAGCACCTTATACAACGGATATTACCCCGACTGTCGTTAGATCCTTTTTAGGAGTCTCGGTTGAGGCGCTCAAAGGCAGGACAGTCCGTAGAGGTCCTTTGAGCGTAGATGCTATGAGCGGGCTGTTGAGTGAGCCCATACCTGATGATGTGAGAGTCAGGGATAGCATTCTTCGGCAATTGTTCCTGATAATCATTAGGGGCTTCTTCATAGCTGATAACTCTACCACAGTATCATTCACTTTAGTCAGTGCTACACAAGATGTGGACCGTATTGGAGAGTATGATTGGGGCTCTTACACCTTCGCCTATTTCCTCAAGGGCATGAGCATGCGTTCGCAGGGCTTGACAGAGGCTTGGCTAGGATTTTACCCATTTTTGCTGGTGAGTATTTCTCTTGTGATTTTCTATGTACAGGTTAAGAGTTTTGACTGACAGTAGATATTTGCCTTTATATTGGCAGTTCTGGGCCTCTGAGAGGCTCTCATGTTTGCGTCATATGATTGTGTTAGGTTTAGATACCTATCCACGAGGATGGCGATGACATCACTACATACTAGCAGAGGTTCCTGTAGCTGACGGTTTAACCCATTGTCGTGTATAGCTGGATTTGTTAACAGCTGATGGTATCACTTGGATTCCATATTCTGGGGAACATTTGACCGTTGGGTTTGAGGATGGGTACCCGACTGGTGTCGAGTATGTAATATCCATCCGTAGGATTCCTTTCTTCACGGATGGAGGATGTGAGCTCTATTTAGGAGAGCATGCTATTAGGAGCACCACATGGGAGATTCATGTACCGATCC
Organism: Panax japonicus; assembly: GCA_020205505.1. Lineage (NCBI taxonomy): Eukaryota > Viridiplantae > Streptophyta > Magnoliopsida > Apiales > Araliaceae > Panax > Panax japonicus. The sequence goes on along the minus strand of CM035102.1, from coordinate 17,623,005 downwards.
TGCCTCCTGCCAGGCGTTATTGGATTGTATCACAGTCGCCCATCATTGATATCCCATTGATAGGCATTAATGGCTTTACACTGTCAGAGGGTCCGTATACTCAAGATATATTCCATCGCTGGTGATCCCCTCGTACCATTGGAGCCCAGACCCGCGCCACTCAATTCATGGGGGATATGGTTCCTGGATCTGTGATGATGACGGATTGGATGTCCTGTGTCTGACATCCGACTCATTCGATAAGGATTGACAGTTTGACCCGACAGTTGGGCCAGGCACATTTCTTTATCCGGTACTTGGGCAGAGATCCTTCAGAGGCAGATACTTTTGATCCTTCCAGCTCTGGGGATGGCCCTTCAGGTGACCCATATGGCTTTGCCGGTGCAGATCCTCCATTGTTTAGGCCTGCCATCCCTCATTGCGGAGATCCAGTGACTCAAGAGGAGTTACATCAGGTGGACAGGATTGATGATGTAGACATTGACACCATTGTCTTCTTCTGATGTGTATTCTCACCATATCATTCGGTAGGCCTGCGTTAGATACTGGGTGGTTGTGTCCCATTCTCGTTATATCTTTCGATAGGCCTTTTTTAGTTGTTGGGCGTCTGTGTCCCATTTCCCTATATTTTTAGCTATACAGATATGATGTATTAGATGATGATGTACTTAGGAATGTATGTACTATTTTCCATTCCCTACATCATATTGTCATCTATTGTTGATCATGCATGTATTATGTTATGCATATGTATATCCAGAGATATTCAGCATTGACTGCTAGATGGTCTTTATGATACGACTAACACAGATGTCTTCCTCGCGATAGTTAGCCGCATTGATCACACCCCACCAGTATTGGTAGCCTCCCGTCTAAGGTTATGGTATGATAGTTTGTCACCTCCAGATTGGGTGACCGTAGATCAGTTGTTACAGTATTCCTTGACCCTCCTAATGTTGTAGGTTCCTGTGGGCTTTGTAGATTGTATGCTAGAGCATTGGGTACCGGAGAGGCAAATTTTTCGATTCGAGACCCAGGAGTGGACTCCCACCTTAGAGGAGTATGCACGGTTGACGGCGCTGCCAATGAATAGACCTTGCGTGCGGATGGCTATCTACGACATGAGCTGATAGTTCATGACCCTCACCGGGCTGAGGCGTAGAGTAGTACAGGATGAGATTACATCTGGTCATGTGGTGTCCCATCATTTTCTGATAGACAGATTTGGCTTAGAGGAAAGTTATGTACGGCACTCCGGGGATTTTACCACGTCGGAGGATCAGTGGCATACGGCCAGGGTAGACGTACTCATGATGTGCGTATTGTCTTATATATACATGCCACTATATATAGATGAGTTGTACATCGGTGTTATCATGGTAGTGAGAGCTCTCAAGGAGGGTCCTACCATTGTGAAAATGATTGTGACAGAGACGTTGAGATCTGTCACGTATTGTCATACGTATCCTGCAGGGGTATTCATAGGCAGCTCGGTCATATTGTACGTGTGGTTCATGTCACACTTGAGATCTATTGACACCTTCTGACGACATGGGTACTGTTTTTCCCATGCGATATCCATGTCTTACTCCTTTAAGCCAGCGAAGTGTATGGGCGCTGCATCTTGGTTAGTGTTCTTAGCAGGAATCGGAGACTCGTTTGACATTTTGCCATGTACAGGGCTCAGTTCACCGTACAGCTTCATTACTAATGCACATAGTATGGATTATCTCCCTCTAGCTGGTTTGAGGGGCATGACTACTTACCACCTACTGGCTGTGATGTCACAGTTTAATCAATTTTAGGATTTCCATCTTTTTGAGGGGGAATTGGGTCAGTGCTTGGCTTCTCGCCACTTGTCAGTAGAGGACAGATCCATGGTGTATGCCTATTGGGATCAGTGTGAGCTAGCTGAGTTTTTTGTTAGCCATCTGGGCTATTAGACAGAATATTCTGCATGGGTGGAGACAAAGACCACATCGATTGCGGTTGTATCCACAGAGACGGGGATTGATTCTGATGGTGGAGAGCCAATAGAGGACATTGACTTTTCCACCGAGGAGGAGCGTTTTACTGGGTTGCCAACAGCTGTGATGGATTCTCCCAGTGTGACTACTACTGTGACCCTGCATTCAGCAGAGTATTTAGAGCAGAGTCTTCATTTGATGACATTTGAGAGAGATCAGGCTAGGGACTTGATGTTGACAGCTCTTGCTGGGAGAGATGGCTCTCTATTAGAGAGAGAGGATGCCTTAGCTCATAGAGACACCGCTATTACTGAGCGGGATGAGGCTAGATCATCCAGAGATGCATTGATGGTTGAGCGGGATGGCGCTATATCTGCCCGGGATGTAGCTATTACAGATAGTACTATAGTGAGATCCATTACCACTTGTATTATTGCTGAGATGAAAACATATATTGATGAGCACCATGTTACCATGCAGTTGGTTATGGATCTATTGACTCGTGTAGATACCCTTGGGCAGGAGCTCAGAGCATTACCTCCTTCTTCGGAGAGAGATGCCATGTTAGACTTTATAGCTCACATATACACTGATTTGTAGATGGGCTTGTATTTTCCTGCATGGACTAGCTTAGCCATTTTGTCATGTACATTACATATTTTATATATGAACTAACATTATTGAATTATGCCTCGATTGAGCGTCGACTCACGTCCAGAGCATTTATTTGCTTTTATATATATATATATATATATATATGTTCGATGAGCCTGAATTTTTGATGCCCCCAAATCTGGCTATCTTCTAACCCGATAGATGGTGCCACTTGGTACTCATAATCATACATTCATTCCATTGAAACCACGACACACTGAGTGTATTAACTATATTCGTATTACAATCATAATAAATCCTTTCCCAAGTTCATAAACCAAATACATCATTTGCTGTTCATAAGTGTAATACATACAACCATAGGAGTATTACAGGATAAATAACTATCCATCATAGCCTTGCCTTTATCTCTATTAGAACTCTCAGTTCGTTCGGCCTTAGCTGCAATCATATAATTCAAGCTAGAAGTGAGCATAACTACCTCAACAAGTCTAACAAAGGATAATATCAATACCACATCGAGAATTATATGATTATCTTCCATAACTGAACAAATAGCTATGAATTACTATGAAACATTGACTAGCACTTCTCATTTCTTAACAACAATTCCAAAGTATATATAATAGCTTAGGAATTCTAAACCGGTCGAAAGACCATGAACATACTATTTTCGTTTTCATACATGAAAAGGACATCCCGGCACTAAGGCCATACATCCAATATTTCTTATGAGCACTTCTAGGTGATCAGCCTATAATACGCTATGTTGATCAACATTCATCCGTTAAATGTATTTACGTTTAAGTTTTGGCAACCTCATGTGCCCATCTAATAATCAATGAAAATACGTTTGTTTGTTCATATACAAACTTACCTTGAATCCGTACCAAATACTTGGCATAGGACAGCGTTAATAGTTCTATATCGAAAGACTTGTAAACAAATCAATCTAACTCTTAAAAATAGTCTAGCCGAGTTAAAACTGGCATCGACCCTTTCGTAAAACAATTCATGCATCTTGGAACATGAATAACACAAAACTTGACTAACACGAAGGTTAGAGAAGCGTTAAGAAAACTTTCCTTCAAGCGTCTTTGAATATAATATTCAACAGTTCTCAGTCTTTACAGAATCTACATGATATATTCAACTGGCACACTATAATTAGCTACAAACAATCTTATCACGTTGGTATTACTAACTTCTTTCTATTCAATGTCTTACATGAATTTATTTCATTAATAAATGTCAAATCGACTTATTATTCTTCCTTACGGCTTATTTACGTCTTATGTTACTAACCGAGACTTATTCATTATTGGTTAATTACCAAATCTCAAATACATCTTACATCGTATATCTCGCATTCTTTGCTTACTCTCTATTAAACCACACTTACGTTACGAACGTCATCACTAAATAAGTGATTCTAGATTGGTCTTACTATGTATATTAAGTACATACATACTCTACTATTCATTTCTAATCAGTTGGAATTTCAAAATCTAACTTGATCAACAAATTCTCATTGTCGGCACTGCGGCGCGACCAACCTTTGCAACAGTGGCGCTGTGGTGCCAGTCTGCAGTGGCAAATCCCTCGTCTTGGAGCTGTGGTGCGATACTTTTATGTATGAGTGGCGCTGCGGTGCCACTCTTCATTGACTACTCTTATTATACACAACACTGCGACGTGGAGTTTAGTACTAGGGTTGGCGCTGTGGCGCCTCCTCTGAGCCTCAGTTGGATTTGATAGTTTAAATTTTTGACGAACTTCTCGGGCTCATAACTTATTCGTTTTATATCTGAATTGGCTCATTCAAAAGCCATTAGCTCATAAATTACATACTCTAAGTGTTGACGCAAGAATTTTATATTTTCGAATCCGTTAACTCGGAATTCATCTTTTAGTTCATTATCAAGCGTTCGTTTATCGTTCGTGAGCATTCATAGCTCATTTTCTTCATTCTATGTTGAAATTCAACAATTCTTGAGTTCTTGACTCTTGAATACCATATCTTATATGATGCCAATGAAAACCAAAGTTTCCAAGTTAAACGACAACTTTTGACTACTAATCCAAGATTTCTACGTTTAATGCTGAATCTTGGAAATTTTCCCATAACTTTATTACTCGTGTTCTATGCGCCTAATCAAATGGAACAACTCCATTGATTCCTTATCTACATCCTAACCAAGCAATATGCACATTCCCTAATAATGATGTTTTTAATTTGTCCATCAACAACCAAGTTAACGTTCAAAGTTTTCCTCGGTTTAAACTTATGTAATCAATTACGATTTCTACTTAAACATGACTTATCAATGTTTTAATCATTAATAGCCATCCGTATACCTCCAGAAGAGACATGCTCCACCAATCTACAATTCTCTATGAAAAATAAATCGAAAAGGTCGAAGACTAAAGTTTACGAAATATTACCTTTTCGTTCTTCACGTTCTTCATAAAAACTCTTATGATTTTCTTCAAAGTAGCTTGATTAATTGTTTCTAGCTCTTTCCCTCTCTCAATATTTGTTGGACAAAATGTGTAAAACAACAAATGAACAACCTAAGCTTTCTTTTATAGGCAAACCAAATGGAGGGTATTTTGGTCATCCCACCCCACCTCCTTACTATTCATGGCTTAGCCACCAAGAATCACTTTACTTGGTGTCCAAGTGGCTGACCCACAAGGTTCATGGGTCTTCCCCATGGGTTGCCCCATTGGTTTTACTCATCCGGTGACCCGTTGGTTTGATCCACGGTTTAATTTCTTGGATCGGGCTTGATTAAACTTAACATCGGGCCTTAACCTGGGCTTGATTACACAATTCTTTGGGCTTGATATAATCCAAGTCCAATTGGATTCTACAAAGTCCTTGAACTCAGTGTCCATTAATACTAATCGTATTCTACGCGTTTAGTTCTCATATTCTCTTCGTATAGTATTAGTACGATATTCGTATTATACGTTATATTAATCTTTGTACTATACTCATATACTAATTTGTATCATACTCGTATATCACACATATAATAACCCTAATCATTATACGTATTTAATTTCCTTCTCAGAAATCACTTTTCTTAACCCTTAGGTTTTATGTCCACAGGTGAAAATTTTGTTTCCCATAACTAAAATATTATTGGATATTCCATCTCGTCTTTGTATTCAATCATTACACATTTCTTAGAAATTTAAACTTAATTCCCGAGCAGAAATGGATGAATATAGTTTTTACAGAAATTTATCAAAAACTTTTATTTTCCTCTTAGAAATTCAAAACAATTAAATCTAGCACATATCCAAAATCCTAACCACATCCGCAAATTCTAGTTCATAGAACGACCTTCAATTAGCTTACTCACATAAATAATTAATTAAATTCATTTAATCCACATAATCAAATAAAAAATTTAATTATCATATAAATCTGATTTTTTTCGGGCGTTACATTCTCCTCCTTATAAGGATTCTGTCCCTAGAATCTCGCTATAATTACATAAACAAATGAGAAAAATTTTCCTTCATTTTACTTTCGAGTTCCCACGTTGCTTCCTCGGCATTGTGGTTCCTCCAAATCACCTTCATTGAAGGTATTATCTTATTTCTTAAGACTTGTTCCTTCCTATCAACAATTTGAACTGGAAGTTCTTTATACGTTAAGTCTTTCTTTATCTGAATAGATTCATACTCTATTACGTGTTTATAGTCCGGTTTATAGGGACGCAACACTGACACGTGAAACATATTATATATACGTTCCATTTCTGGAGATAGAGCTACTTTATAAGCTACCTCTCCTACCCTTATTAAAATTTTAAAAGGTCCTATAAACCTTGGACTTAAATTTCATTTCTTCCCAAAACATATCTTCCCTTTCCAGGGTGATACTTTCAGAAATACATATGAACCTACTTCAAATTCCCTCTTCTCTCGATGAGGATCAGCATACTTCTTCTACCTCTCTTGAGCCACTACTAATTGTGTACGTATTAACTTTACCATATCTGCCGTCTGTTGTACCATCTCAGGTCCCAACATCCGACGTTCACCTACTTCATCCCAACACAGTGGAGTTCTGCATTTCCACCCACACAACGCTTCGTAAGGCGACATACCTATACTAGCGTGAAAACTATTGTTGTACGTAAATTCTACCAAAGGTAGATGTTCTGCGAGTTAAGCACTTACTAACATATTCTTCTATTTCCATGTAGACACTCGAAATTTTCTGCACACCTGTTACTAACATTGCAGGAGGGCAGATTTGTTTTTCGGAGATAACCTGGGAAGATAGCTCACATCCATTTCGGAAACTACCAAAAGTTCAGTCTCAACCCCGTAACACACACCGAGAGTATCAATTCCTACCTCGGAGATAACCCCGAGTTTCTTCCTTGGAGATAACCCCAATGAATGTTGTTGCAGTTCCGACGATAACTCCTGAAAAGCTTGTTTCAAATGCATGCGATCAGCTTCAATCTCAGACCTCCTGCCGAGGTACTCATACCAAAGACCCGGAGCTAACACCGGGAAGACATGCACACTTAAAGATGACCTTGAGGAATTCAAACACTTATAGCAGTCTAATCTCAGATGTAACCCTGAGCAACGTCTGCTATCAGCTCAAACCAGAGATAACCCCGGTGAGGAGTCAAACTGTCATCTTGCCACCTCAACCCCTGCGTGCCGTCTCAACACTTCATACATTTCTACACAACAATGCCCCACAAGAGTCAAGGAGTTCCAATCTCGAGTGACTATTATGCGTGGCAGCAAACCAGATAGAATTTGAAGCTTGAAGACCATGGGCATGGTCCCCTTTTCCTGACTTCATACAACCTATAATCCCATGTCATTGCGTAACTCTCAACAAAATTGGTTCGAAGAAGGTCTTGTACACCTCGTTCTGATGCTCGGATTGAAGTTCTACAAGTTCGAGTGGATATCACAGTGCATGAGTGCACGTACTTCGAGAAGACGAGACTCGCAGAGCCCGGGGCACCTAGGGTAGCCGCAGGTGCATCTACGAATGCCGTAGGTACACCTGCGGCTCCCCCCTCTATAAATAGATGGCTTGGGGTGGCCATATTAAAGAGAAAAAAAGCGAGGAATCCCTGTCCAATTTTCTCTATACACTCCCCATATTGAGTGCTTTCTCATTTTAAACACCTGTTAACTCACATATAGCTATATTTTACTAGCGGGAGCTGAGTTTTTTTCCATCTAGAATCATAGAAGCCTGCCTTGGCAACCCACTGTAAGCCTTCTCACACTCTATAAAGCCTTTCTTTTCATCTTTGCACATACTATTCTTCACATTGAGAGTCTTGTTATATGTGTATGCCCAGACTTCGGTCTGTGGTTTTAATTTCTATCTGTATATTTATATACTTATATATGTATATATTTATATATGGACTAACATTATCGAGTTATGCCTCAATTGAGCCTAGATTTGTGTCTGGAGAGTTTACTTGTTTATATATATATATATATATATATATATATATATATATATATATATATGTACTTCTATATATAAACTGTTGTCAGACTCTGTCTGATGAGCCTGAATTTACATATGGAGATTTTACTTGCTTATATATATATAAACTGTTGTCAGACTCTGTCTGATGAGCCTGGATTTTACATCTAGAGCGTTTATTGCATATATATATATATATATATACATTTCTATCAGGCCTGGAGTTTATTTCGTGGCCTTTTACTGCTTTATTTATATTTCGTCCCGTATGGAGTTTACTTTGTGGCGGTTGATCGTCTTTTACTGTTTTTTTACATTCAATCCTGACTGGAGTTTACTTCGTGGTGGTTGATCGCATTTACTACTTTATTTACATTCCTGATCCCTCATAGAGGTGCTTCGTGGTAGTTGATCATGTCTTTATATATATATTTATAGTTTTTATATATTTACATTTTCGATCCCCCATGGAGTTGCTTCGTGGTGGTTGATCATGTCTATATATATATATATATATATTTACATCTTTTATATATATAACTTCTTACTGCTTTTCATATAAACTACGGTATCATGTGAGCCTAGGAATCATGTGTTCACAAATTCAGTCCACTGAATCTAGATTCGGTTCTCGTGATGGACATTTTCAGCTGTAAGCAGCTTGTACATTATTTACGGTGTCTGAATTTTCTTAGATGACTTTCATGCCCATGAGGAGTTCGACATCGCTGTATATTATTTTCTCGAAGATGCCTCGCATCTCAAAAAATAAAAGTAAACAAGCCGAATATTTAATAATAAAATGGAAGTATGAAAAGGTCTTAATTACTATTGAGCACAGGGTTTGAAAAACCACTTTTACAAAACTTCATTGCTATATTCTGTTTAAAACTGAATTTTTCTACAAATTCAAACCCTTTGTATATAGGTGCGAACAAGCCTCGCACTATTTCCAAATAAATTACACATTGAGCCACACACACATATATTCATATAACAGTTTCTTGAAAAGTGGCGGTCACCGTGGCAACATGGATGTCGTGGGGTGCCTAACACCTTCCCTCCGCATAATCAAGCCCCCGAACCCCTTAGTATTGTTACATCACTGGGTTAATGTGAAAACCTTTTCTCGGTTGCGTTGGTGCAACCAGTTAAAAACACCAACTGGCGACTCCTACAGTCAAATCGTCGACATTACACATGTCAGACTTTTTTCACTTGTTTTTTCAAACAAATCTCACCTAACATTAGAACACCAAAGAACAAATAAAGAAAAGGGACACATAAAAATCTCGACGTCGACAGGTGGCGACTCTGCTAGGGATACCAGTAAGAGGGTTTAAGCTGCTATTATAAGCTTTTCAAAACTGTTATATGCTTGTGTGTGAATGTTGCATTTACATTTATGATGAATGTGTACGAATGCATGGGAGCTGTCGTTTACACTCCTAAATTAACCTCACTTTCACTTTATAAATTTAAACAATTAGCACAGTAGTAAGCAAGGATCGATCCCACAGAGAGTGATTTATTTTATATTTTTCCTACGATTTCTAATAAAAAGGGGATTTTGAATTAATTAATTAAATTAACAAGAATTGTAATACTCAATAAAATAATAATAAAATATTCAAGTAAGTTTTAAAAAAAATTAATTGGACTTTTCTTATATTTGGGTCAAACTGTAGTTAATTTATTTGGGCTTTTAAATTAATTGGGTCTTTTAATTAGTTGGGTCTAATTTATATATATAATTTTAAATACTAATAAAATTAAAAATATTAATAAAATATATTAGTTAATAAATAAACCAAAACCAAACCCTATATTCATTCTGCTGTGATTTGAAAAGAATTGGGTGTGAGACGAAAAAGAACAAAAAAAGGAGAACTCAGCCGCACAAGAGAAGTGGGGAGATTGGATCAAAGTGGTAGGTTATTATTCTTCTTTACAATTAAATGAGAATCTCTCCTTATTGCGTCAGGAATTCAAAACATTTAAAGTTGTCCCAATATGGAAGTCTCTTATATAATTTGAAGGAGCTATGATTCGTTTATATATATTATGATTAACCTGATTCTTGCTTCTGCTGCTAATTTAAATGCTAGCCTGCGAAATTCTATTAGTTATATATATATATATATGCTGCATGTTAGTTACTTTTCTTATATATATTTATGAACTGCGGCTCATCTTATATATATACTTATTTAATTTCGTTATATATATTATATATATTTACAAACTGCAATTTTGTTATATATATATATATATATATATATATATATATATATATATTTGATTTACAGAATTTAAAAAGGAGATAGTAATAAATAATATTATAACATTGTTATTATAATTAAAATATATCTTTTGATTTCAAGTGAATATAGTATATTAAAATTTATTGAATTTATGAAAATATAATTTATATGAGTTCGTAATTTAATTATATGCTTTATATTTTATTTTGATAATTAGATCAGATTGGGGGAGTTTAGCGGGTGATATTTGGATTCGGCGAATTATTTTGGCACTATTTTAAGGTGCGGATTTCATACTTTTTCAGCGAGACTCTTTTAAATATAATTCATTCGTTTTGTTATTCGTTAAAAATTTGGTATTGCTTCTTAGGATTATTCCTTGTTGTCCAATTTATTGTGATAGTTTCGTTTTGGTGTTGATATTAAAATTCGTATCTGTACTCCTTGAACTAGTTAATCGTGTCAGTATATTTTGGAGACTTTATTCGTTTGTACAATTGTTCGTATATTTTCGTTCACATTCGGGAGTCATTTTGATCATTGATATATTGTGATAATCAATAATAATTGTATTTGATAATTCGATCTCATTTGAACATGGTCATGTAAGCCTTGTGATTTGAACCCCTGTTGGCTTACATTTTGTAGTTTGATCCTTAGGGTATACTTGAGCTAACCACCTGTGGGGATACCACATGCATGTCCTCTTGACACAAGGGCATGCCACCTTTCGTGGCGGTGTGATCAGTCCACGGCGTATCCTTTTGTATGCTCTGGGTATGAGCTTTGGCCATTTGATATATTTGTTCAGGATACGTATGGGTCGACCCAGTATTTGATTTGATTCGATTTGTTTGGCGGATTAGTGACGTATGTGTCGTGCGTACTATCCGATTTGATTTGTATACATCATGGTACCGATGTATTTTGTTAGCCTTTGGCTATTTGTATTTGAGCTCAGTATGAAATTGTTATCTTACAACCAATTGATTCAGCCTTATTTATTTGGGATTCTTTTGGCTATAATTATTAGATTGACAGTGTTAGTCATTTGTTAATGGACTCTCAAATTTTGATCCATTCGTCATTCGTTTGTAATTTACATATGTTCATTCGTTCAATTCTTTTAGATTCATTACTTATTGTGATACATTTATTCATCTTCATATCCGTACTGGGCAATTGGCTCACGCTGTGTTCTTTTTCCGACAGGTAATCAGGGGTGATCAGGATATGTGCGATGAGAGCTACCTTTGAACCAAATGAGTAGATTAGTTTTGAGAATTATTATTAGACTTGGTGTTCATAATATTTTGTTAATGGATGTTTGGGCCATTTTGGCATTTATTTGTTATTAGTAGAGACTATGTAAATGTGGAGTTACTGCTATTTAAATTGGAGTATGTGACTTTTGGTATTAAATTTTATTGGAGATATTTTGAGGTTTATTAGAGATTTGTAATTATTATGTTTGTGCGTGACATTCCTTTTTCCTTTTGGAAAAGGGGGTGTTACAAGAATAAACTAATAAGAATAAACAATGAATAAAAAGCTTCAGTTCTTTAGTTCAGTATCACCTTTTTACAATAATAGATTAATCAAGTGTAACATTATTTACCCTTCAATGAAACTAATAGCCCTAGGTAACAACAAGCTCTGCTACCCGAAACTCCCCTTAGATTGTCACTCAATGAAACAAGCTCTTCATAAGATTCTAACAATTATATAACCTAGAATAAGCTCTCTAGATTTAATATAATAGCAGCATTAAGAACTAGGAAATTAGACTACTCCAAGCAACAAACACATAAGCTCGAATTGTTTAACTTGTCTTCTGATAATCATAGCAATACTCAAAAGCTTGTCCACAATCAGATATTACTAATTACTACTTGTAATTAGAAACAATATCAATTACACATAATATTATTTCTTGATCTAGCATATGATATTTGTAAACCAACTCAATCCTGCAGAAATCAAATAAGTTAAGCCAAATAGCATTCAGAAATTAAATCAGATTATCAAGAATGAATTTCATATGAGAAGGAATAAATAATGAATACTCAATTAATCATTAATTATAAATATGGTTCAACATCCCTTAGAACTGAATAAAAAGAACTTAGCTCATATCTTCAATCCTCCAATGTTGTAGATGAGAGAATGTAGTAGATGATTGAATCCATAAAATCTTGACTCTCATCCTCTATTTATAGTGCTAGAGAAAGTCCTAAATCCTATAGGAAGTAGAAATCCAAATCCTAAAAGGAATTACAAATCATAACTAGTTTCCATAAAGAAATAGAATCCAATTTGGAAATAAATCTTAGTCTAAAGATATTCTAATTCTAATAGAAATATCAATCCAATTTCATGTAGAAATCTGTCAAAATATGCTTTTAGAAACTTTTCAAAAATCCAAGATTTTCCAATTTTTCCGCTCAAATTCGCTGGGGCGAATTTCCATTTCCTGTTGCGATGACCTTTAGTAAAACGAGCATAACTTTTGATTTGGGAGAACTTACTGGGCCTGCTACCTATCAAAACGAAGATATCGACGAGATCTACAACTTTTATGCTTTGAGAATTGATAGATTTGGGATGCATCAAGATCGAAATGAGGCTCCAACCTACTGCTGTGTAAATTGCGACTTCAAAACTTTGAAGTTCAACGTCTGTTTGGTAAAAAGACCATAACTTCTTCATACGTACTCCGATTGGGATGATTCAAGATGTTCCGAAAAGCTAAAGAAGAGCTCTACAATAAAATTCAAGTCCCAAGCTAAGAACCTGCATCCAACTTAATGCTAAAAACCCTGTAATTTTCCTTTTTTCTTATTTCAGCTCCAATTCCTCCTGAAATCATTAAACATCTTAATAAGTTCATATACACATGGAACATGCAATAAAACTAAATATAATGGAATCAAAATACATGAATAATATGAACTCATCAAATTCCCCCACACTTAGCCTTTAAATGTCCTCGTGTAAACCAAAAGATTGATTTCCAGAAAATTCTATTCAACCATAGTGTCAAAAGATTTCAAGATACAAATAATGACTACCAACACTAAATTTGCAGAAATCTAATCAACGCCTTATCAATTAACTAACAATTACCAACTTTATCATTTTACCAATGAATTTCATTAAATCAAATTTTAGCCACATAAGTAACTTTCCCAAAATCATCATACTTACTCAATTTAGTTACCATGAAGCAAAAACCGTGCACACTGACTCATACCCAAGAACAAATTTTTCTTGCTTTTTAATTTTTTTTCATAGAATCTTCTTTTTAGCACAGATGAATGTATTTTCATGCTTCTTCTTTTTTCGTATTTTTTTTCTTGACATGTGCAATGCCTCATTTTCTTAGGCTTTTCAGAGTTACCCATTAGCGAACTTTCAACCAACGACTCCCAAACCAGATGATCTTAGGGCGCTAGGTGTAGAGACACACCTAAGGGTTTACTTATTCAAGTAACAAAGGCCACAAAAGTTGACTAGTCAAGCTGCTTTTATCCATCGCACTTTTCAGCGTGAATACCGATGCTTCCCGAGGCTTAGATACCCAGTTATTTCGCACAATGGACATTGAAGCAGATTTTCAATTTTCGTTTTTTTTATTTTTTTTTTCATTCATCATTATTTCACATGGTTCTGCAACAACATAAGCAAGTTAAACAGTTCTAAGTCATGAAATCAGTGCACATAGACAACTCCACAAATAACTTAGCCAAATAAACATGTTTCTCATATTCAAGTACCCATGTATCACAAATTCAATTTAAATCAATTACTATGGATCGTGGCTTAGTTTTCATCATTCATTAACCAACTAAGCATTAAATAGATTTTGAAATGTAGCATTAAATTTCAATCTTTGACTTTAATCTTTTTAACACATAGCCAGATAGAATGAAAATTTTCAAAAGCATTAATTTTTTTTAAATTCTCCATCAAAATCATATCAATATTCCTAAGTAAAATAAAAACCTAAATCTTCCCCCCACACTCAAACCTTACATTGTCCCCAATGTAAGAAAATCATCTAAAAAAGAAAATACTACTAGCTAACATTCAATAAAAAAAACTAAAAAGTAAAGGGATAGAAAAATCAAATCTGGAATCTTGGGTTGCCTCCCAAGCAGCTGCCCTTGTTTATTGTCATTGGCTTGACATCATCTTTCTCATCCTATGTAATTGGACTTGTGTACTTCAAGTGGACTGGTAATAATTTCAATTCTTCATTAGGAGCATCTTTCAAATCCTGATTTTGCTCCATTCCAGCCCTTAAATCCTCCTTATATATTTGCTCAAGAGATTCCTGAACTGTAGAGTCAACAACACCAATAGCAAAAATAGAATTAACATTACCAAGATACCTCTTAACTTTATATATGTCGAACTGGACATGTGCGTCGTCCAATTCCACGTGTAAGGTCCCATGGTGTTTATCATCGTGTGTTGTTGTTTGTACAAGGAAAGTATCATCATCTATGTCCTCCTTATAGAAATCTGCAAGAATTATTAATTCTTCCATCTCTACCTCTTGTTCATCATTTTCAGACTTTGAATACCCGATTTCTTCAACTTTAGCAGTAGTCTCGAGCACATCCAAATGGTTTCCACTAGTGAACTCCTTCTCATCTTTAAGTTCTTGTTCCCTATTCGCCATTTCTTCAAGGAATTTTTCATTAGACTCTGTATACCACGTTGAATTTTTTCCAACTTTCCAATTCCTTGTTAGAACTTGGGGAAAAGGCAGTTTCGGTTCATAAGCAGAAAGAGGTGGAAATTTGTGCTTGAGTACATCACTGCTGCCTATTTCACTATTGTCGGACTTACTTTGTATTGACTTTTCTTGTTGCTGATCCTCTATACCACATCTCAATGTTATGGAACTTACATTTTCAACAGTGTGAGAAAGTGACCTTCCTACCGTGGTTGCAAGTTGACCAACTTGGTCCCTCAGATCTTGAACAGAAGTTCTTGTCTCCTGCTGGAATTGTTGTGTTTGACACATGAACTGTTGTGTTTGGTTCATGAATGCCTTGAACATATCCTCCATAAATGTGCCAGAATTGACAGGTACTTCTTGGTTTTTTGTGTGGTACCGAGGTTGAGCGTGTTGAATAACTTGTGAATTCCTTGCAGCCATTTGTAGAACCAAAGTAGTTAAATCAGAAATCTGTTGCTCTAAGTCTCTGGTGCTTACCCCATTTACCCTTTGAAGTGTGTGATCCATCTTTGTTCCATACTGCTGTGAGTTAGCTACCATGTTTGCAATTAAGTTCCTTGTCGCTTCTAGAGTCTTGTCTACCAGTGCTCCTCCACTTGCTGCATCAATCATGCTTCTTTCCATTGGTAGCAACCCCTCATAGAAGTACTGGATCAAGTAATGTTCATCAATTCCATGAGGTGGACAGCAGGAACACAACTTCTTGAACCTTTCCCAATACTCATAGAGAGTCTCTCCATTGAACTGCCTGATTCCACATATCTCCTTTCTTATATCGGTAACTCTTGATGCAGGAAAATACATCTCCAAGAATAACCTTTGCATATCAGTCCATGATCGTATTGATCTAGAAGGTAGATAGTATAACCAGTCTTTAGCCAAATATGCTAATAAGAATGGAAAAAGTCTAATCTTGATCTGATCCTCTGCCACTCCTTGTGCTTTCATCGTGGAACACACCACATGGAACTCCTTTAGATGCTTATATGGATTTTCACATGTAAGACCACGAAAAGTAGGCAAAAGATGAATTAATCTAGAGTTAAGTTCAAAAGGAACATCTAAAGTATGATACTCAATACAAAATGTCGATTGATCAAGATCGAGAGTATGCAATTCTTTTAAAGTCCTATTTTTGTTTGGCACCACCATCTTTTTCTCTTCAAGTGATGGAACAAAAGTTTCTTCTATATCTGCAGTTTTCTCTATCTCTTGAACAAAATTTAAGTCAATAGAGTGAGAGGATTAAGTTATAAAATAAAAACAAAAATAAAATAATAAATAATAAAAATAAATGAAAACAAAGAATAAACAAAACAAATAACACTCCCCGGCAACGGCGCCAAAATTTGGCAGCTGTCGTTTACACTCCTAAATTAACCTCACTTTCACTTATAAATTTAAACAATTAGCACAGTAGTAAGCAAGGATCGATCCCACATAGAGTGATTTGTTTTATATTTATCCTATGATTTCTAATAAAAAGGGGATTTTGAATTAATTAATTAAATTAACAAGAATAAACTAATAAGAATAAACAATGAATAAAAAGCTTCAGTTCTTCAGTTCAATATCACCTTTTTACAATAATAGATTAATCAAGTGTAACATTATTTACCCTTCAATGAAACTAATAGCCCTAGGTAACAACAAGCTCTGCTACCCGAAACTCCCCTTAGATTGTCACTCAATGAAACAAGCTCTTCACAAGATTCTAACAATTATATAACCTAGAATAAGCTCTCTAGATTTAATATAATAGCAGCATTAAGAACTTGGAAATTACACTACTCCAAGCAACAAACACATAAGTTCGGATTGTTTAACTTGTCTTCTAATAATCATAGCAATACTCAAAAGCTTGTCCACAATCAAATATTACTAATTACTACTTGTGATTAGAAACAATATCAATTACACGTAATATTATTCCTTGATCTAGCATATGATATTTGTTTACCAACTCAATCCTGCAGAAATCAAATCGGTTAAGCCAAATAGCATTCAAAAATTAAATCAGATTATCAAGAATGAATTTCATGCGAGAAGGAATAAATAATGAATACTCAATTAATCATTAATTATAAATAAGGTTCAACATCCCTTAGAACTGAATAAAAAGAACTTAGCTCATATCTTCAATCCTCCAATGTTGTAGATGAGAGAATGTAGAAGATGATTGAATCCATAAAACCCTGACTCTCATCCTCTATTTATAGTGCTAGAGAAAGTCCTAGATCCTATAGGAAGTAGAATCCAAATCCTAAAAGGAATTACAAATCATAACTAGTTTCCATAAAGAAATAGAATCCAATTTGGAAATAAATCTTAGTCTAAAGATTTTCTAATTCTAATAGAAATATCAATCCAATTTCATGTAGAAATCTGTCAAAATATGCTTTTAGAAACTTTCCAAAAATCCTAGATTTTCCAATTTTTCCGCTCAAATTCGCTGGGGAGAATTTCCATTTCCTGATGCGACGTCCTTTAGTAAAACGAGCATAACATTTGATTTGGGAGGACTTACGGGGCCTGGTACCTATCAAAATGAAGATATCGACGAGATCTACAACTTTTATGTTTTGAGAATTGACAGATTCGGGATTCATCAAGATCGAAATGAGGCTCCAACCGACTGCTGTGTAAATTGCAACTTCAAAACTTTGAGGTTCAACGTCTGTTTGGTAAAAAGATCATAACTTCTTCATACGTACTCCGATTGGGACGATTCAAGATATTCCGAAAAGCTAAAGAAGAGCTCTACAATAAAATTCAAGTCCCAAGCTAAGAACATGCATCCAACTTAATGCTAAAAACCCTATAATTTTCCTTTTTTTCTCATTTCAGCTCCAATTCCTCCTGAAATCATTAAACACCTTAATAGGCTCATATACACATGAAACATACAATAAAACTAAATATAATGGAATCAAAATACATGAATAATATGCACTCATCAATACATTTTACTTACTGCACTGCAAAATATCTATCTGTGATATTAGTGCTTCGCACACGTCATCATTTTCATAAACGGTGAGACATGTTGTATGTGAATGTATGTTGTGTGGTTCCTCCTCCAGGAGGCTATCCTGTCTGTGTTTGATTACTGGACTCATAGGGAGACTAATTCCAACCAGGCTCAGGAAAGGCACCACCCATATTCGCTTTAGTTGAAAGACTGGATTAACTTCCCGTCAAGTAGATTGCGATGATCTGGTGACCTTCATACCAAAAAGTCGCGAGAGTAACCCTAAGATAGGTCAACCTCTGATAAACCAAACGCAGAGGAAAGTCTCTTCATGTTTTCTATTTTTAATTACTTGTAAAAGCATTTACTTGTAATTTTATTCCATGTTCATCCTTATATAATGGAAAATATGAAGAATATTTGTGCATACATGACATGCTATCAAATAATGCCCGTTTTTGTAGGATGATATTCCTAAAATGGACACATTATGATAGCATTTACATTATCCCTAAGATTAAACTACATAAGTCTTTTGTAGGGAAACAATTGGGCCTATTACCCGTTCAAAATCCAAAAAGGCCACAAGCCTACAACCAATCATGTCTTCTTCTGACCAGTCTAATGCTGTTTCTCGAAAGTTAAATTATGTGGTGGCAATGTGGTGGGACTTCATAGGAAAAGAAAGGAAATCAGTAAGTGTACAGCTTGATACGTGCCGGGGCGGGCATTTTACAAAGCAAATACCCCACCGGGGCGGGGGTATACGTGGAAGAAGAAATAGCACCCCACCGGGACTGGGACTTTCTAGTCTTAAACGCCCGCTAGGGCGGGGGGTGCGTGGACAGAAGAAGGAGTTTGGATGCAATTCTAACACTATAGATGCGTGGACTGAAGGACTTTGGCTTTGATTGGGATTGGATTATGGTCATTTTTATCAGCTATTACAGAGGCTAAGTAAAGGATATACATAATAGAATGATACAATCAACAATTTTAACTTTTGGAAGCCCTAATTTCAGAGAAAATCGTGGAGGAGCAGATTAAGGAGCAAGATCATGAAGATCTCGAAACTAAAGGCAAAGAAGGGTGGTTTTATACTATTCTATCTCTTTTATTCAGCTTCTATAATTGGGATGATGTATTCTTTAATATTTTTAGTTTTTAATTCATTAGTTATTAACTAATTTCTTATTAAGCTTACAATGAATCTTTAATGCGAAATGATGATTATCATACTTTGAATTCAGTTTAATTAAGTTATCTTTTCAATTCATCTATTGTGATTTTTGCATAATTTATGAATTATTTGATCACTAATTCTTTGTGGATTTGTATGGACTCGAGATATGATATATGAATCTAGACTTAGTAATAATAGCATGTGTTCTTGATTTCTGCGTTTTGATGGAATTATTGATGTATGTTTAGGATAGAGATATACATAACATTGCATGTAATTGTGTAAGAACTTGGAAATTAAACCTTCTTTGATTTTAATTCACATAGAGATATAGTGAATTAGTTAATTAGGGTGTTTGGCTTAATTCTATCTATAATACCCCAACTTTTATGAATAAAGATTAATTTTTCTCGAAATATATTTTTGAATATTATGGTGTAGATTTGATATAATGTTATAGTTGTGGGTAATATTTTAAAAATTTTGCAAAGTAAGCAAGTGGTTATAAAATAGTCGATTGGTAGGGGAATATTCATTTTAATAAGGAATATTCATACGACAGCACAATCACTGGTGGACCCCACAACGAAAGTATTGTCGATGTTAGAAAACGATAGAAATATTTTTTATAAAAATAACGACGAAAGTTTTACCGTTAAACTGTTAAACTACTCGGTAGTAAAAGTACAGTAATATGTGTGGTTGCATAGTAGCACACGATATTGTACATTATCTTTGATTATTTATGCTTATGTGAGAAGTCACTCAGTTATACTCAATTATTGCTATAGAAGGACTACTGAGTTGTCATTTATCGAATCACATAGGATATTTCTCTTCTTTTACTAGAAGTGGTAGATTCTTTATTGATCATACATTATCTCCATGTATAACTTATTATACCCAATCATACCCTTTGATATACCCTAAGGGTCTTAAGGAATAAGTCAAAGTACTTCATCATACACAAGATACTATGATGATGTCAAGTCCAAGGATCATTTGTACTACTATCACTATAGGAATTCCTATTGACAGGCATGTAAAACTCCATTAGGTATTCCTTAGCGAGACACGTTCAGTGAACTTATTCTCTAATAAGCACCTACATACTTGGTTTAGTGTCTCCACACAAATGATCATGAGATCAATCATCATCATCCAATGAGCAAGCAACGTATGTACCAATCTATCCGGATTCACTAATCCCCAATTTAGTAATCCAACGATTAGGAACAATTTTAGTTTTAAGCTTTCTAAGAATTTAGATCTCATTAGAATGATCATCATCATTATTCTAAAAGCATTGCTTAAAACTATGGGTTTATCACATATTATAAAACAGCATCATGTAGATAATTAAAAGTCTTTAATAAATAAATACTTTTTATTAATAAATGAATAAGATTGTTACAAAGTATATGCTATATCATTAAATATTATTGGCTTGTGTGCTTGCTACTTTCAATCTCCCACTTGCACTAAAGCCAATCGCCATGGTATCTCATACTCTTCTTCTCTAAGTGACGATTATCCTATTGTTGGATAAGCTTTAGTTAATGGATATGTAATGTTGTTCTTGAGAGTCCACTATCTCTATAGCGGTTTCCCATCTTTCAATGATTCCTATAATCAAGTAAAAGTGTCACAACACATGTTTAGAACCAAGATGAGACTTAGGAACTATTCCTAGTTATGTAATGAATTTTTAATCCAAACAATCAACTTGTAGCTTCATTTATAGCTATATACATTGTCTTTATCACTAAACCAACAACTTTTTGCTGTTTGGAACCTTTCCAATTCACTGCACCACTGTTCAAGGTAACCCTTTACCTTAAAGTGGATTTTCTGTCGTCTTGGTCTGTCTGAAAAAACTTGAGTCTGTTAAGCCCTCTAGTTTTAATTCAGACTCACCATAAATCTGATCACATCCTTAGTATCGGTTAAGTACTTTAAGATGTTTTTCACTGTCTTACAGTGATCTTCTCCAGAATATGACCGATCAATATCAGGTTTCATATATTTCATTGCATACATGATAATTACTTATGCGATCTCTCTTTTAGGAGTCTATGGGGACTATTAAGAGAGATTCACTCTATGGCTCATCAACATGAGACATCCCATGGAGTTTTCCATGCTAAACGACTTTAGCATGAAATGAATATACGTTCATTGGGTTAAGCCGAGCATCCTTTTAAATTTATCTATATAGATTTGCATCCCCAATTAAGATACTCTTTCCAAATCATTCATGGATGAATGTTTAGATAACTTTATCTTTACTGGTTGTAGCATTGGTATGTTACTCCTCATCCGTAGTATATCAACATATAATACTAGGAATGTCACGACTCTCCCACTGACCCTTTTGTACACACTAGGTTCATTCTTGTTTTTGATAAAATCAAACTCTTTTGATTATCATATCAAAATGAATGTTCCATTTTTGAGAAGATTGCTTCAATCCATTTCTCTGAGTGTCTACAACTCCTACGTCATCGTATGTAACTGGATCATCATCTTCTATGATACGTACCTCATCATCATCATCTCTGATGAATCCATACCTCCCCGGTATCTTCGGTACTATTTCAGATTTACGATTCGGTTGTGGTACAATAGGTTTATCTATAAGTTCCTCTTATTTGACTTATAGTATTTTGTGGTTCTTGAACTCTTCAAGATTCTATTATCCTCCCACTAGCCCCTTCAATGATAAACACCTTTATCTTAGAAGGTAGCATGTTTTGCAATAAACACCTTTTGCTAAGTTGGATTATAGAACATATACTCTAAACTTATTTTAGGAAGTCCCACAAATCGACACTTGTCAAAAATTTCCCCAAGCTTATCATTTGAAACCGTTTCACATAAGTTGGACAACCCCTTATCTTAACATACTTAAGATTAGGAATCCTCCTTGTCCATAACTTTTATGGAGTCTTGGGGTTGGATTTTGAGGTTACCTTTTCATAGATATGCAGTCATTTCTAGGACATTACCCCAGAAGGATATTGGAATGTCGGTAAAATCATTACGTACCGTACCATGTCCAACAAGTTACAATTTTTCCTTTCAGATAAATCAATCAATTATTGCGTATTAGGAGACGTCCATTATGAGAAAACCATTTGAGATGATCTAGAAACTTATTGCACAAGTATTTATTCCTTGATTTAATCAAAGAATCTTAACACTTTGCCAATTTGTTTCACTTCTGAATTCTTTGAACTTTTCAAATAATTCACACTTGTATTTCAGCAAATACATACAGTCAACTCTTTGAATGATCATCTCCTTTTTCTTATAATAATTTATTCAATATGTAAAATTATTTTCACGTAAGTCAAGTATACAAAATTCATTAAGTAATATTCCAATTATATACAAAACATTATTATTATTATTATTATTATTATTATTATTATTATTATTATTATTATTATTATTATTATTATTATTATTATTATAAATAGAACAACAATTGTTCTTAAATATAATACAAAAGATTTCATTGTCCAACAATAAAATAGAAATAATATTTCTAACAAGAATTGAAATACAATAACAACTTATTGACTTAATAGATTTGCCCGTAGGCATTGCTAAATTATAAGTTTTTATGGCTAATGTTGCAACCTTTGCTACATTTCCCACACATAAGATTACTTATATTTGTTTAGCTTTCTACTTCTGTTTGGTCCCTTCACAAATCTATATTTATAATAACCAAAGTCGGTATCCAATACCCAAGTAGAACCTTGACTTAAAGAAATATTTATTTTAAATTATGAACAAAATTGTATTTGTAACCGAAACTTCACTAAGCTTCTTTGGTTAGCCTTTGCAAGATGCTTCTCGCAGTGTTCTTTTCAGTGTCCAGGCTTATTGCAGTGGAAGCAAACTCCTTTGCTATCCGTATCAGTTTTTTCTTATTATCATTTGTTTATGCCTTTATATTTACCTTCTTAGAATCGTTCTTCTTTTCAGAAGATCCTTTGGCCCCTATCAGTAAGACTCGATCTTTCTTGGTTGGAAAGTGACTCTCAACATTTTTCAACATGTTAAGCAAATCAGCGAGGCTGATATCTAGCTTGTTCATATGAAAAATTCACAACAATTGTGAAAGGAGTCCAGGAGTGTGTGCAAGATCAAATCTTGGCTCAACTCCCCATCCATGATAAAACATGTTGTCCTAATTGATCAATCAAATTGATACAGTTAATGACTTTTATTTGTACTGTAGTGTCATCGATCATTCTTGATCGGAAGAGCTCCTTAGATATCTGATATCTATCAGTCTTACTTTCCTCACCATCAACTACTTGATGTGCAGAATTATAGTAAGAGCATCCATAGTTTCATGCTGACGCTAAAGCTCGTTACTCATGGATGCGAGCATGATGCATTGAGCCAACTGTGCATCATTTTGCCACTTTCTAAAAGTTGCAATCTTTTCCTCAGAGGCATTGTCTACAACCATTGCAGAGATAGGCGTATTAAGGACATAAGATAGCTTTTCAGCCATGAGAACTTTTCTCATTTTCCTTAACCAATCCGGTTAAATAGCATCTAATATGCTTCGCAGTGACAGTAATTTAGACACTGTAAAAATTTGTAAATGAATTTGTAATTAACAATATTTTAACATACATTCTTTTATTAATTACCAAAAATAAATAGGTCTTGTTTTAAATTGGTATCTCCCACTATTTTCTTCAAACTATATTACCCTCAATATATAGTTCGGCAATATCTAATTAAAGATATGCCAGTGAGAATAAGGATCTCATTTCAAATGTATATAGCCTTGTGGTGACACAACAAACTATATATAAATAAATAGGTAGACAACTCTTATCAATTTCATCAACTATGTAACTCCTTGTATTTTGCCTCTTAAATCATAATGGTCAAGTGTGTGCACATCCGAACTAAAATGATTTAAGTTAAGTCAAACCTAGCACTCCATATATTCAAAAGAGAAAAATATCATCCTTGTGGTGACACAACAAAACAATATTGTTCAATTTTCTTTATAAGCATCAAATGTGATAAATTAACATCTTAAATACTCAATACTTGTCTTGTGGTGACACAAAAAACTCATATTAAATATTTAATACTCTATTAATTTTATCATGCTAGAAGGCGACGTTCGATATTCCAAATATCTTTGAACGCTTAGGACTTAATATAAAATATTTGAGGGGTTTGTTATAAATTTGTCTGATCTTGTTTAGCGCTCATGCACACACACATATATATATATATATATATATATATATATATATATAAAATACGCGTCATATTAATTAACATGCGAATCATGTTTGCATAATATAGACTATATATAGTATAAGCATGCACATATAGAATACTATATTCTACCTGGATTGATTATGTACTTTTATTCTAGTTTGGTTCACTAGAGCCACCAAGTGAACCAAAAGGTCAAACCCTAGAGGTGCAAGAATTAATATTTAAATATAACTATTATATTTAAAACCCGGGCTCCATTACAAAGAGGTCTTCAAGCGCTCCTTGCTTCTTGATCTCCAATTCTTCAAAAAATAATTCTAACTATTTCTATTACAAAACTATTTAAAATAAATAGAAACCTTGATCAGCAGTCAAGGGGAAGTACATAGGAGTGAGTTAGAATTTACATTAAGAAAAGTTAGAGAAGACGAGGTACGCAGACCCCATTTAATAAAACTCATACATTCATGCATCCAACTAAACTAAAATTCAATCACATTGGTCAATATTCCATAAATAATCTCATTTATTATCATACACATCACCATATGAATCAATAAATAATATTCATCTCATGAATAATAAAAATTCAATATATTTATTGATATCATTTAATGGGCAAATTTAGTTAGTATAAAATCTAATTTTGAATCAAAATAAACTCCTTTATTTTAATCTAAATTTAAATCAAAATAAAACTATTTTATTTTACTTTATCCAATTTTGTATAAAATAAACTATTTTATTTTAATCAAAATTATTTAATCAAAATAAACTCCTTTATTTTAATTAATTATGGAATCCAATTCCATGTAAAAAAAATAAAAACTCCTTTTATTAAAGAAAATACGGATTCTCTTTCCTATTCAAAAATAAACTCTTTTATTTTGAATAATATAAAATCTTATTTCATATTTAAATAAACTCCTTTATTTAAGGAAAGATAGATTTACTTTCCTATTCACAAATAAACTCCTTTATTTTAGAAAAAATGAAATCCAATTTCAACTCTAATTAATTAGCATGAAATCTAATTTTAAAATTAAAATAAACCTTTTATTTTAAAATTAAAATAAATATTTATTTTAATAATAAAATAATTAAGATTATATATATATAACCGTAATATTATATATATATATATATATATATATATATATATATATATATATATATATATATATATATATATATATCCGTTCCTTTCATTTCCATTAATCAGGTATGCTAGTTAACATAATCCTTTTAACTTTCATATATCAATATATATATGAAACCAAAAATATCCTGTTAACTTTCATTAATCAATGTTGCAGGGAAAAACTTTACATAAACAAAAGTAATCTCCTTTTTTAATCCTGCAACATATGATTCACTAGGACGCAGATTCGGGGAAAAAAAACGGCCACCTTTTTTTTTAAACCCACGTGAATGACATTCATAACCTTTTATGAATCAGAATCATAAGTGGCAATACCGAAAGAAAGAAATAAAAAAAAACGAACGCAATTTTTTTTAAATAAATTTTATACAATAAAATTATGCCCAATTAAATTATTCTAAACACATATCAATATACATATCAAATCAAAACAATTAATAATTTGCATAAAGGTTTGACTCTGATACCACTGTTAGGTTTGTAATATTCATGAACGCAATCAAATTGCACAAAATAAGCGAAAACATGAAAAATCAGAGTTTTAAAATTTTACAAACCATAAACCCAGATCATCCTTTATGCACAATTATTAATTTAGCGAAAAGATAAGAACAAGAATCATACCATTGAAGATCCGAGCTTCCTCAGGTACAACTTCACCTCCAATCCTTTTCGCGTTCAACTTGAATCCACCGGGTTTGGTTCCTTCCTTTGATCAACGTTAGCCACCCAAATGTTTGGCCTCTAGAGGTGATCCACCAAGGAAGAAGAAGGATTCAAGAAGATGGGTGGTTGGCTAAACCCTAGTTTTTCTATCTCTATAGAAAAGGAGCGTACTCTCCAACAATTGGAATAACGTATATATGATATCTGATATAAGACTCCTCTTATAAAGATATCAAGTAACCCTATTAAAAATAAGGTATTATATATTTAATTAAACTCTTTTAATTAAATGGGCTCCCTAATCTTATTAGGGATAATTAATTAAACTCCTTTAACTAATTTTCCTTCCTAATCCTATTAGGAATAAATGAGAGTACTTATATTAAATTAATTTCTAAACTCTTTTAGAATTAAAATAATAATAATTGTAATAATATTAATAAGACTCCTCTTATTAATTTATATTTAATATTTATAAAATATTAAATAATAAATATTAAGGTATTTAATTTATTCTATCACCATAGATTAAATTAAATATACTTAACATATTATTACGATTATACCATTAACTTCTTAAATAATTATTCTTTCTTTTATGGTGTGACCCTTTAGGTTCTCCATATTAAACCGATTGGGAATAAATCAATCAGAACAATTCTAATCTTATTGAAATAAATAAATTAAATTATTAATTTATTTAAATAAATAATATTTATTCGACAATAGGGATAAGCCTCCCTAGATATCAACAACTTTCCAGATAATATAGATTTCAACATTAATCATAAAAGAACCTTTGAGTAAATAGTTACCGTATAATTCAATCCTTCCACCATACAATGTCCCAATTAAATATAAGACATGGAATTACTGTCAAGTCTTATTTTATTTAATTATATGTATTTCGACTCTTAAATGCACAACTCCAAATAATACAAATTAGAAACTCCTTTCTAATTTTATTCTGCCTTGGCCAAGGACTACTGAGTTGTCATTTATCGAATCACATAGGACATTTCTCTTCTTTTACTAGAAGTGGTAGATTCTTTATTGATCATACATTATCTCCATGTATAACTTATTATACCCAAGCATACCCTTTGATATACCCTAAGGGTCTTAAGGAATAAGTCAAAGTATAACTCATCATACACAAGATACTATGATGATCTCAAGTCCAAGGATCACTTGTACTACTATCACTATAGGAATTCCTATTGATAGGCATGTAAAACTCCATTAGGTATTCCTTAGCGAGACACGTTCAGTGAACTTATTCTCTAATAAGCACCTACATACTTGCTTTAGTGTCTCCACACAAATGATCATGAGATCAATCATCCTCATCCAATGAGCAAGCAACGTATGTACCAATCTATCCGGATTCACTAATCCCCAATTTAGTAATCCAACGATTGGGAACAGTTTTAGTTTTAAACTTTCTAAGAATTTAGATCTCATTAGAATGATCATCATCATTATTCTAAAAGCATTGCTTAAAACTATGAGTTTATCACATATTATAAAACATCATCATGTAGATAATTAAAAGCCTTTAATAAATAAATACTTTTATTAATAAATGAATAAGATTGTTACAAAGTATATGCTTTATCATCAAATATGATTGGCTTATGTGCATACTACTTTCAGAAGTATCATGTTGATAATTTGGAAGTTATTAGTTCCTGGATAAATTAATTCTTGAACTTGTTTTATTAAATTCTTATATCATTGTCATCATCCTCATGTTTATATTATGTTAAAAGTCATATGTGGCCTGTAGTGCATAGATGGACTTGGTATGATTATGACCAAGGATTAATCGGTATAATCATGACCGTAATATTACAAATGATATGGTAAAAGTCCTCATTGGCCCGTAGTGCATTGATGGACAGTTGTTGGCATGATCATGACCATTGATGAATACACGAATATCCTTAGCCCGTAGTGGATGGATAATTTATGGTTTTCATACTAGTGAATATCTTTGGCCTTAGAGCAGGGATTATGTGGATTATTTATTAAACTGAGTCCCAACGATTAAAGTGTTGAAAAACCTTTTAAATCATAATAGATAGTAGATTTTATTCTCTACTTGACTCTTTTAATGGATTGCTTGTTCCGTTGTACTTTTAAACTTGAAGTTATTTATTGTATCAGTTTAATACTGTTGAAGGCTAACGATAATTTATTCTGCATTATCTTAGTCATAATATTTCTTACTAGGCTAGTTGAGCTCACCCTTTTACTTTCATTGTTCTCTTCAGGAAATGAGAACCTAGCAGGGACTAGCCGGGGAACGGAGTGGCGGTCCTGATAAAAGCATTAGTAGTCCTCACTATTCTGTTAAATAGTGTGATAATAAATGTAATAAAGATTTGATTGAGTGTGGATATTGTCTAGATGATAATATTTGTATTAAAACTCACATCATATGTTTTGTCGTATTTTACACGACTGTTGTATAATTAAGTTGTATTTGAATTTTATACCATATATTTGGCGACTCAAGATGGGTGATGTATACCTATTTTGTGGGTGTCACAACTCAAAGTTCCTGTCAGGCAGTTTCTGGGTTTCCTGGGTAACCTAGAAACCTAGACAGTGACATAGTGCCACTTTCAAGCTTCCTAGATCAGGTGTTCTGTTAATAATTTTGGTGGTTTAATGATTCAAAGTTAGAGTCCATATATCAAGCAACAATACTACAACAACAGATCAAATAAACAACAACAATATCACAAGTTATAGCTTGGTCAAAGGCTGTCAGAAAAACATGTTCTTCCAGTTTATGGAAATTCTAGAAACAGCAAATCAGGGTCGACTTGCCTAGTTTGACCACCTAATCTGATCAATATGTTGATGTTATAAGAGTTCTAAAGACCCAGATCTATAGTCAAATATACATGCTACAACATGGATACCATAACATTATCATATGACAAAAACATTGTCAGATCTATTTCTTAGAAATTCTTGTCAGACGCTGATTTCCAACATTCTGGGTTACCTAGAATGTACTCGATCATGCCCGGTCAACAGGTTTTGACCGATTATATCTCATGATCTAGACACCCAATGACTCTAATAAAACTTTCAGGTCAAAGACAACATGGCAAGCTACCGATTACAACATTAAAACAACATAAAGCATAAACATAGAAAGATCTGGAGTGACTGACATTTTCTTGTCAGACAATCTTTCAAGCTCAAGAACAGTTTGAAAATCATTACTTTTTAAGCCATTTGATGCTATGGATCTATAGTATATCACCATAGATCATCATAAAACATCCCCTTGTACATAAATAAACACATAATCATAAAATATTTCTTGTTATAAAAGATCAAACAGGGTTAGGGTTTTTATACCTTTTTGTTCTAATTCTTGATCTTTGATCTCCAATCTGTTCTTGGGTGATCTAAGGGCCATTTAAGTGACTGATCTACCTTAGAATTTCAGAGGTGTTGAGAGAAAATGTGTTGGTTGTGAGTTAGAGAGAAAATGAGTAAGTTTTTCATACTTTCTCTCTCTTAATAACGTTATATAATATGATGTAATGAATCTTGCTTGCCTAGACGATGTTATACACTAATTTGCTAGAGTTTAATGAGTCACCAAGTCAATGTAGTGGTTCAACAACTAAGTTGCTAGCAAAAATTACAAGTTACATAATAAAATATACTTGAAAGGGTATTTTGGTCTTTTCCCCCAAATTTAATGGCATTCTTGACAATTGCACAAACCATTGGGATTTAATCCTTAGGGTTTAACCTTAAGGTTCTAACCCTTAGGTTTTAAATCACTAACTTTCTAGGATTTTCTAAATTAGGGTTTTAAATACCCAGAACCGAAATTAGGGTTTCAAGAACAAGTTTCTAGGGTTTCTTATTAGACGTTAGGGTTTTCGAACTGAACGCTGATGTTCTTAATATATTCCTAGGGTTTGACACTGATAAAATTTATCTTGTCAACCCTTGACCCTTAACCACATTCTGAACACATACATAACCATATACACAGAACATATTCACATATACACTTAATCCTAAATAATTAACCAAAATCTTACACAGAATTTTGAAATCCTCAAATTTTCTTCCCAAAAACATCAAACGCATACACTTATTTTCTGTCTAGGTCTATTATTTGTCCTTAAATCCTACATTTACGATTTTGAAATATTTCTAAATTCTCGGGTTGTCACATTCACCCCTTCTTCTAAGAATTTCGTCCCCGAAATTAACCTTACACTATACACCATACTGCTTACACCATTTACACATATCATCTTATGCTACCCAATACACCACTCACAAGAGTAAAAGTTTTCAAATTGTGTTGAGGGGTCATATAGACCATGAACACATAGTTTTAACGGTATTCATACCACAAAAAATACATTAGTTGGTATGTTTACAATCACAAAGAAGGTAAACTACCGTTGTTAGTACTTTATGTGATTAGCTTATCATACTCTTACGTCATGCATAACGTATTAATCATGTCTAGCAAATATTTACGCTACTTGATTGGATTATTTATCCAAACAACATAGTTCACCTCAGTCTTATCATAGGATTCCGCACCAAAACAATTTGGTTCGGGAAATTTCTTTCAATGAACACTTATAGTTTTCATAAACATTAGTCTAGCTGAATCGAATAGCTTAGACTCATATCAATAATTCAATTCAATCGAATTATTTAGGTGAAGCCAAACCCCGTTGGCAAATTAAAATTTTGAAAACATTTTCGAGAATGACGTCATAATGTCGTACTGTATCAATAATCCGTTTGAGGATGCCGTCATCGTATGACTTTGCCATAACACATCATACAATAGTGGAATAATGATTTCAGATCAAATTCACACTAAGTATTCATGTATTTACAACTCTATCACCTTTTTATCATCTTTGCACCAGGTTGCATGGTATATAAGTGATAAATAAAATATATTTTGATATTTCAAATCATTTGTTTCTAGCCTAAATAAGTAGCATTGACTGTAATTTAAATCGTTTCATAAATGATTACGAGTCTACATTTTTTTTTTAAAAAACACATAGTGTATATTTAGCTTGATGTCAAAATTTTGAAGTCTAGCATAGCTAGGAGTTTTGGAAAACTTATGTCTCCACTAATAATCATTTTCTTAACAATCTATCTGCTTCTATAATCCTCAATTCTCAATTCTCAATTCATACACAACTATACCCAGTTCTTCAAATCACACTTATGAGTTCATAAACTTGCCACAATTATATGAGTTTAAGAACTTACCCTAGTCAGACCTTTGGCGTCCATTCGCTGAGGGGTTCATAAACATTTCATATAACTATGAGTCAAGAATGTCACATTAGTATGAGTTTTAAGAACTCGTACTTAATCCTATATTCTCTGCCTATGACCTATCTATCTGTTATACACATGAAAAAGGAATCACCCTCTTAACATGCATATAGCAAATAACGCGACACAACATTTCAATGATTATCAATGCCAGATACTAAATAGTTTTTACACAAAGTATAATTCTCCGCCCATACAAGGAATCATACAACTCAGCTGCCGACATGAGTCCTCAATTGAAATCCCCACCTAATCTTAACCCCCTTCTCAATACGAATTGCATTCAACTCATATTCATAATCCTTTCCTGAATATGTACCAATTCATAGTACAACTGACGCACAGTAATCTTGACGTAAACTTTCCAATCATTAGATTGATTATTTTCCCTGCTATATCCTTATCAGATCACGGGGTGATCTCACCGTATATATTACGATTCATTTCTTTATCTTGATTGTTTTGTTTTACGATCTCCTATCCCTGCACTTTCAGTCTTTTAGACTTTATCTAACCACCATTACTGTTCACCTTTATTATCAGATTTAGGGAACTCTGGGTCTTAACAACTCACCGAGATTCGTCTTTGAATTTTACCGACCAACTAAGTCTATGTGAGTTAGATCTTATCCTAATCACTGCGGTTATTAGTCTCAGGTATTCCTACCTAAGGTTCATAACCAACAACTTTGATACCAACTGTAGTAGCCCCAAATCTGGGTCCTAATTACCACAGATCTGGTATACTATTTCTATAACTAATTACGGAAGATATAAACATAAATTGATTATACAATACACTTAACACACTTTTCCCCAAAATTGAGTAACCTTAACTTATTCACAATTCATAAACTATCTAACATATAACATATTTATCAAATTATACTATTACAAATTAGCTGCATATTTTATCCCAAGCTGAACTTGGCTTATCCTTTTCCTGTATCCGAACACATTCACCTTATCTGCAATGTTTATCATGATATAGCAAGGGTGAGCATGATAGTTGCCCAACAAGTTTAAATATTATTGAAGAATATATCATGATTGAAAGAGTCTGAATAATAAGTTGGCTATAATTCATCAATATAATTGAGAACTAGCACGAACAAATTTTTGACTGAACAAGTATTACACATGAACAAATTTATCTGGGCCAAATGCTAATGAAGGTGATCAGCCTTCTATACCTGACTTATACCTGCAATATGTACAGAGTTCAATTCCACATGGCAATCAGCAATGTTTAACCATAAACATATCTGAATGAAACAACTCTTAATAGAGTTAAGTAAAACTTACCTGAACCGTTGATTGCCGCTACGCAATTTATAACGCTTTATCCGAAGACCTTATATTAGTAACATAGATCTCCAATATTAGAATAATATCATCACAGTATAATACTATTATATATATATATATATATAAATATATATACATAGAATAACCTAAAAACATATCACATAATCCTATCAGTCTATTACACACATAAGACTCGGTATCAAGTCAAACTATTACAGTCTGAGTTGAACCCGACACAATTCTAACATCTCGACGGTCTAGTCAGACAAATATCGAGTTTAAGTTCAATTAAACTCTGCCTAAACGCTTAACAATATCTTAGATAATTTTCTTGTCAGTCAAATTATTTTTTTACATGCTTGTAATAATTTTCAGATAATTATTACCATTTAAAATGATTTTCCATAATATTGTATTTATATTATATAAATAGCACATAATTCCTTAATATTAATATTAATATTAATATTTTCATGTCAAAATATCAAAAGTTATATTTTATAACTTAAAATATTTTTATAACACTTAAATCATTTTTATATGATTTTTAAATCATTAATACTATTTTTCCATAATTTATTTAATATATTTATTAAATAAATTAATTACCATTAATAATAAATTATTAATGAAATTCATCACAAAATATTAAAAGTCATCAAAAATAACTTAAAATATTTTCTAATATCATAATATAATTTTTCATGAATTAAAATCATTTTTAAATAATTTATTTAATATTATAATTAAATAAATAAATACCTTTTATATTCCAAAAATATTAAATATTTTTGAAATATACTCAAAATAATTAAAAACTATTTTTCAGGCTTTAAAATAATTTTTCATAATTTATTATGTATTTTTAATAATTAAAAACCATTTTTATCTATTTATTAATTAAAATAATTAATTTCTTAAATAAATTGTCGGTAAAAGGGCCCTATAGCGACAGAACCGTCGCTATAGGTGTTCCTGGTGTTCTTCGTCCAAGCCCAAATTTTCATAGCCAGTTACTGGTTGCCTACTTTGACCGATCATAGATCATTTGTTATCAAGTTTCTGGACAATCTTTGACATCGATCTTGTAGACGATATGTAGCACTACAAGTTTTAACCCTTATTAAAGTCATTTAACCGCACAACACAAAGATCTGGGCACTCAAAGTTCCTGTCAGGCAGTTCCTGGGTTTTCTAGGTAACCTAGAAACCTAGACAGTGACATAGTGCCACTTTCAAGCTTCCTAAATCAGGTGTTCTGTTAATGATTTTGGTGGTTTAATGATTCAAAGTTAGAATCCATATGTCAAGCAATAATACTACAACAACAGATCAAATAAACAACAACAATATCACAAGTTATAGCTTGGTCAAAGGCTGTTAGAAAAACATATTCTTCCCATTTTTAGAAATTCCGAAAACTGCAAATCAGGGTCGAGTTGCCTAGTTTGACAACCTAATCTGATCAATATGTTGATGTTTTAAGAGTTCTAAAGACCCTGATCAATAGTCAATTATATAGACTACAACATGGTTACCATAACATTATCATATCACAAAAACATTGTCAGATTTATTGCTTAGAAATTCTTGTCAGACCCTGAATTTAAACTTCTGGGTTACCCATAATGTACTTGGTCATGCCCGGTCAACGGGTTTTGACCGATTATATCTCACGATATAGACACCCAATGACTCTAATACCACTTTTAGGTCAAAGACAACATGGCAAGCTACCGATTACAACATTAAAACAACAAAAAGCATAAACATAAAAAGATCTGGAGCGACTGACATTATCTTGTCAGACAATCTTTCAAGCTCAAGAACAGTTTGAAAATCTTTACTTTTTAAGCCCTTTTATGCTATGGATCTATGGTATATAACCATAGATCATAATAAAATATCCCCTTGCACATAAACAAACACATAATCACAAAATATTTCTTGTTATAAAAGATCAAATAGGGTTAGGGTTTTTATACCTTTTTTTTCTAATTCTTGAT
The DNA here is from genome assembly GCA_020205505.1 of Panax japonicus. Lineage (NCBI taxonomy): Eukaryota > Viridiplantae > Streptophyta > Magnoliopsida > Apiales > Araliaceae > Panax > Panax japonicus. Next base: position 17,587,984 of record CM035102.1, on the reverse strand, counting down.
CTTTGATCTCCAATCTGTTCTTGGGTGATCTAAGGGCCATTTAAGTGACTGATCTACCTTAGAATTTCAGAGGTGTTGAGAGAAAATGTGTTGGTTGTGAGTTAGAGAGAAAATGAGCAAGTTTTTCATACTTTCTCTCTCTTAATAACTTTATATAATATGATGCAATGAATCTTGCTTGCCTAGACGATGTTATACACTAATTTGCTAGAGTTTAATGAGTCACCAAGTCAATGTAGTGGTTCAACAACTAAGTTGCTAGCAAAAATTACAAGCTACATAATAAAATATACTTAAAAGGGCATTTTGGTCTTTCCCCACAAATTTAATGGCATTCTTGATAATTGCACAAACCCTTAGGGTTTAACCCTAAGGTTTTAACCCTTAGGTTTAAATCACTAGCTTTCTAGGATTTTCTAAATTAGGGTTTTAAATCCCCGAAACCGAAATTAGGGTTTCAAGAACCAGTTTCTAGGGTTTCTTATTAGACGTTAGGGTTTTCGAACTGAACGCTGACGTTCTTAATATATACCTAGGGTTTGACACTGATAAAATTTATCTGGTCAACCCTTGACCCTTAACCACATTCTGAACACATACATAACCACATACACTTAATCTGGAATAATTCACCAAAATCCTCCACATAATTTTGAAATCCTCAAAATACCTTCCCAGAAACATCAAACACGTACACTTATTTTCTGTCTAGGTCTATTATTTGACCTTAAATCCATCATTTAAGATTTTGAGATTTTTTCTAAATTCTCGGGTTGTCATAGCTATAATTAGTGATGAAGGCAGTCACTTTTGTAATAGGCAGTTCACAGCTCTATTGGCTAAGTATGGGGTGAATCATCGCATTGCAACAACTTATCACCCACAAACGAATGGCCAAGCAGAAGTTTCAAATCGGGAAGTTCAAAGAATTCTGGAAAAAGTTTTGAATCTCACTAGAAAAGATTGGTCTTTAAAGCTTGATGATGTTGTTTGGGAATATAGGACTGCGTACAAAACTCCATTGGGCATGTCACCTTTTCAGCTAGTTTATGGCAAAGCATTTCATCTTCCTATGGAGCTAGAGCACAAGGCATATTGGGCGAATTGGAAGCTCAATTTAGATTTGAAAGTTGCAGGAGAGAAATGCCTACTCCAACTCAATGAGTTGGATGAATTCTGATTACAGGCGTATGAAAACTCAAAGTTGTACAAGGAGAAGGTGAAGAAATGGCATGATCACAGGATCGTAGAGAGAACATTTGAGTCGGGACAAAAAGTTTGGCTTTTCAACTCAAGACTTAAACTTTTTCCTGGAAAGCTCAAATCAAGGTGGTCAGGGCCATTCGCAGTGAAGACAGTTTTCCCACATGGTGCAATAGAAGTGTTCGATAAGTTCCCCGACGATCCGTTTAAAGTGAATGAACAGCGGCTGAAGCAATTACTTTGGTGGCGAGGTTAACAGACAAAAAGTCACCTTAATTCTTTCTTCAACCTGAAAAGGCAGAGACAGTCAAGCTAATTGACTATAACATAGCGCTTGATGGGAGGCAACCCATTGTTTTTATCTCTACTTTTTATTTATTCAGTTTAGGTTGTTTTTGTTAGTTCATCTTCATTTTTAATTGTGATATTTTGATTTGTCCTGAATAAGTGCATTGGTAGCTGAATTTGCATTGGGCTGTGTTTAAGAATAATATAGAGAGTATAATGATTAGATGGTCATTTTTGCGTATTTAGTAGTTCATACTTTGACATGGTTAATTGGTGTTTATGCAGGTGAATTGAAAAGAAGGCATCACTGTCTTGAATTATTGGAAATGAAAATTAGAAGTGCATGAAGCAGGGTCACGCGATTGCGCTATGATAGCAGTACAAAACCTGCGCTGCATGTTTGTGGAAGAAAGAAAAAAGTACTCGCGCGGCCGCGCCATTTCCCCATTGAGAAGCTGCACGACCGCCCTCGACACCAGACTCTAAAAAGAATTGGGGTTTTAAAGACGTGTTTTAACAAATATTTCCATCAGTTGAAATACACAGAGAGACATCTTCCCTTGTTCTCCACAATACGCACGAATTCTCATCTCCAAATTGTTACCAATTGAAGTTGTAACGTCTCATCTCCACTACATAATTATCGCATCAGATCTTCTACCCACGATCAACAGCTGCACTAATTAAAAACTAGGGTTTCAGTGGGTTGTGCAAAATAAGTTTGGGGGTATTCAGTCATTGGCTATCACTCACGATTATATCAGGCAAGTCTTCTTCCTCCTTATCAGTTTCAAATGGGTCCTAAGCATGCTTGATCTCGCACCCCTGAATCATTATCTGCAAGCAGTCAAAGCGGGGATAATGTTGATTTTTCAAAGTTTATCAACTTGGATGCTCAAATAGAATACTACCTAATTATGGGAAAGTCATTTGTACGGGAGAGAGGATTCAAGCCTGACGCGCAGGACGGACAGTTAGTGCAAATGATTAGAGAGAGGTGTTGGCAGGGTGTGTGCTCTACGCCAGTGGCTACACCTATGGCTGTTATGCGGGAATTCTATGCTAATGCGAGGGAAACGGTGAATGGGTTCTCTTTTGTTCATGGAATTCAAGTGTTCAATTTACCCGACCCTCTGGCTGGAAGCCTAACTTGGGTGGAGGTTGAACGTTTGGAGACAGATTTGGACGTTGTTATCACCGATCTGCGTTTTCCATGGACTTAGTGGACATGCACTCTGGGAACTAATCACTCTAAGACATTTCTGGCATCCACTCTCAATCGTTATGCAAAGGCCTATAATTTGTTTGTGTGTGCAAAAATCATGTCATCCACTCATCAGCATGAAATTCAAGTTGAGCGAGCGATTATATTATGGGGGATTATCGTGGGCAAGGATATTGACATTGGTTTCCTGATGAATCAGAACATGTTGAGATACAGGCGGGGAAGTACCACAGGAAGTATTCCACATGCTTCCATAGTAACTCATTTGTGTGCCATGACAGGAATTAGGTGGACGGATGAGCAGTTGCATTTCCCGAGCCAGGACATTGCGCATGCTACAATAGCAAGATTTGAAGATTGGCAAGGGGGTACTCCACATCCAAAAGGAAAAGGTTTTATTCTTTGTCCCACCTCGCCTTCGCCCTCATCGCAGCCCTCCAAGATAGATGAAGCAGACACGTCAACCCAAGCAACTACTGCTACTGGGGATCGACAACTCCAAAGGTTGGAGTGGAAGGTCAACACTATGTACTACAATTTTGCAGCGTTTGCTACGGGTCTAACGAGGTCGTTAGCAGAGGCGTTTGAACAGCAGGGGACTATGCTTAAGTGGCCACAGTTTGGGACTACCGTGCCATTTCCACCACCGGATTCACCACCCGAAGAGGGTGGTGCATCTGATAAATAGGGGATTTTCTCTAACCCTATACCTTCATTCATTGAGACAATGAATATTTTAAGTTTGGGGGTATTGGGTAGTAGGGTAGTTGCATATAGTGTTTGCATGATTAGTTTAAATTTTTCATGTTTATGTGTTAGATAATAATTGCAGAAAATTTTTATGTTTTTAGTCATTATTATTATTTGTGTTACTATATGTTTAGTTGCATTTGATGTTTAGTGCATGTCTCGCAAATTCTAGTTTTGTGGATGTTATGTCCAGCCAATAATGAATTTGAATCTTGAAGGTTTGTTGAGTTAATGGATATCATAAGCTTAGATATAACGTTTTACATGATGTAATCCATGATGTTGTTTAGATGCTTTCGATTTGCACTGATGTGTTCATAAATGCTTGTAGGCATAAGAGTTATATGTTGTATTGCTTGATAGGAAATGTGGTTTTAAAAAGAGAATTATGTTGAAAATGGATTTGGACTATGAAAAACTTTAATTGATAATCAAACTTTGGGGACACGTGGGTATGTTGTATAAAAAAAATAAAAAGAAAAAGCTATTTTGAAACCTTCTTGAGCTGAATTATTAACTCTTTGGAAGGGGCGAGATGGAGCGTAAAACGCACATGCTGTATAAAAAAATAAAAAAATAAAAAAATAATAATAATAACTACTAATACTATGCAACAAAAGTAAGCAGTTAATGATATTTACAGGGTATATGGATTTTCTGCCCTTTTATCCTTTTTGACAAATGCAAGGAGTGCTGCTCCAATTGCCTAGGTTCAAGTCCTGATGGACAGCTGTGATGAAGGGGCGGTTATCATTCTCCTCCTCTTGGATAATAATCACAACATCTGAACAGTCATCGTCTGGGATATCATCGTTCATACCCTCTGTATGTACCAGAACGTACATCTTTGATAATCGTCTCTTTATGTCTTGTTTGCGCCTTGGATTTCTTTCCTTAATGTCTAGGCCTGGATTTAGGACTTCTTTCCCATGAGACGGTCTGGGCGTAGGAAATAACATACCTGCTACAGAGACAGGAATTTTTCTTAGAGGCCGTACATCATCTGCATCTGTAGGTTTAGGCAATAGAATTGTAGATGAAGGAACCGGTATATGCTTGTGCGGGTTCCTATGAATTAACCCAGAGGAATAGCCTAACTCGACCTTCCTTGTCTGGCTGGGAATTTGAATTAGGCTTATGATTCCTTGCTAATTTTTTCCTAACCCTTGTCCTGATTGGAAACCCAAGAATATCATCTCTTGACTGGCCGACATTACCTCAGCGGAAACTCTGGGTTTCAAAGCTAAAGCCCCAATAGGTTGATAGTGAGTGTTGCTCATCTAAAGGGCTTGGAAGCTGACATGCTCAACTCCTTCATTAAAAATGATTAAAGGCATATCACTTTGGATAGGATACTTTGGCTCAGCATTGACAGTGACCAAATTACTTTTTATGATATACTTGAGATGTTGATGAAGAGTGGATGGGACAGCTCCCACTATATACATCCAAGGTCTTCCCAACAGTAAATTATATCCTGTAGTGAATTTGAGCACTTCAAAGGATATTTAGAATGTGATGCCCCCAAAATAGGTATACATCACCCATCTTGAGTCGCCAAATACATGGTACAAAAATCAAATACAAACTTAATTATACAACTGTCATGCAAAATATGACAAAATAAAGCTGAGAGTTTAAACAAGAATATTATCTTCTAGATAATATCCACTCTCAAATAGAGTCCTCATTACATTTATTGTCACACTATTTTATAGAATAGTGAGGACTACTATAACACTATCTCGGACCATCACTCCGTTCCTTGACTAGTACCGGCTACGTTCTCATTTCCTGAAGAGAACAATAAAAGTAAAAGGGTGAGCTCAACTAGCCCAGTAAGAAATATTATGACTAAGATAATGCAGAATAAATTATCATTAGTCTTCAACAATGTTAAACTGATAAAATATAATATGCATCAAGTTTAACTGCAACGGAACAAGCAATCCATTAGAAGAGTCAAGTAGGGCATGATATCTACTATCTTCTATGATTTAAAAAGTTTTTAATCAATTTTATCGTTGAGACTCAGCTTAATAAATAAACCACGTCATCGAATCATCCCTGCAATATGGGCCAAGGATATTCATGTAATCATCAATGGTCATGATTATACCAAATAATCCTTGGTCATTGTAGTGGCCCCGAATCCGGGCCCCAAATCACCTCGGATCCGGTATACTATTTCAATAACTATTTGCGAAAGATATAAACATAAATTTTTTATACATTACATTACACAATATTCCCCAAGGTCGAGTAACCTTAACTTATACACAATTCATAAAATATCTATTACACAACAATATTTATCAAAATAAACTATTACAAACTAGCCGCACATTTTACATCCTAAGCTGAACTTGGCTTTAACCATTTCCTGTATCCGAACGCATTCGCCTTATCTGCAATGTTTTATCATGATATAGCAAGGGTGAGCATGAAAGTTGCCCAGCAAGTTTATATACAATAATATAATGATATATCATGATTGAAGAGTATGAATAATGGGCTTGCTATAATTCATCAATATAATTGAGAACTAGCACGAACAAATTTTTGACTGAACAAGTATTATACATGAACAAACATTTTTGAACCAACTGGTAATGAAGGTGATCAGTCTTTCATACCTGACTTATACAGGCAAGATGTACATAGTACAATTTTCATGGCAATCAGCAATGATTAACCATAAGCTTGAAGAAACTACTCTTATTAGAGTTAAGTAGAAGAAAACTTGCCTGAACCGTTGATTATCGCAACACAATTTATAACGCTTTACCCCGAAGACCTAATATTAATAATATAGATCTCCAATATTAGAATAATATCATCACGGTATAATACTGTTATATTTATATCCACAAAATAACCTAAACATATAGCACATAATCCTATCAGTCTATAACACACATAAAACATAGCATCAAGTCAAACTATTTCAGTCTGACTTAAAACCGACACAATTCTATCATCCCGACGGTCTAGTCGGACAATTATCGAGTTTAAGTTCAATTAAACTCTGCCTAAACACTTAAGCATTAACACAGATAATTTCTAATCAGACAAAACATTTTTCCTAGGCTCGTAATAATTTTCGGATAATTATTACCATTTATCAACATTTTTCAATCCTTAATACCGTATTTTAATGACTTAAATACCACATAATTCCTTAATCAATAATATTCATTTAATATAAAATATTAATGAAAATTATTACATAATATTATAATATATCGAAGTATTTTTAATACCTTAAAATCATAATTATATGATTTTTAAACACTTAAATCCATTATCCGATAATTGCTATTAATATTAAAATATTAATATTTTCATGCTAAAATATCAAAAGTTATATTTTATAACTTAAAATATTTTTATAACACTTAAATCATTTTTAAATGATTTTTAAATCATTATTACTCTTTTCCATAATTTATTTAATATATCTATTAAATAAACTAATTATCATTAATATTAATTAATTAATGAATTTCATCACAAAATATTAAAAGTCATCAAAAATAACTTAAAATATTTTCTTATACCATAAAATAATTTTTCAAGATTTTTCATGAATTAAAATTATTTTTAAATAATTTATTTAATATTATAATTAAATAAATAAATACCATTTACCTTCCAAAAATACCAAATATTTTTGAAATATACTCAAAATAGTTAAAAACTATTTTTCAAACTTTAAAATAATTTTTCATAATTTATTTTGTATTTTTAATAACTAAAAACCATTTTTTTCTAATTTTTAATCATTTTCCGGAAAATAATAAATAAACTGTCGCTATAGGCCTTTAGCGACACTTGTCTGTCGCCATTGGTGTTCTTCACTCATGAAAACTGACAAATCAGTGTGCGAGGGGGCTGGTTTAACCGGCTTTTAAGCTGTGATCCTAATGTTTTCTGGACTGGAATTCGTGTTACAATTATAGTACTAACGTAATACTACAATCACCAACTTGTTTCATGGCCAAACAACATCATATCAGAGAGATCTAGGCTCTCCAAAACGTTGTCAGATCTGTTCTTCAAATTCTGGGTTTTCCAGATTTGAAGAACAGCCTAAGGTGCTTACTTTGATTCCTTGTAACTTTCATTCTCCGTATTATTTGTGTGATCTAAAGGTTTAATCTTGTAGTACGCATGACAGGGTATAACATTATAACATAAAATTAGTCTAACAACATCACATGTGTAAGATCTAGTTGGTCAAACATGCTGTCAGATACGTGTTCTTCAACTTTATGGGAATTTCCAGAATTCATCAAAATAGTCGGTCAACTATATTTTGACCTTAATTTCCTGTCATTCCAGTTACGATCTAGGGGATATAATGACTTTAATATGTAGTATACATACCAGAATACAACATAACAACAACATCTTAGCCAAACTAACAAGATACAGCCAGATCTAGACGTTTAAAAATGCTGTCAGACCGTTCTGGGTTTCTGGGCTTGCCCAGATTCTCAGTTGGTCATGGTCGGTCAACGGGTTTTGACTCATAATAAATCCCGATCTACAACAGATATGGACTTGATTCTTTTTGTATCTTAAAGACCACATAGTAAACTACATGTTAAAATCTTTAAACATCAAAAAAACTTAATACACACAGATCTATGGTGTCTGACATATAGCTGTCAGACAGAAAATTTTCCATTTTCCAGATTTCAATAATCACCAAAATCGTGCATCTAGATGTTATAGATCCTTGATCTATCAACCCAGATCACTTATAAACATCATATTACATAACTTTAACAAATCAATTTCATAATTTAACAAAGAATCATAGGATTTCTAGATGTTGGGATTTTATACCTTTTGAGCTTTGATTTTCGATTCTGACTTTTTGATCTGTTTCTGGTACACGTAGGGCTTCAATATATGACTGATTTAGCACTAAATTTCGTAGGTATTTGAGAGAGAATGTCTTGGATGATGGCTGTGAAAAAAATGAGCAACTAAGCACACTTTTGTCTCTCTAACTCTTTATATATAATTGCTAGATGCATGAATGGTGTTGAAAAAAAGCTGATTTGCTGTCAAATAAGTCAAGGGAGTGGTTAGGGTTGTTCAACAACCCACATCTTGGCAAGATATGCAAGCTACCTCAAATAATACACAAAAGGGGCATAATTGTCATTTCCTTAAATTTCTAGAATTTGCATTAGGGTTTAGGCTTGTTAGGGTTTAGGGTTTAACCCTTTAGGGTTTAGATTTTAACCCTTAAATATTTAACAACTTTAAATTCTAAGATTTTCGGATTAAGGTTTTCGATAAAAAAAATTAACAATTTTAAAATCGTAATTAGAATTCTCTAATTACATTACAATTTCCTAATCATATAACAATCTTGCTAATTAGGACTAATTTATCCTAATTAAAATTGCTAATTTAGCACTTAGGGCCACAATTGTACATTAGGCTTCAAAACCACATTTTAGGGTTTTAAATAGAAAAATAATATTTCAATTTTAAAAATTATATTTCCTAATTAGATTAGGGTTTCTTATAACTTGACAATTAGGATTTATATTTCCTAATTAACATTGCTAGAATAGCAATTAAATCCATCACTGCACAATTAGGGTTCGAAATAGTCATTAGGGTTTTCAACCCACAAATTAAGGTTTTCTAATAGAAAAAAAATTTCTAAAGTAGAAATTAAATAATCGTAATTAGATTAGGGTTTTCTAATTACTCATAAATTGAAATAATTTAGGTTTAGGGTTTCCTAATTAACATTGCTAATTTTAGCAATTATATCCACAACTGTACATTAGGGTTTTTGACGGAACAATTTAAGGTTCGATAATTTGAAATTAGGGTTTGCTAATTACTTAACCTTTACCCTAATTAGTACTTAATTAATACCACTAAAGCATTAAAATTCTCCGTTATATTCCCAGATTAGGGTTTCATTTTATCATAATCTGAAATTAGGGTTTTCAGATCTGGTATTAGGGTTTCTAATAATCAACTAGAATTTCCAGTAATTCTTTAGGGTTTTCCCTAATTAATAAAAATTATAGGCGTTTAACCTTGTACATACATTGCATTCCCAATCTAGGGTTTTCAATATCCGATTTAAGATTTCGAACTCCCGAAACTGAAACTAGGGTTTCCAGAATCGATTTCTAGGGTTTCTTATTAGACGTTAGGGTTTTCTAACCGAACGCTGTCGTTCTTAATATAAACTTAGGGTTTGATACAGATATAAATTATCTGATCAACCCATGACCCTTAACCACATTCTGAACACATACATAACCATAAACACAAACATATTCACATAAATCCTTAATCCTGAATAATTCACCTATATCCTTCACAGATTTTTGAAACCCTCAAAATTGCATCCCAATAACATTAAACGCATACACTTATTTTCTATCTAGGTCTATTATTTGACCTTAAATCAATCATTTAAGATTTTCATAAATTATCTAATTTCTCGGGTTGTCACATTCACCCCTCCTTATAAGAATTTCATCCCCGAAATTCACCTTACACCGTGCACCTTACACCATTCACACATATTTCACATGCTACCCAATACACCACTCACAAGGGTAAAAATTTTAAAACTGTGCTGAGGAATCGTATAGACTATTTTTTTCATTTTCGCATAGGTTTTATGGAAATTCATCCGCAAATCGTCATTACTTACGGACACAAAGGGTGATTAGCCCGATATGCCCTGTACTGGCTAAGTACTGATTTTATCTGTTTTCCCATCACTGCCAAAGGCACAAAAATTTTTACCTCAGTCTTATTTGATTCCACAGTAAAACAATTTGGTTTGGGAAATTTCTTTCAATAAACATTTTTGAGAATGACGTCATGATGTCGCACTGTATTTGACAGTCATTTGAGGATTTTGTCATTTTGTGACTTTGTTATACTATATCATACTGTAGTGGGCTGACGATCGTTAGATCACATCCAACACCAAGTAATTCTGCATTGATAACTCCATCATTTTTTTTATCATCTCTGCACCAGGTCACATGGTACATAAGTGATAAATAAAAACAATTTTTTTTAAAAGGCACATAGTGCGTATTTAGCTTGATGTCAAAAATTGAGGTTTAGCAAAGCTAGGGGTTTAGGAAAACCTAAATCTCCACTAATGATCATATGCTTAACAATCTATCTGTTCCTATAATCCTTAACACTCCATTCACACACAACTATACTCAGTTCATAAAACCACACTTATGAGTTCATAACCTGGCCACAATTATATGAGTTTACAAACTTACCCTAGTCTGACCTTTGGCGTCCGTTCGCTGAGGGGCTCATAAACATTTCATATAACTATGTGTCAAGAATGTCACATAAGTATGAGTTCTAAGAACTCGTACTTAATCCTATATTCTCTACCTATGACCTAGTTATCTATATATAACAACTAGCGTGACACAACATTTCAATTATTACCAATGCCGCCAACTAAGTAATTTTTACACCAAGTACAATTCCCCGCCCATACAAGGAATCATACAACTCAGTAACTGACACGAGTCCTCATTGAAATCCGCACCTAATCTTAACCCCTTTTTTCAATACGAATTCAATTCGTATTCATAATCCATAACTCTTTCATGAGTTTTTATAGTACAACTTACACACAACATCTTGCTGTAAACTTTTCAATCATAAGATTGATTCTTTCTGACTGCCATAACCTTATCAGATCACGGGGTGATCTTATCGTATATATTACGATTTATTTTTATGCCTATGATCGTTTTGTTTTACGATCTTCTATCCCTGCACTTTCAGTCTTTTAGACTCGATCTATTCACCATTACTGTTCAACTTTATTATCAGAGTTAGGGAACTCTGTGTCTTTACACTCACCGAGATTCATCTTTGAATCTTACCGACCAACTAACTCTATGTGAGTTAGATCTTATCCTAATCACTGCGGTTATTGGTCTCAGGCATTCCTACCTAAGCTTCATAACCAACAGCTCTGATACCAACGGTAGTAGCCCCGAATCTGGGCCCTAAATCACCTCGGATCCGGTATACTATTTTCAATAACTATTTGCGGAAGATATAAACATAAATTGTTTATACATTACATTACACACTATTCCCCAAGGTCGAGTAACCTTAACTTATACACAATTCATAAAATATCTATTACACAACAATATTTATCAAAATAAACTATTACAAACTAGCCGCACATTTTACATCCTAAGCTGAACTTGGCTTTAACCATTTCCTGTATCCGAACGCATTCGCCTTATCTGCAATGTTTTATCATGATATAGCAAGGGTGAGCATGAAAGTTGCCCAGCAAGTTTATATACAATAATATAACGATATATCATGATTGAAGAGTATGAATAATGGGCTTGCTATAATTCATCAATATAATTGAGAACTAGCACGAACAAATTTTTGACTGAACAAGTATTATACATGAACAAACATTTTTGAACTAACTGGTAATGAAGGTGATCAGCCTTTCATACCTGACTTATACATGCAAGATGTACAGAGTACAATTTTCATGGCAATCAGCAATGATTAACCATAAGCTTGAAGAAACTACTCTTATTAGAGTTAAGTAAAAGAAAACTTGCCTGAACCGTTGATTACCGCAACGTAATTTATAACGCTTTACCCCGAAGACCTAATATTAATAATATAGATCTCCAATATTAGAATAATATCATCACAGTATAATACTGTTATATTTATATCCACAAAATAACCTAAACATATAGCACATAATCCCATCAGTCTATAACACACATAAAACATAGCATCAAGTCAAACTATTTCAGTCTGACTTAAAACCGACACAATTCTATCATCCCGACGGTCTAGTCGGACAATTATCAAGTTTAAGTTCAATTAAACTCTACCTAAGGACTTAACCATTAACACGGATAATTTCTAATTAGACAAAACATTTTTCCTAGGCTCGTAATAATTTTCGGATAATTATTACCATTTATCAACATTTTTCAATCCTTAATACCGTATTTTAATGACTTAAATACCACATAATTCCTTAATCAATAATATTCATTTAATATAAATATTAATGAAAATCATTACATAATATTATAATATATCGAAGTATTTTTAATACCTTAAAATCATAATTATATGATTTTTAAACACTTAAATCCATTATCCGATAATTGCTATTAATATTAAAATATTAATATTTTCATTCTAAAATATCAAAAGTTATATTTTATAACTTCAAATATTTTTATAACACTTAAATCATTTTTATATGATTTTTAAATCATTATTACTATTTTTCCATAATTTATTTAATATATCTATTAAATAAACTAATTATCATTAATATTAATTAATTAATGAATTTCATCACAAAATATTAAAAGTAATCAAAAATAACTTAAAATATTTTCTTATACCATAAAATAATTTTTCATGATTTTTCATGAATTAAAATTATTTTTAAATAATTTATTTAATATTATAATTAAATAAATAAATACCATTTACCTTCCAAAAATACCAAATATTTTTGAAATATACTCAAAATAGTTAAAAACTATTTTTCAAACTTTAAAATAATTTTTCATAATTTATTTTGTATTTTTAATAATTATAAACCATTTTTTTCTAATTTTTAATCATTTTCCAGAAAATAATAAATAAATTGTCGCTATAGGCCTTTAGCGACACTTGTCTGTCGCCATTGGTGTTCTTCACTCAAGAACACTGACAAATCAGTGTGCGAGGGGCCTGGTTTGACCGGCTTTTAAGCTATGATCCTAATGTTTTCTGGACTGAAATTCGTGTTACAATTATAGTACTAACGTAATACTACAATCACCAACTTGTTTCATGGCCAAACAACATCATATCAGAGAGATCTAGGCTCTCCAAAACCTTGTCAGACATCTTCTTCAAATTCTGGGTTTTCCAGATTTGAAGAACAGCCTAAGGTGCTTACTTTGATTCCTTGTAACTTTCAGTCTCCGTATTATTTGTGTGATCTAAAGGTTTAATCTTGTAGTACGCATGACAGGGTATACCATTATAACATAAAATTAGTCTAACAACATCACATGTGTAAGATCTAGTTGGTCAAACATGCTGTCAAACACGTGTTCTTCAACTTTCTGGGAATTTCCAGAATTCATCAAAACAGTCGGTCAACTATATTTTGACCTTAATTTCCTGTCATTCCAGTTACGATCTAGGGGATATAATGACTTTAATATGTAGTATACATACCAGAATACAACATAACAACAACATCTTAGCCAAACTAACAAGATACAGCCAGATCTAGACGTTTAAAAATGCTGTCAGACCGTTCTGGGTTTCTGGGCTTGCCCAGATTCTCAGTTGGTCATGGTCGGTCAACGGGTTTTGACTCATAATAACTCCCGATCTACAACAGATATGGACTTGATTCTTTTTGCATCTTAAAGACCACATAGTAAACTACATGTTAAAAGCTTTAAACATCAAAAAAACTTAATACACACAGATCTATGGTGTCTAACATATAGCTGTCAGACGAAAAATTTTCCATTTTCCAGATTTCAATAATCACCAAAATCGTGCATCTAGATGTTATAGATCCTTGATCTATCAACCCAGATCACTTATAAACATCATATTACATAACTTTAACAAATCAATTTCATCAATTAACAAAGAATCATAGGATTTCTAGATGTTGGGATTTTATACCTTTTGAGCTTTGATTTTCGATTCTGACTTTTTGATCTGTTTCTGGTACACGTAGGGCTTCAATATATGACTGATTTAGCACTAAATTTCGTAGGTGTTTGAGAGAGAAGGTCTTGGGTGATGGTTGTGAAAAAAATGAGCAACTAAGCACACTTTTCTCTCTCTAACTCTTTATATATAATTGCTAGATGCGTGAATAGTGTTGAAAAAAAGCTGATTTGTTGTCAAATAAGTCAAGGGAGTGGTTATGGTTGTTCAACAACCCACATCTTGGCAAGATATGCAAGCTACCTCAAATAATACACAAAAGGGGCATAATTGTCATTTCCTTAAATTTCTAGAATTTGTATTAGGGTTTAGGACTTGTTAGGGTTTAGGGTTTAACCCTTTAGGGTTTAGATTTTAACCCTTAAATATTTAACAACTTTAAATTCTAAGATTTTCGGATTAAGGTTTTCGATAAAAAAAATTAACAATTTTAAAATCGTAATTAGAATTCTCTAATTACATTACAATTTCCTAATCATATAACAATCTTGCTAATTAGGACTAATTTATCCTAATTAAAATTGCTAATTTAGCACTTAGGGCCACAATTGTACATTAGGCTTCAAAACCACATTTTAGGGTTTTAAATAGAAAAATAATATTTCAATTTTAAAAATTATATTTCCTAATTAGATTAGGGTTTCTTATTACTTGACAATTAGGATTATATTTCCTAATTAACATTGCTAGAATAGCAATTAAATCCATCACTGCACAATTAGGGTTCGAAATAGTCGTTAGGGTTTTCAACCCACAAATTAAGGTTTTCTAATAGAAAAAAATTTTCTAAAGTAGAAATTAAATAATCGTAATTAGATTAGGGTTTTCTAATTACTCATAAATTGAAATAATTTAGGTTTAGGGTTTCCTAATTAACATTGCTAATTTTAGCAATTAAATCCACAACTGTACATTAGGGTTTTTGACGGAATAATTTAAGGTTCGATAATTTGAAATTAGGGTTTGCTAATTGCTTAACCTTTACCCTAATTAGTACTTAATTAATACCACTAAAGCATTAAAATTCTCCGTTATATTCCCAGATTAGGGTTTCGTTTTATCATAATCTGAAATTAGGGTTTTCAGATCTGGTATTAGGGTTTCTAATAATCAACTAGAATTTCCAGTAATTCTTTAGGGTTTTCCCTAATTAATAAAAATTATAGGCGTTTAACCTTGTACATACATTGCATTCCCAATCTAGGGTTTTCAATATCCGATTTAAGATTTCGAACTCCCGAAACTGAAACTAGGGTTTTCAGAATCGATTTTTAGGGTTTCTTATTAGACGTTAGGGTTTTCTAACCGAACGCTGTCGTTCTTAATATAAACTTAGGGTTTGATACAGATATAAATTATCTGATCAACCCATGACCCTTAACCACATTCTGAACACATACATAACCATAAACACAAACATATTCACATAAATCCTTAATCCTAAATAATTCACCTATATCCTTCACAGAATTTTGAAACCCTCAAAATTCCATCCCAATAACATTAAACGTATACACTTATTTTCTATCTAGGTCTATTATTTGACCTTAAATCAATCATTTAAGATTTTCATAAATTGTCTAATTTCTCGGGTTGTCACAGTCATAATTATACCAACAACTTTCCATCAATGCTCTATGGGCCAATGAGGACTTTTACCACATCATTTGTAACATTACGGGTCACGATTATACCGAATGATCCATGGTCATAATCATACCAATCGATAGTCTATCTATGCACGTAAGCCAAAGATGACTTTCATCACAATATAAGAATGAGGATGATGATAATGATATAAGAATTAATCAAACGAAATCAAAGATAAATATTAAAGACTTTAAATTTATCCAGAGTTTAAAAATAGCCAAATTGTAAACATGATACTGCTTTGGGGGTAAAATTCAAGAATAATTTTCATGTGTCAAAAATAATTTGGACAGAAAAGAAATATATTTTTTGGGCGAATAGTACCCCGTGAATAGTACCCTGTGAATAGTACTTCGGGAATAGTACCCTGTGAATAGTATCCCGACATGAAAAGTGGCCCAAATACCCGAGTGAATAATATTTGGGTGAATAGTAATTGGATGAATAGTAACTTGTGAATAGTAATTCGTGAATAGTACTCCAGCATAAAAATGTCCCGAATACCCGAGTGAATAATATTTGAGCGAATAGTAACTAGATGAATAGTAATCCATAAATAGTAACTCATGAATAGTATTTCGGTATGAAAAGATCAATAATTATCAAGAAAGCTCATAATAATATTTTCATGAAATGATACTGGATGAAGCGCAAATATCAAAGATATTCTACTAATTTCACTGAGTATAGAAGCAATACCTTAACAGAATGAATGTAGAATTAGGAATATGAAACGAAATAATATTACTCACATACTACAGAGTATGGAAGAAAATATTATTTCTACAAGTACTAAAAAATATAGTATCCCTTACCTCA
Organism: Panax japonicus; assembly: GCA_020205505.1. Taxonomy (NCBI): domain Eukaryota; kingdom Viridiplantae; phylum Streptophyta; class Magnoliopsida; order Apiales; family Araliaceae; genus Panax; species Panax japonicus. The sequence continues at coordinate 17,571,255 of CM035102.1, read as the reverse complement.
GAAGAAGATTGGATACTAGAATAGTAAGGTAGCAGACTTATCTTCTTCTTTCTCTCTATAGATTCTCTCTCTATAGCTTATCTCTCTATAATTGCTCTTGTGAGTCTTAGTGAATTGATGAGAATGAAGGAAGAATGAGTTTCTATTTATAGGAAAATATAATTTCGATAATTGCACGTTTTGAGGTTCAAAATATTATAGTATAATACCTTCATCTTGTCCTTCAATTTTAATTTAGTCCTGCAAGTATTAACAAACTTGCACCACCTCCGCTAATAGTACATCATGTGAATTAATAGTTCAATCATGTGACTCAATAGTTCTATACATGTGAAAATATGAATTAAAGTATAATACCTTCATCTAAACCTCCATTTTTAATTTAGTCATGCAAGTATTATCAATCTTGCATCACCTCCCCTAATAGTACATGTATGTGAATCAATAGTACACACATGTGAACAAATAGTTATAAGCATGTGAATTAATAGCAATTAATTACTCATTTATCCGATTAATTACCCGATTAGTCGGTATAACTTTCAGACATCAATTATTATCGAAATAAATGTCAATTTCCACTAACACTAATAATCCTAACACCATGGAACTATTAATTTCATCTTAAATCAACACAAACTTATTCATGATAAATATTATAACTCATAATATTTAACAACCAGGTCGTTCCTAGGAAAGAGGGGGCTTTTCGATAAGGATTTCTCCCTATTGGCGCGCAATTAGGTGACCAAACCTCTCCTTGATAGAACTTCTAGACATTGTCAATATTGTAAATAATAATATGAATAACTTTGTCATCTCAATAAATGATTTAATAATATAAAATATTATGCAGATGATACCGTGACAATAATTGAATCAATAATATGAGAGATATGATGCAACAATTACTGTAGCAATAATTGAGTATAACTGAGTGACTTCTCACGTAAGCATCAATAATTAATATTGTGTGCAACTATACAACCATGCGTATTACTGTACTTTTACTACCGGGTAGTTCAACAGTTTAACGGTAAAACTTTCGCCGTTATTTTTATAAAAAGATAATTCTGTCATTTTCTAACTACGACAATACATCCGTTGTGGGGGTCCACCAATGATTATGACGTTGTATGAATATTCCATGTTAAAACCAATATTCCCCGACCAATCGAATATTATATAACCACTTGCTTAATTTAAAAAATTTGTAAATATTACCCACAACTATAATATTATATCATTTCCACACCATATTATTCAAAAATATATTTCTAGAGAAATTAATCATTATTCATAGAAGTTGGGGTCTTATGTGACGCCCCCAAAATAGGTATACATCACCCATCTTAAGTCGCCAAATACATGGTACATAAATCAAATGCAAACTTAATTATACAACTATCGTGTAAAATACGACAAAACATAGTTGAGAGTTTAAACAAGAATATTGTCTTCTAGACAATATCCACTCTCAAATAGAGTCCTCATTACATTTATTGTCACACTATTTTATAGAATAGTGAGGACTACTATAACACCATCTCGGACCATCACTCCGTTCCCCGACTAGTCCCTGCTATGTTTGCATCTAACATCTCAGCATGTGGACCAATTTCTACTGGCAATTCAACCTCTCCTACATCATCTCATCGAAACCCATCGAAGGCTCTGATGACTATGTGGTGCTTCAGATCCGGTTGGGATTATTCTTCATTCTTTCCAATGTGGCACAGGGCAGATTTTTAGCGATGATCCTCTATCTATTATCATATCTCCGCCCACATATCCAGAAGACATCACTGCTATGTGCAGTGGCTTGCAATGACCCGTCCCTTCGGGGGGTATGTCATCATCAGTGAAAGAGATTATATTGCTGTTGAAAATGTGATCTACCAGATGATGAAACTTTTTAACATCCACCGTCTTTAGCAGGTGGGCTTCTTCCAATATCTTCATTAAGACCTTTCGATGATCTTCAGAAGAAAATAAAAGTCCAGAATAGATATTTGTTAAGGTGCTTCTTTCCAGCTTTGCACCACCTTGGCTTCATTATGTCCCATCTTGCAGAGGAATTCTTAGATTTTTTCATTGACAATTTTCCCTCTAGATTTGATAACTGGCTTCATCACTCGTTGAGGGAGATACAATGGGTTTTCATTGGATACCGCAGCAATTGTATTTGATGTTGATCCTTCAACCTCCCCATAGTTCCATGGGACTTTTTTCAAGTTGGTGATAGGATACAATGGCTTGAATGGCAATACCAGTGGTTCTGGTACAACATCCTTTAAAGGGTTTTCAACTCCTTTGAGCTTAATTATTTGAATTATAAGGGGTGTTGCAGCGAGGTCTCCCTCAGAAGATATGATTGGTATGACTTCTTTTAATCTTTGCGATCTTGGAGGAAATATCTTCCCACTCTTAAGCAATACAGTGTCATTGTCTGTCATTTGTAGGTCACCACTATCAATCATATTTTTGATGAAATAACGAAACGCCCAACAGTTTTTAGTGTTGTGACCCCGAGTATTAGAGTGATATTGACAGACCCCGATAGCATCAAATCTCTTTGAACGTGGATTGACTGAGGGTAGTTGTGCTGTGATTTTTCCCTCATTGATCAGCATCTGCAAGATTTCTTCCATTGGTTGGGCCAAATGGGTGAACTTCCTTTGTTTAACAAAGTCCTGACGGGCTTTGGCTCTTTCTTTTCTTGTAAACTTTTCCACCAAGGTTTCATTCTCTAAGGCTTGTGGTTGAATCTTTGTGATAAAAGAGAGGACACTTGCATGCTCCTAGCTGAACAATTGTCGTGTGACTTGATGCTGATGTATCACCAGTTCTATAAGTTGATTGACCTATTCATTAATAAACTTCAACTCTCATTCCATCATGAACTAGAACTCTGAATAATCCCACTTAACGAAATTATCTTTGCTGGTTTGGGGAGAACCACCCACGTATTTGAGGTAGTTGGAACTCTGTCCACTTCCCCTGTTGATCATGTTAACATCCTCTTCCTTATGTTAAGGGAGAGGGTTATCTTGAATAAGTGGTTGCTCGGGCTTTGTCACCGCGATCTAACCACTGTCTATCAAGTCCTGGATCTTGTGTTGAGGGCCCAACAATCTTGGGTGTCATGACCGGGAGCTCCAGAATGGTAAGAACACTTCTTGCTTGTATTGAAGCCCTTTCCATTTGGATTGGCTGGTGGAAGGAGATGGGTAATTTTCTTCTGAGCTGTCAAAAGTTTGAAAATGTCTTCCAATGAGTCCCTTAAGAATGCAAACACTCTTGGACGTCTGACTTCTCCACTTTTTGGCAAGGGAGGATTTTAGGATTGTGCTTGAAAAGGGTAAGAGTTTCTCCTTTGAATAGGCAAGTTTTGATTGCCTCTTTGAGTGTGTCCTTGTAGTATCAAGGAGGCATCCCCTTCTTTCTACTTATAGACCCATCGGGAGTTGTTCCCATAACATCCATCTCAGATAAGCTCAGCTATGGCTTTTAAAGCGGCGAGGTCTTGAATCTTCCCAGATTTTAACCCCAACTCTGCCATTTCTACGTGCTTGATCATTTTTTAGAATGGTTTTCCTATACCTGCTAGGACCTGCTCATAAAATGGATCTTCTTGAATGTTTATGAAGGTCATCACCATCTCAGTCTCTATCATGAATGGGATTTGTGACGCCCCCAAAATAGGTATACATCACCCATCTTGAGTCGCCAAATATATGGTACAGAATACAAATACAAACTTAATTATACGAACGTCGTGTAATATACGACAAAACATAGCTGAGAGTTAAAACACGAATAATGCCTTCTAGACAATATCCACTCTAAAATAGAGTCCTTGATACATTTATTGTCACACTATTTTATAGAATATTGAGGACTACTAATACACCATCTCGGACCATCACTCCGTTCCCCGACTAGTCCCGGCTACGTTCTCATTTCCTGAAGAGAAGAATAAAAGCAAAAGGGTGAGCTCAACTAGCCCAGTAAGAAATATTATGACTAAGATAATGCAGAATAAATTATCATTAGTCTTCAACAATGTTAAACTGATAAAATACAATAGACATCAAGTTTAACTGCAGCATAATAAACAATCCGTTAAAAGAGTCAAGTAGAGCATGATATCTACTATCTTCTATGATTTAAAATGTTTTCATCAATTTTTATTGCTGAGACTTAGCTTAATAAATAAACCACATCATCAAATCATCCCTGCACTACAGGCCAAGGATATTCATTAAATCATCAATGGTCATGACTATACCAAATAATCCCTGGTCATAATCATACCAAACACAGTTCATCAATGCACTACAGGCCACTTAGGACTTTTACCACATCATTTATAACATTACAGGTCATGATTATACAGAATGATCCCTAGTCATAACCATATCGAGTCCATCTATGCACGTAAGCCAAAGATGACTTTTATCATAATATAAGCATAAGGATGATATCAATGACATAATAATTCAATAAAATAGGTTCAAGAATAAATTTTAAAGATTTATAAGTTAATTTATCCTGAAATCAATAACGTCCAAATTGTCAACATGATACTGCTTTGTGGAGTAAAATTCAAGAATGCTCAAAAGAATATTTCTATGAGAAGATACTGGATGAAGCGCAAATATCCAGGATATTCTACTAATTTCATGGAGTATAGAAGTCAAAACTTTAACCAACTTAGTATAATAGAATATATGAAACATCAAATGGATTTTCGCCCAGATCATTTCCATAATTTAATAAGGAATGAATACGAATGATCATTCATCTTGCATTTGATAATCCACAGAGACATGTTATTCCAACAGAATAATAAAGAATGGAATAATAGAAGAATTCACCAAGCATGCGATACACCGTACAGACAGGTAATATCCCAACAAAATAATAAAGAATGGAACCAGGTCATGCATAATTCGTACAGACAGGATATTCCAACAGAATAGTAAAGAATGAAACCAGGTCATGCGTAATCCGCACAGATAGGATGGTCCAACAGAATAATAAAGAATGGAACCAGGTCATGTGTAATCCGCACAGACAGGATGTTCCAACAGAATAATAAAGAATGGAATAACAACATAATTCACCAGGCATGCGATAGACTGCACAGATAGGTTATTCCAACAGAATAATAAAGAATGGAATAACAGAAGAATTTCACCATATATGCGGTAATTCGCATAGACAGGTTATTCCAACATAATAATAAAGAATAGAATAACAACCCTTACGAGTATTGAAAGAAAATAACTCTCTTCATGAATACGAAAGAATAATACCCCTTAGCTTAGAAAAAACCGGATATTGGAATAGTGAAGTAGCAGACTTCTCTTCTTCTTTCTCTCTATAATTTCTCTCTATAATAATTGCTTTATAGCTTTAGTGAATTGGTGAGAAATGAAGGAAGAATGAGCTTCTATTTATAGAAAAATATATTTTCGATAATTGCACGTTTTGGGGCTCAAAATATTACAGTACAATACCTTCAACTTTTCTTTCATTTTTAATTTAGTCCTGCAAGTATTATCAAACTTGTACCACCTCCCCTAATAGTAAATCATGTGAAGTAATAGTTCATTCATGTGACTCAATAGTATAATCATGTGAAAAAACTAATTACAGTATAGTACCTTCAACTATACTTCCATCTTTAATTTAGTCATGCAAGTATTATCAATCTTGCACCAACTCTCCTAATAGTACATAAATGTAAATCAATAGTACACACATGTGAACAAATAGTTATATGCATGTGAATTAATAGCAATTAATTGTTCATTTATCCGATTAATTACCCGATAACTTCCAAACAACAATTATTATCGAAATAAATGTCGATTTCCACTAACACTAATAATTCCCACATAATGGAACTATCAACTTCATCTTTAATCAACACGAACTTATTCATCATTAATATTGTAATTCATAATATTTAACAACCAGGTCGTTCCCAGGAAAGAGGGGGCTTTCCAATAAGAATTTCTCCCTATTGGCGAGCAATTAGGTGACGAAACCTCTCATTGACAGAACTTCTAGACATTGTCAATATTGCAAATAATAATATGAATAACTTTGTCGTCTCAATTATTAATTTAATAATATATAAAATTATGCATATGATACTGTGATAATAACTGAATCAATAATATGAGAGATATGATGCAACAATTACTGTAGCAATAATTAAGTATAACTGAGTGACTTCTCACGTAAGCATCAATAATCAATACCGTATGCTACTATGCAACCACGCATATTACTGTACTTTTACTACCGGGTAGTTCAACAGTTTAACTGTAAAACTTCCGCCGTTATTTTTATAAAAAGATAATTCTGTCGTTTTCTAACTACGACAATACTTCCGTTGTGGGGTCCACCAATGATTGTGCCGTCGTACGAATCTTCTTTGTTAAAACGAATATTCCCCGACCAATCGAATATTATATGTAATAACCGTGAATTTTAAGTCACCACGTATGTATGTACATTTTTTTATATATGGATACATACATTTATAGATTTCATTAAAAATGAAAGCCTTGTGACCTAATTATACATTAGGTAAGAATATTAAATAACCTAAGGGTTATGGTAACACGAAAAAGTTAGTATTTTATATGTATACTAACTTAAGTGGGTAAACTTAGTATTTCAAGTGACTAATAATTTTAAACCTAATTCTTGTAAATCTAATTAGGTTATGAGATAAAATCATATGTATAATTAATTAAATTTCATATGATTAGAAATGAAAGCTCTAAATTATCAAATTGGGTAACATTATTAAAATTGTTGGACTATGTTTTTATCTAGCCCAAATCAATTAAAAGAAAAGCCCAAAGGAAATAAAATGTAATCCAATAGTTAGCCCACTTGATTGGGGGTATTCTAGACATTTGATTAATCCAAATTGGGCATTTAAAATAAAAGCTAAATGGAGGATATTATGAGGATCCTAAGTAGAATAATTAAGCTAACTTGGCCATTAGTTGAAATTATTACACATGAAAAATGTGGACAAGCTCCCATTGGTTGCCACTCATAATCATGTCTAGACTAATTGAGGAAATAATTCAAAGATTTCACCTAGTGGGAAACAAAATGATTGTGGGAGAATTAATAATGAATTGCCCATTACATTTTGAATTCTCATCTCATTCTTCCAACACCTCATTCGTACTCCATCTTCTTCTTCTATCTTTTGCTCCCAAGCTAGCCAACTTCAAAGAGAGAAAAGAAAGAGAGAATTTCAGTCATAGAAAGAAAAATTATAAGAGTGCTAGTTGTTCATGCCCCCTAAGTTTATTAGTTACTTTGGAAAATCAAGAAAGGTAGCAACTAAGTCAAGGTATATTGTACCTTCATCTTCTTCTTTCACCTTGTTTTGCTAGCTTGAGTTTTGATGGGGTTATGTACAACTACTCAAGATACACTAGTTATACATACCATCATGCATGGAACTAAGTATCTTGAGTGTTGGATCTAAGGCTTAGAGGAAGAAAATGAGCATATGTTCTCCAAGGGTGAAAACTCTTGTTTTTCTTCCACTAAATCTTGTGTAACTCAAGTTTTACAACTTGAAATTTTGATCCGTAAAGGGGGGTGCTAGATACATGAGTTATCTAGTAAACCCAAGTGATAGGACACAAATCTAGCATGTTTTGAAAGCTTTAAGATTATTTTTCCCAAAACAGCCCACTTTTTATGTTAAAGCTTTGAAATCCTAAATCAGCTACTGACTTGTTTTTCATGAGGCTGTTTCGGCTAGTTCCTTGTCTTGTAAAAAATCTAAAAAAATATTACAGAGGTACCTTATGAAGTTATCTACGCGTAGGAAAAAGAACGGACGCGTTTCGACTTATAGGTTGTGAGTAATAGCCATTTCCGTAAAGGACTCTGAAATATTAAACGTCGAATATCTCACTGTGTATACACTGAAACGTTCTGAAATTTTTACAGCGGCTTCATATATATTAGGAGAACATACCCTAAAAATTTTAGATTTTTCGGAGCAAAACTCAATCTTTTAAAAATAGAGCAAGATCTGAGTGTTTTGAGCACTTTAAAAATAGTAGATCATTTTCAAAAATTCCAGAAAATTAAAATCTCATTGTTAATTCATATTCTGTAGAAATCCAGAAGTTTAGAATTTTTGAAGTCAATTTGCTATTTTTCCTAAAAATGGTTAAGTTATGATTAAAAGGAAATAAATAGTTAAATGATGTTTTTAATGAGAAAAATATGATTTTTATGCTTGAATGCTCATAGTATGTTTTATCATGACTATCTTAGGGCATGTTGGTAATTTATAATAATAAATATTATTTATGACCTTTTATGGATATTAAATAAGAGGTTAATAATGGATGAACAATTAGAATAAATTGTTTATTAATTTAATAAATCATTGGAATATTATTATAATATTAATAATATTATGATATGATGTTTTTATGTAAATAAAAATATTGAGATTAAAATTTCATTAAAATATTATTAAATAATTAATAATATTAGATTAAAGTATTATTATTAAATAATTAAAATATTATTAAATAATAATATTCGAGATTAAATAAAATGTTATTAAATATAATAACATTAGTAAAGGAAATAAAATATTATTAAATGATTAATAATATTAGTAAGTAAATAAAATATTAGTAAATGATTGAAAGTATTATTAGGGAACCAATAATACTAGAAGGTGAATTAAATATTATCTAAGTTAATAATATTATGTGAATTAAAGGTAGTTGTTAATTAATAGTAACACTATCTAGACATGATAAGGTTTATAAGAACTAAATGTAATGTATAATATCTATGTGATTACATAATCTGATGTTATACATTTACTAATTGAAAGACTAATTATAGGTCTCTCAAAGGAAGATAATTTAACTGCATAGTGGATAGAAATTAATTTCGTAGCCGTAACCTACGATCGAGGCAAGTTTCCTAACTCAAACTTGAGTTATTATTTTCAAAGCATGTTAGTGAATAATTATTGATGATTATTCACGTCTATATTGATTATTGAAATTCGCACTTTGTGCAATTGAATTCCGTTCTACTGCCATTGAACTGTGAATTAAATTAAAGTTCTTCATTTATGAACTGTTTATGGGATAGATCTATGCTAATTGTATCAGCTAGATCAAGCATGTCTAAATTTGTTAAATCAAATGGGTTTTAAATAACTGTTCTTATTAATTGATATGGTAAGAACTCTTGACTGAGAAAAGAACGAATTTGATTAAGGCATGATATCAATGTCGGATTATTAAGTGTTTATGCATAAATCACGGGGTATGAAAGGCTGATCCCCTTGAATACCAAAATATATTAAAAGGTCCAGTTTAAATTACTGAGCACCTTGGTAAATGTTCATGGTTATTCAAAACCACTCAGTTCATGTTATTCAATTATCGAATATTCAATTGTTGATTAATAATTCATGTTCCTCTAAAATTTTATATTATTGTTGAACATTGAAGGCAATATTTCTTTCTAAGTCATGATATATCTCCTTCGTCTTTATAAACTTGTGAAGCACATTAGTTGCTTACTCTTGCTATATCATGACCTCTATTTCAGCTAAGCCTGAAGGATCTAACACGAAGGACAAGGGCAAGGGCAAGATCCAGGAGTAATTTAGAATGAATGTTAATTAAATTATTATCTGATGGATTTCCTTAAGTAAACTATTTGTATTATAAATAGTGTATTTGAAGTTAAGGTTATGGAGACCTTGGGACCATGTTATGAGATATTATTATTATGAACAATGTATGTTTATTATCTCGTAATAGTTATAGAATGCTTATGATGATGATAGGATCGTGAGCACTGAATCTGAGGTTAGAGAACCTGGATTTGGGGGCGTCACATTATATAACCACTTGCTTACTTTGCAAAATTTGTAAATATTACCCACAACTATAACATATATCATATCCACACCATAATATTCAAAAAATATATTTCGAGAGAAATTAATCTTTATTCATAAAAGTTGGGGTCTTACAACCTCCTCTTCTTATGAAATTTTGTCCTCGAAATTAGGGTACGTATCTGGTATATCGAAGAGGTGAGGATATCTTGACTTCATCTCAGATTCTAACTCCCAGGTCATTTCTTTCACATCGTGGTTTCTCCACAAAACTTTGACTTGAGGTATAACCTTGGAGCATAGAATATAATCCTTCTTATCAAAGATTTTAACAGGTAACTCTTCATACGTTAAATCTTCTTCTATCTCTTCTGGTTCTAATTCAATAATGTGGTTCGGGTCTTTCACATATTTACGTAACATAGATATGTGGAAAACGTTATGAACACGAGACATACTTTGAGGTAAGGCGAGTCTATAGGCCATAGTTCCTACTCGTTTGAGGATTATAAATGGGCCAATGAATCGAGGATTGAGCTTTCCTCTCTTTCCAAATCTCGTAACTCCTTTCCATGGAGCAACACGTAACAACACATGATCTCCAATATTTAATTTCACGTCTTTTCGATGAAGATCGGCATAACTCTTTTGTCGATCTTGTGAGGTTTTTATACGTTGTCAGATCGTTTGAATCTTTTTCGTAGTCATACGTACCAACTCCTGTCCCAACAATGTTGTGTCACCCACCTCATTCTAGCATACTGGAGAACGACACTTTCTTCCATACAACGCCTCAAATGGAGTCATGCCAATACTTAATTGATAATTGTTCTTGTAGGAAAACTCCACTAATGGTAAGAACTTGTCACAACTTCCCTTAAAGTCAAGGACACAGAGTCTTAATAAATATTTAATAGTTTGAATAGTCCTTTCTGACTGCCCATCCGTTAGAGGATGATATGCGGAACTAAATCGTAAATCTGTGCCCATAGCTTTTTGCAAACTAACCCAAAATCTTGAAGTGAATCTTGGGTCTCGATCAGAAACAATGTATACTGGAATACCATGCAATCTTTAAATCTCGTTTATATATATACTAGCAAGACGTTCAAGTGTATAAGTTTCTTGTATCGGTAAGAAATGAGCAGACTTGGTCAATCTATAAACAATGACCCAAATCGCATATATGCCTTGAGAAACCTTGGGAAGACCAGTAACGAAATCCATGGTAATGTGCTCCCACTTCTATTCTGGAATTTCAAGTGGTTGCAATGGACCTTTTGGCACTTGATGCTCCGCCTTGACTCGTTGACAATTTAGACACCTTGAGATAAACCCCGCTATCTCTCTCTTCATATTTCTCCACTAAAATGTATGTCGAAGATCACGATACATTTTGGTACTCCCGAGATGGATTGCAAATGGTGTGTTGTACGCCTCCATCATGATTTTATACGTCAAGTCAGAATCGTTAGGAACACAAAGTCTGGAGTTGACTCAAAGTATTCCTTCTTCATCGATTCTTGCTTCCGGAATAGCACCTTCTTGCACTTTCTTCTTCATACGCATCAGCTCCAGGTCTGTAGTTTGAACAACTTTAACTTTATTGATTAAAGTCAATTCTACTCATATATTCGCCATCATCACATGGGTCCCTAGAGTCTTTAAATCTATCTCCATCCTTCGTAAGTCATACAAAATGGGTCTTTGCATTGACAATATTGCACTCGTACCCGCATAAGATCTTCTACAAAATGCGTCATACTACGTTCACTTTTCCAGGATGGTATTGAATGGTATGGTCATAATCTTTCAACAGCTCAAGCCAACGTCGTTGTCGTATGTTGAGTTCCCTTTGAGTGAAGAAATATTTGAGGCTTTTATGATCCGTATAGATCTCCACCTTCTCTCCATACAGGTAATGCCTCCAAATCTTAAACGCAAAAACGACTGCTGCCATCTCTAGATCATGAGTAGGATAATTTCTCTCATATTCTTTGAGTTGTAATGAGGCATAGGCTATGACTTTCCTATGTTGCATGAGAACACATCCTAACCCTTTGCCTGAAGCATCACTGTAGATGAAAAATCCCTCCGAGCCAGATGGTATTGTCAGAACGAGTGCTGAAATGAGTCTTCTCTTAAGTTCTTGAAAACTCTTCTCACATTCCTCGCTCCAACCAAATTTTGTATATTTTCGAGTCAGCTGCGTTAATGGAGTAGCGATTTCAGAAAACCCTTCTACAAATCTCCGATAATAACCAGCTAAGCCAAGAAAGCTACGTACTTTGGTTACTGACTTAGGTTGATCCCAGCTTTGAATTACTTCAATCTTTGTCGGGTTAACAGATATTTCGTGATTTGATATTACGTGCCCAAGGAATGCAACGTCCTCAAACCAGAACTCGCATTTCTTCAACTTAGCATATAGCTTGTTTTCACGTAGCTTTTGAAGTATCAGCCTTAAGTGTTGCTCATGGTCTTCACGAGTTTTGGAGTATATGACGATGTCATCAATAAAGACGACCACAAAGTGATCTAAATATTCCTTGAATACTCGGTTCATCATGTCCATGAAGGCAGCAGGAGCATTAGTCAATCCAAAAGACATGACTAGGAATTCATAATACTCGTACCGAGTTCTGAAAGCAGTCTTTGGAATGTCATCAGTTTTAATCTTCAACTGATGATATATCTGGAAGAAGATCAATCTTTGAAAAGAATTTGGCTCCTTGTAACTGGTCAAACAGGTCATCAATGCGAGGCAACGGGTACCTATTTTTGATGGTGACATGATTCAACTCCTGATAATCAATACAAAGTCGCATACTTCCATCTTTCTTCTTCACAAATAAACAGGCGCACCCTAAGGAGACGTACTAGGATGAATGAAATCGATGTCTAACAATTCCTGTAGTTGGGTTTTTAACTTCTGAAGTTCAATAGGAGCCATTCGATATGGGGCTTTGGAAATAGGTTTTATAGCAGATTCAAGGTCGATATAAAATTTAATTTCACGCTCTAGGGTTAGGCCAGGAAGTTCTTCAGGGAATACGTCAGGAAATTTATTAACAATAGAAATATCCTTCAAATCTGACGTATTTTTATTTAAATCTGTGACATGGGCTAAGAAAGCTTGACATCCATTTTTTAATAAACGAATAGCTTTATAGCTTGATATGACAGTGATTGACTTTAGTTGTTTGGTTGCATGAATTCGCATAATAAGTTGGTTAGGAATATGAAAGCTAACAACCTTACAAAAACAATCGATTTAAGCATGATGAGTAGTTAACCAATCAATCCCTAAAATCACATCAAATGCAAGTATTTTCAAAGAAATAAGATCAACACGTAACGTGTAGTTACTGATTTGAACCCAATAAGACTTATAAACCGTGGATGTAATGAAGGTTTCTCCCAACGGAGTTTCAACAGGTAATTCAAAGTCTAATTTCTCCGGAGTTAAATTTAAACTTTGAGCGCAAGTAAGAGAAATAAAGGAATGGGTAGAACCGGTATCAAATAAAGTATAAACTTTGCTAGAGTTTATGATTAGCTTACCCGTGATCACTCTCCCTTGGGAGGTTACGACAAATGTTCTCCCTTGAACTACCGGTTTTGTCTTGTCTGGGACACCCTTTGATGCCTCCATCCCAACTGGACTTGACATTGGTGCACGTCAAAATTGGGCTAGGTTACCTTCTTTTCCACAATTGTAACACGCTTTGGACTGCATCACGCAGTTTGGACTGATATGTCCCTCCCCTCCGCATTTGTAACATACGACCAGCGGTCGTTCTCCTTCCTTAATAACAGGTGATGGTGCTGACGTCTTTCTATCATTTTTGAATCTCCTCTTCTTGAAATGTCCACTCTTATTGTCATGGCCATGATTGCCACCGAAGTGATTACCATTTCTGGCATATTGATTCCCTCCACTTTTATTGTCACTGCTTCGATGACTGCTACCACTGGTATTATCGACTTGTCGGTTGCTCTCTCTTGGTTGGGTTGACTCATTATCGCGCTCCAATAACTGAGCCATATTCACAACATCCGAATACAAACACAGTTTATGAGAGATAAGGTATTGACGTATCTCGGGTTTCAAACCTCTTAGAAACATCCGCGTCATTCTCTCCTCATTGTCAATAATGTGGGACGCAAACCGAGATAACTCGGCAAACTTAGCTTCGTACTACGCCACGGTCATATTATTTTTGTCAAGCTTGATGAACTCTACCTCCTTCATGTTATGAATACTTTCAGGAAAGTACTTGTCGTTGAACAGTTCTTGGAACTTCTCCCAAGACATCTTTAGTACGGCAGGTTGAGTACGCTTTACAGATTCCCACCAGTAATCTGCCTCCGCTCGCAACATGAAGGTGGCAAAGGGAACCTTTTGCTCCTCGGAGCATCCCAGGACATCAAATATCTTTTTGATCTACTTTATCCACGTCTCCACCTTAAGTGGTTTTGGCTCTCCAAAAAACTCTGGTGGTCCCAGCTCCTTGAACTGCTTAGCGGTGACCGTCCGAGAGTTGTTAGTGTTTCCACCTGCATTTTGGACAAGAGCCACTCTCGCCTGATGTTGCATGAATTGCATAAAGCCTATGAACATCCCATCGTTCACCATTTCATCGGTGTTATTGTTTACATAAGGATTATTGTCTTCTTGTTGCACATTACCCAGGGTATTGATCGTTGGTGACTCAACGGTTTCATGGGCTTCATTGCTTATCTCAACATTTTTGGATGCCATTTTCAAATATTGCCACAAAATAAGGGTTAATTAACATATCACATATTATCCCTATACTCTGACCGACCAATTAAATACCAAATAAACTTAGGTAGGTCATACTAGCGAATGAATTTCCCGTCTCTCCCCTCCTAGTTCTTGTCTCACATCTCAGTCAGGGATCATATCCTTAAGCTTTGATACCAACTATGATGCCCCCAAAATAGGTATACATCACCCATCTTGAGTCGCCAAATACATGGTACAGAATATAAATACAAACTTAATTATACAAACATCGTGTAATATACGACAAAACATAGCTGAGAGTTTAAACAGGAATATTGCTTTCTAGACAATATCCACTCTAAAATAGAGTCCCCAATACATTTATTGTCACGCTATTTTATAGAATAGTGAGGACTACTAATACACCATCTCGGATCATCACTCCGTTCCCCGACTAGTCCCGGCTACGTTCTCATTTCCTGAAGAGAACAATGAAAGCAAAAGGATGAGCTCAACTAGCCCAGTAAGAAATATTATGACTAAGATAATGCAGAATAAATTATCATTAGTCTTCAATAATGTTAAACTGATAAAATACAATAGACATCAAGTTTAACTGCAGCAGAATAAGCAATCCATTAGAAGAGTCAAGTAGAGCATGATATCTACTATCTTCTATGATTTAAAATGTTTTCATCAATTTTTATCGCTAAGACTCAGCTTAATAAATAAACCACATCATCAAATCATCTCTACACTACGGGCCAAGGATATTTATTAAATCATCAATGGTCATGACTATATCGAATAATCCCTGGTTATAATCATACCAAAAATTGTCCATCAATGCACTACAGGTCACTGAGGACTTTTACCACATCATTTATAGCATTACGGGTCATGATTATAGCGAATGATCCCTGGTCATAATCATACGGAGTCCATCTATGCACGTAAGTCAAAGATGACTTTCATCACAATATAAGCATAATGATGATGACAATGACATAATAATTCAATAAAACAAGTTCATGAATAAATTTTAAAGATTTATAAGTTAATTTATCCTGAAATCAATAACGTCCAAATTGTTAACATGATACTGTTTTGTGGAGTAAAATTCAAGAATGCTCAGAAGAATATTTTCATGAAAAGATACTGGATGAAGCACAAATATCCAGGATATTCTACTAATTTCATGGAGTATAGAAGTCAAAACTTTAACCAACTGAGTATAATAGAATATATGAAACTTCAAATGGATTTTCGCCCGCCATGCGGTAATCCACGTAGACAGATCATTTCCATAATTTAATAAGGAATGAATATGAATGATCATTCACCATGCTTGTGATAATCCACATAGACAGGTTATTCCAATAGAATAAAAAAGAATGGAATAACATAAGAATTCACAAGGCACGCGATAGACCGTACAGACAAGTTATTCCCAACAAAATAATAAAGAATGGAACCAGGTCATGCGTAATCTGTACAAACAGGATATTCCAACAGAATAATAAAGAATGGAACCAGGTCATTGTAATCAGCACAGACAGGATGTTCCAACAGAATAATAAAGAATGGAAAAACAATAGAATTCACCAGGCACGCGGTAGACTGCAAAGACAGGTTATTACAACAGAATAATAAAGAATGGAATAACAGAAGAATTGTGACGCCCCGAAAATAGGTATACAACACCCATTTTGAGTCACCAAATACATGGTACAGAAAGAAAACTACAACTTCATTATTATAATTATCGTGCAAAATACGACAACACATACTGTGAGTTTAAATACAATATTGTCTTCTAGACAATATCCATACCCAAATAAAGTCCTCATTACAATTATTGATGCACTATTCTACAAAATAGTGAGGACTACTAAAACAGCTATCTTGAATCATCACTCCATACCCCAGCTAGTCCCTGCTAAATTCTCACCTCCTGAGAAGAAAAAGGGAACAAAAAGGAAAAGGGTGAGCTCAACTAGCCCAGTAAAGAATATTATGACTAAGATAATATACAAAAAATTATCCTTAGTCTTTAACAGGGAAAAATCTGATAGAATACAATAGACAACAAGTTTTAGATCAACAACTGCAGTGGAAACAACAATTCATTAGAAGAGTTAAGTAGAGAATGAAATCTACTATCATCTATGAATTTAAAAGTCCATCATTAATATTTTATCCTTGTTACATCAATCAATATACATCTTGCATCAGATATTTATCTTTGCACTAGGGGCCAAAGATATTCATTTGTATCACCAGTTAGTCATGTTCATCTCAACACCTGTTCATCTTTGCACAATGGGCCAAAGATATTCATCAGGTAATCATTCATCTTTGTACTACGGGCCAAAGATATTCATCAAGTATCACCATTAAGGACTGAGGAAGATGAAAAATATTTTAGAGAACGAATCCAGTGACACAGAAAGATAAATAATAGGAAGTCGTATTTCGGTTTATCCAAATTCAATAATACTTCATAATAACCAAGTCTGAAGTAGAATTCAAAAATAAAGATCAAAACATGGATACGATCAAAGATAGTAACCATAAAAGACATCTAGGATGAAAAAGTGAAAATTTTATTTTTTAATGAATAGCGACGTATACGTGAATAGTGTCGTATACGTGAATAGTAACCCCAACACAAAAAGGTAGAAATTCCACAATAAAATTCATAACAATATCTCAACATAATGATATTGAAGAAAATAATATCATTTAAGAAGAAAATAATATCCCTTACCTCAAAGAATAAGTACTTCGGAAGGAAAGGTCGGAAGTGATGTTGAATGAAACTTGTACTGAACAACAACTCTCAAAGTATCTAAATACTCACAAAATACGCTGAATAATATAGAGAGAGAAAGAGAGAAAGCTTATGTTTCTGGTGTGATTTTCAATTCTAACTTAGCCCTCTATTTATTGGAAAATGTTAGCACGCCGAAGCAGACTTGACCTGCTACCTGATGGCTTTACTTACTACTATTGCCACCCACCACATTTGAAATAAAATTTAGCATATTTCTTCACCATCCACAATTGGGGCCCACTCATTTCTAGAATTTTCCACCAAAATTATTATAAACCTAATTTCCGAATCAGTCACCTCTTAAAATTTATAACAAATTATACATTCATTTTTAACGGTTCAAAATTTGTGAACATATACCCAACTTATATATGTATAACATATCCAAAAATCACAACGATCCAACAGTCGGATTACAAATTATAACTCACGTAATATATCGTAAAAATAATGATTTGATTTTTAATACCTCCATTCTGACAAAGATACTGATAAAACACCTCAACATTAAATCCTTCAATTATAACCACATAAAATAAATAAATCCATCATTTATATCCACATTAAATAAATATTTTCTTATCATATAAATCAATAATTAATTATTCACAAATAATATTATAAAATCACAATTATGATAACCAGGTCGTTCCCAGGAAAGAGGAGGCTTTCCAATAAGGATTTCTCCTTACTGGCGCGCAATTAGGTGACCAAACCTCTCCTTAGACAAAACATTCTAAACAATGCCAATAATGCTATCTAATAATATTATTCAAATAATATGAATTATTGATCTGATAATGAGAAATACTGTGCAGTGACAATTAGTGAAACAACAATAATATAAAATATCAACGCATCAATTATTGAATCAATAAAATAAAATATTGAAAAGTAATTACTGTAACAATTATTGAGTAGTGCCTTCCTACGTAAGAATCGATAATTCAAAAATACTGTGCAATACCGTGTGCTACTGTGCAACCATGCGTATTACTGTTTTTAACCACTGGGTATTCCAACAGTGTTAATGGTATCAACTACGTGGTTATTTATAAAAACTAAAACTTGTCATTTTCTTTATCCGACAGTTATTCTGTTATGAGGCCCACGAATGGTTGTACCGTTGTACGAATAATCCCCGACAACAAGAATATTCCACGACCAAACGAATATTCCCCGACAAAAATGAATATTTTATAACCACTTTCTTATTTTGTAAAATTTGCACATTTCACCCATAACCAAAGTATTATATCAAATCAACTCCTAATTATTTCAAGATAATAAATAGAAAAAATTTAATTTTATTCATAATAAGTTGGGGTCTTACAACCTCCCCTCCTTATGAAATTTCATCCTCGAAATTAACATACGTACATGGTGTTTCGAAAAGGTGAGGGTACCTCACTTTCATTTTCGATTCCAACTACCAGGTCATTTCTTCAATAGCATGGTTCTTTCACAAAACCTTAACTTGTGGTATAACCTTGGTGCGCAGGACATGCTCTTTCCTATCCAAGATCTTAACAGGTACCTCCTCGTAAATTAAATCTTCGCCTATCTCATCTAGTTCTAACTCAATAATGTGGTTTGGGTCTTTCAAATATTTACGAAGCATAGATATGTGAAAAAAATTATGAACGTGAGACATGCTTGGAGGTAACACTTGTCTATAGGCCACATTTCCTACTCGGTCAAGAATCTAAAATGGACCAATAAATTGTGGATTGAGCTTTCCTCTCTTCCCGAATCTTGTAACTCCCTTCCATGGAGCAATACGTAACAGTACATGATCTCCAATACCAAATTCCACGTCCTTTCGATGAAGATCCGCATAACTCTTTTGTCGATCTTGTGCCGTTTGTATACATTGTCGAATCATTTGGATCTTTTACGTAGTCATACGTACTAACTCTGGTCCCAACAATGTTCCTTCTCCTACCTCATCCCAGCTTACTGGAGAACGACACTTTCGTCCATACAACACCTCGAATGGAGCCATGCCTATACTTGTTTGATAACTGTTGTTGTAAGAGAATTCCACCAATGGTAAGTACTTATCCCAACTTCCTTTGAAATCAAGGACACAGAGTCTTAATAGATCTTCAAGAGTTTGGATAGTCCTCTTTGATTGTCCGACTGTTTGAGGATAGTATGTTGAACTAAATCGTAAATTCGTGCCAATAGCTTTCTGCAAGCTAACCCAAAATCGTGAAGTGAATCTTGGGTCACGATCTGAAACTATGGATACTGGCATGCCATGCAATCTCACAATCTCATTCACATATATATGAGCACGACGTTCCAGGGAATAAGTCTCACGTATAGGCAAGAAATGAGCAGACTTGGTTAATCTATCAACAATAACCCAAATCGCATCTATACCATGAGAAACCTTGGGAAGACCCGTAACGAAATCCATAGTAATGTGTTTCCACTTCCATTTTGGAATATCAAGTGGTTGCAATGGACCCTTTGGCATTTGATGCTCCGCCTTTACACGTTGACAGGTTAAACACCTCGAGATAAACTCCGCAATCTCTCTCTTCATATTGTTCCACCAAAATGTATGTCGAAGATCATGATACATTTTGGTACTCCCGGGATGGATTGCAAATGGTGTGTTGTGTGCCTCCATCATGGTTCTATGCTTTAATTCAGAATTATTAGGAACACAAAGTCTGGAGTTGACTCGAAGTATTCCTTCTTCATCGATTCCTGCTTCTGGAATAGCACCTTCTTGTACTTTCTTCTTCATACACATTGGCCCCAGGTCCGTAGCTTGAGAAGCTTTAACTTTATCTGTTAAAGTCGGTTCTACTCGTATGTGTAATGACCGAGAAAT
Organism: Panax japonicus; assembly: GCA_020205505.1. NCBI lineage: Eukaryota > Viridiplantae > Streptophyta > Magnoliopsida > Apiales > Araliaceae > Panax > Panax japonicus. Next base: position 17,550,878 of record CM035102.1, on the reverse strand, counting down.
TCGGATCTTATTGTAAAATAATTTTATTAATTTAAATAATAATAAAATTGTATTATTTATGATATCAATATGGTTGTCGTTTTATAACCTATTGATATTGGAATATCGTAGTATTTGAGCTACATGAAGGAATTAAAGTGTTTGAATTTCTAAGACGAAAATAAAAGTTTTCTGAGAAATTTTCCGAAAAACACTATTCATCGGTATTTGCTCGGGAGTTATTTTTGAATTTTCGAGAAATACGTAATGATAGAATATTAAGGTAAGATGGATTATGTAATAATAATCTAGTTATGAAAAATGTAATATTTCGCTTGCGGACTTAAATTGAGAATGTAAGGAAAGTGAAGAATTACAATAATTCTACGCCGACCGGGATTAGGCAACCGGGGTAGCGACCGACCAAATTTTTTTTTTATAATATCTCTCAAATAATTTATGTGATTTATTAGAACTGGAATTTTTACAGAATAAAGTGATTTGGATGTCATTTGGATACATATAAAAAATATGTCTGGACAGACTGCACAGACATATTTTTTACATGTATCCAAATGACATCCAAATCACTTTATTCTGTAAAAATTCCAGTTCCAATAAATCACATAAATTATTTGAGGGACATTATAAAAAAAAAATTGGCTGGTCGCTACCCCGGTCGCCAAATCCCGATCGGCGTAGAAGGACTCATGCGTTAAAAGATAATCATATGATATGTGAGTATTGTACGAGGAAAGAAAACGAGTATGATATGAAGTATTATACGAGTTTGTATGAAGAATGAATTATCGTATATAAATTCTATATGAATTAGAATACGAGAATGATACATAAGCTATATGTATATATATTATGTAATATTAATGGACTTGTAATGATTGGCTAGGATTTTGTATAAGTCCAAGTCAATTAAGTGTAAGGCCCATCTAATGAATTAATAAACAAGAGAGTGTTTGTTACTGTAAAGCCCAAAGGATTAAGTTGATAAAGCCCAAGCTAGAGTCCAATGAATTGTTTGATCTATGAGGCAAACCATAGAAATATTGTAAATGAGTAATGACTAAGTTTTATGAGTGCTGATCAAGTTAGTGTGGTAACCAAGCCTTTTAAGTGGTGATCAAGTTATGTACTGACCAAGTTAAATGTGTAATGGCCAAGCAATGGATAGAATTTGTGCCATGCAAGTAATGAATTGTAAGGAGGTGCAAAAGGAGGTGTAAAAGGAGGTGGGATGATTGAAAAGACTAAACTACCCTAACCTTGGAAAATCTATAAATAGAGGAGGTTTACAAGCCATTTGATAATTGTTCAAACAATCCACACTCTCTCAAAGTGCTTAAGTGTTAGGAAGATTAAGTTGCAAATAAACCACTTATATAAGAAGAAGAAAGAAGCTACTTATCAAGAACTTCTAGAGTAAGACTCCTTCTCTACTTTATCTTTTATCTCTATTCATGATAGGTGGATAAACAAAGATAGATTAAGGGGTCATGGATGTTAATAAATAAGGAGAATGTGTACGTAATAAACTTAAGCCATATAAGTTGGTAATAAGTCATTTAAGCTAGCAATAAGTTATAAACTTATGTGAAAGATTATGAACTTGTAATAAGTTTATTAATGAAAGTAATGAATTTGTATGTATATGAATTATATATATACAAGGATGGAATTATATGTGAAAACATGTATGCACGATGATTAAAAGACTAACTTTCTTAAGTTAGGAACAATGAAGTAATAAGTAGTTTATAATAGAATAAGCTATAAGCTCATGAATGAAATAAGTCAAATCCAACCATGAGTATAAGTTGTTGGAAAAAATATGTTAAGATGTTCACATTATGAATGTAATTCATTGGTAATGTTGAACAAGTCATAAGAATGAAGATTTGCCGAAAATCGCACGATTAGACGATAATCGTCGAATTCGTAAAATTCTTGGAATGGATGTCAAATTTTGAGTTTGAGCTCGGAAATGTTATTTTCCAATGGAGACAAGTTATGTTCATCATTTAAGAGTTGCGAACTCGAAAATGTACGAATTCTGACTTAGAACGAAGAAACGAGCGTTTAACGTTCATGAACGTTTATCGTTTTCGTTAAAAATGAACCAGTATGTGAATTTTTAGCAAAAGAAGTCAAATAGATAAAATTCTTACATAAATGCGTATATTGCATAATTTGTGAACCGTAGGCTTTTGAACGGACCAATTCGGACTTAAAACGAAGAAGTTATGCATCCGGTAAGTTCGTAAAAATGTCAAAACTACATAATTGTCTGTGGCACAGAGTCCGCGCCGCGGCGCGACTCTAAGCCTAGAATACCCACGCCGCAGCGCGAGACTGGGAGCTGGTGCACTGCTAACTCGCACCGCAGTGCGAGTCACAAAGCCAATCTTGGCGCCGCGGTGCTAGCCTTAAGAAGTTGATAATAAAGAATGTTTTCAAGTATAGAAGAAAAGAGAACTGGTTAGTAATGAATAAATATGTAATCTAACATGATTAAGACATTGTAAGGTACTTGTAAGACATTAATGCATGTTGATTAAGAGTTAATAATCAATTGAAGATTAGCGAAATGTGAATGACATAATGAAAGTCGGAAACCTTAATAACGAAATCTAATACACAATTAGATTGAGATGAAGGGTTAGATATAGTCAGATACATACTTGATTATATGTGACCTAATGTAAGGCATTATGTGATCATGTATTGTAGAGACTTGAAATACTTGAACGTAAAGTAATTACATAGTAGCAGACGCTAAATGCAAGTATTCTAACTCTTGTCTCAGTCTAATCTGAACAAGTTTTTGAAGTTCATGTATCCTTACGCATGAACTGAAGTACAATGAAGTTAAAGCCAATTCTTTTGGCTAGACTTGACATATTGAGTGGATTGTTGATAATCTATTCATCTGTTATCAAATGTGATTATCTTTTGTCAACTACTTGATATGGTTTTCAAAAGAAGACTAAAATATTAAACAAATGTTTTGTCGGTAAAACGACAGGCACGTGAGGTTGCCAAATGATTAAACGTTCATACGTTTAATGGATGTAGTGTTGATCAACATAGAGTACAATAGGCTAATCACCTAGAAGTGCTCGTAAGTAATACCGGGCTTACGAACTTAGTTCCGATTTGTTCTTTTCAAAGAAAGAATGAATACTCGAGGTCTTTGACTGGAATGAATATTTTACTGAATATTATTCATTGTGAAACATTTTAAAAGAAAGATGAAGTGCTATTTTGAATTATCAATAGTACTTCATAACTATTGTTCAGTTATCAAAGATATACGATTCATATGTATCAAGCATGTTGTTATTAAAATTGTTATACTTGCTGAGCTAGTTATGCTCACTCTTGCTTGAACCATATGACTGCAGCTAAGACTGAACGTCCCGAAGGATCAAATAAGGATAAGGGAAAGGCTAAGGCAGATTATTAAGCTGTCTTGTAATAGTGTAGGTCTATTGTTGTAATATAATGAATATTATGACAAAGAACCTTTGTAACGGGTATAGAACCTGGAAAATGTAAATATTACTTTTAATATATAGAAGTTATGTTCGTTATTTGAGACTTTTTAATTGAATGAATGTATGAATGTTTGTACAGTATAGCACCATCTGTCGGGTTGGAAGATACCCAGATTTGAGGGCACTAAAGTATGTTTGATATCATCACGTGGGTACTTGGAGCCTTTAACTCTATCTTCATCCTTTGCAAGTCATAAAAAATGGGCCTTTGTGTTAACAACATTGCACTCGTACCCGCATATGATCTTCTACTCAATGCGTCAGCTACAACGTTTGCTTTTCCAGGATGATATTGAATGCTATGGTGGTAATCCTTCAACAGCTCGAGCCAACGTCGTTGCCGCATATTGAGTTCCTTTTGGGTGAAGAAATATTTGAGGCTTTTATGATCCGTATAAATCTCCACTTTCTCTCTATACAGGTAGTGTCTCCAAATTTTTAACGCAAAAACAACTGCTGCCAACTCCAGATCATGAGTAGGGTAATTCCTCTCATATTCTTTGAGTTGACGCGAGGCATAGGCTATTACTTTCCCATATTGCATGAGAACACATCCTAACCCTTTGCCTGAAGCATCACTGTAGATAGCAGATCTATCCGAACTAGATGGTATTATCAGAACAGGTGCCGAAATGAGTCTCCTCTTGAGCTCTTAGAAACTCTTCTCGCATTCCTCACTCCATACGAATTTTGCATCTTTCCGAGTCAGCTGAGTTAACGGAGTAGCGATTCGAGAAAATCCTTCCACGAATCTCCGATAATAACCAGCTAAGTCCAAAAAGCTACGCACTTCGATCACCGACTTCAGTTGCTCCCAACTTTGTATTGCTTCAATCTTCGTTGGGTCAACAGATACTCCATGTTTTGATACCACGTGCCTAAGGAATGCTACTTCCTTAAGCCAGAACTCGCATTTCTTCAGCTTAGCATATAGCTTGTTGTCATGAAGTCTTTGAAGTACCAGCTTCAAATGGTGCTCATGATCTTAACGGCTTTTGGAATAGATGAGGATGTCATCAATAAAGACAACAACGAACTGATCCAAATATTCCTTGAATACACGGTTCATCATATCCATGAAAGCAACATGAGCATTAGTCAATCTAAAAGACATGACTAAGAATTCATAATGCCCGTACCGAGTTCTGAAGGCAGTCTTCGGAATATCCTCAATTTTAATCTCCAGCTGATGATATCCAGAACGAAGATCGATCTTTGAAAAGTATTATGCTCCTTGCAACTGGTCAAACATGTCATCAATGCGAGGTAGCGGATACCTATTCCTAATGGTGACATGGTTTAGTTCCCGGTAGTCAATAAAAAGTTGCATACTTTCGACTTTCTTCTTTACAAATAAAACAGAAGCACCCTAAGGAGATGTACTAGGACGAATAAAACCGATATCTAACAATTCTTGTAGTTGGACTATTAACTCCTGAAGTTCAATAGGATCCATTCGATATGGGGTTTTAGAAATGGGCTTTGTACTCGGTTCAAGATCAATAAAGAATTTAACTTCTCATTCTGGGGGTAGAACAGGAAGTTCTTCCGAAAATACGTCAGGAAATTCATTAACAATAGGAATATTATTCAAATCTGGCGTGTTTTTGTTCAAGTCCATAATATGGGCTAAGAAATCTTGACATCCATTTTTTAATAAACGAATAGCTTTATGGCTTGATATGATAGTGACTAATTTTAGTTGTTTAGTTGCTTGTATTCGTATAACAGGTTGGTTAGGAATATGTAAACTAACAACCTTACGAAAACAATCAATTTTGGCATGATGAGTGGTTAACCAATCAATCCCTAAAATCATGTAAAATGCAAATATCTTAAAAGAAATAAGATCAACAGGTAATGTGATTGTGCCAACTTGGATCAAGCAAGATTTATAAACTGTAGATGTAATAAAGGTTTCACCCAACGGAGTTTCAACAAATAAGTTAAAGTCCAATTTCTCCGGAGTCAAGTTTAAACGTTGAGCACAAGCAGGAGAGATAAAAGAATGGGTAGAACTGATATCTAGTAAGGTATAAACTTCTCAAGAGTTCAAGATTAGCTTACCTATGATTACCTCATTCGGGTTTCTCGCGTTTTGGCAAGTCACGACAAATGCCCTTCCTTGAACCACCGACTTGGTTTTGTCCGTAGCCGCCTTGGTGCCGCCGTCCCTGTTGGACTTGACTTCGCTACTTGAAAAAATCTGGATATATGACCATCTTTTCCACAATTGAAACACACCTTGGAAGGATGTGAACAATTTGGACTTATATGTCCCTCCTCTTCTCATCTCTAGCATTTAACTGGTGGTCGTTCTCCTCCCCTAGAATTTGTTGTTGGTGTTGGTACTGCTTTTGATGTCTTCCCATCATTGTTGAATCTCCTCTTTTTGAAATTTCCACTTGACTCACCTCTCCTATTATCATGGCCATGATTACCACCCGAGTGGTTACCGCTTTTGTCCGTATTCTTCCCTCCTCGCTGGTTATCATCGCTCCGATGACTGCTGTCACCGGTATGACCCTGGTTGTGGTCCCTTGGTTGAACATACTCATTATCACGCTCTAATAATTGAGCCCTGTTTACAACATCTGAATATAAAGAAATTTTATGAGAGATAAGATATTGTCGAATCTTGGTTTTTAGACCTCTCAGAAACAACCACGTCATACGTTCCTCATTTTCTACCAAATGAGGTGCAAACCTGGATAACTCCGTGAACTTCACCTCGTACTAGGACATCGTCATGTTGTTCTATTCTAATCTAATAAACTCTACCTCCTTCATATGACCAATAATTTCAGAAAAATACTTGTCATTGAATAGTTTCTGAAATTTTCCCAAGACATGTTGAGTGCGGTTGGCTGGGTACGCTTCACAGACTCCCACCAGTAACATGCCTCACCACGAAACATAAAGGTGGCAAATGGAACCTTATGTTCCTCCGTGCAACCCAAGACATCGAATATCTTCGTTATTTTATTAACCCACATTTCTGCCTTAATCGGATCGTGCTTTCCCCAAAAATCTGGTGGTCCCAACTCCTTAAACTACTTGGTTGTGATAGACCGCGAGTTCCTATCATTTCCACCCGTATTTTGTACACGAGTCTCCCTCGTCTGATTTTGCATGAACTGTAAAAAGCTTCTAAACATCGCATCATTCATCATTTGCTCTGTAGTGTTGTTTACAGGAGGAATATTTCCTTCTTGTTGCACGTTCTCTTGGTTGGTAATTAAAGGTTGTTCCACATTCTCATAGACTCCATTGTTAACATTCTCAGCCGTCATCCTTAAAACTGCCATAAAACAGGGGTTAATTAAACAAATTAATATATTATGACCGACCAACAAATAAGCTTAGGTAGGATACACTAGCGAAAGATTTACTCATCTCTCCCCTCCTAGTTCTATTCCCCGATCTCCGCCAGAGACCATATCCCTAAGCTTTGATACCAACTGTGACGCCCCCAAAATAGTTATACAACACCCATTTTGAGTCGTCAAATACATGATACAGAAAGAAAACAACAACTTCATTATTATAATTGTCGTGCAAAATACGACAACACATACTGTGAGTTTAAATACAATATTGTCTTCTAGACAATATCCATACCCAAATAAAGTCCTCATTACAATTATTGATGCACTATTCTACAAAATAGTGAGGACTACTAAAACAGCTATCTTGAATCATCACTCCATACCCCGGCTAGTCCTTGCTAAATTCTCACCTCCTGAGAAGAAAAATGGAACAAAAAGAAAAATGGTGAGCTCAACTAGCCCAGTAAAGAATATTATGACTAAGATAATATATAAAAAATTATCCTTAGTCTTTAATAGGGAAAAATCTGATAGAATACAATAGGCAACAAGTTTTAGATCAACAACTGCAGCGGAAACAACAATTCATTAGAAGAGTTAAATAGAGAATGAAATCTACTATCATCTCTGAATTTAAAAGTCCATCATTAATATTTTATCATTGTAACATCAATCAATATACATCTTGCATCAAATATTCATCTTTGCACTACGGGCCAAAGATATTAATTTATATCACCAATTGGTCATGTTCATCTCAACACCTGTTCATGTTTGCACTACGGGCCAAAGATATTCATCAGGTAATCATTCATCTTTGCAGTACAGGCCAAAGATATTCATCAAGTATCACCATTAAGGATTGAGGATGATGAAAAATATTTTAGAGAACGAATCCATTGAGACAGAAGGACAAATATTAGGGATTCGTATTTCGGTTTATCCAAATTCAATAATACTTCATAATAACCAAGTGCGAAGTAGAATTCAAAAACAAAGATCAAAACATGGATACAATCAAAGATAGTAACCATAAAAGACATCTGGGATGAAAAAGAGAAAATTTAATTTTTTTAGTGAATAGTGTCGTATTTGTCAATAGTGTCGTATACGTGAATAGAAACCCTGACACAAAAAGGTAGAAATTCCACAATAAAATTCATAACAATATCTCAACATAATGATATTGAAGAAAATAATATCATTTAAGAAGAAAATAATATCCCTTACCTCAAAGAATAAGTACTTCGGAAGGAAAGGTTGGAAGTGATGTTGAATGAAACTTGTACTGAACAACAACTCTCAAAGTATCTAAATACTCACAAAATACGCTGAATAATATAGAGAGAGAAAGAGAGAAAGCTTATGTTTCTGGTGTGATTTTCAATTCTAACTTAGCCCTCTATTTATAGGAAAATGTTAGCACGCCGAAGCAGACTTGACATGCTACCTGATGGCTTTACCTACTACTATTGCCACCCACCACATTTGAAATAAAATTCAGCATATTTCTTCACCATCCACAATTGGGGCCCACTCAATTCTAGAATTTTCCACCAAAATTATTAGAAACCTAATTTTCGAATCAGTCACCTCTTAAAATTTATAACAAATCATACATTCATTTTTAACGGTTCAAAATTTGTGAACATATACCCAACTTATATATGTATAACATATCCAAAAATCACAACGATCCAACAGTCGGATTAAAAATTATAACTCACGCAATATATCGTAAAAATACTGATTTGATTTTTAATACCTTCATTCTGACAAAGATACTGATAAAACACCTCAACATTAAATCCTTCAATTATAACCACATAAAATAAATAAATCCATCATTTATATCCACATTAAATAAATATTTTCTTATCATATAAATCAATAATTAATTATTCACAAATAATATTATAAAATCACAATTATGATAACCAGGTCGTTCCCAGGAAAGAGGGGGCTTTCCAATAAGGATTTCTCCTTACTGGCGCGCAATTAGGTGACCAAACCTCTCCTTAGACAAAACATTCTAAACATTGCCAATAATGCTATCTAATAATATTATTCAAATAATATGAATTATTGATCTGATAATGAGAAATACTGTGCAGTGACAATTAGTGAAACAACAATAATATAAAATATCAACTCATCAATTATTGAATCAATAAAATAAAATATTGAAAAGTAATTACTGTAATAATTATTGAGTAGTGTCTTCTTACGTAAGAATCGATAATTCAAAAATACTGTACAATACTGTGTGCTACTGTGCAACCATGCGTATTAATGTATTTTAACTACCGAGTATTCCAACAGTGTTAACGGTACTAACTACGTCGTTATTTATAAAAACTCAAACTTGTCGTTTTTTTCATCCGATAGTTATTCTGTTCTGAGGCCCACAAATGGCTCCGCTGTCGTACGAATATTCCCCAACCACAAGAATATTCCACGACCAAACGAATATTCCCCGACAAAAATGAATATTTTATAACCACTTGCTTATTTTGTAAAATTTAAACATTTCACGCATAACCCAAGTATTATATCAAATTAACTCCTAATTATTTCAAGATAAGTGTAAGACCCCAACTTATTATTTAATAAAATTAAATGTCCTTTATTTATTATCTTGAAATAGTAAGGGTTGATTTGATTAATGTGGTAAGTTATGGGTAAAATGGGCAATTATTTCAAACAAGTAAGTGGTTTTAAAATATTCATTGTTGACAGAGAATAGTCGTTAGGTCGTGGAATATTCCTACTGTCGGGAAATATTAGTACGACGGAGCAGCCATGTGTGGGCCCCATAACGAAAAGCGATTGGATGAAGAAAACGACAAGAATAAGTTGGTTATAAATAATGACGTAGTTGTTACCGTTAATATTGTTAGAATACCCGGTGGTTAAAACACAGTAGCACACGGTATTACACCAATTATTGATTCTTACGTAAGAAGGCACTTCTCAATAATTGTTACAGTAATTACTGTTCAGTATTTTATTTTATTGATTCAATAATTGCTACGTTGATATTTTATATTAATGTTGTTTTAATAATTGTCACTGCACAGTATTTTCCATTATCAGAGCAATAATTCTTATTATTTGAAAAATATTATTAGATAACATTATTGGAAATATCTAGAAAGTTCTGTCTAAGAAGAGGTTTCGTCATCTAATTACGTGCCAGTAAGGAGAAATCCTTATTGGAAAGCCCCCTCTTTCCAGGGAACTGTCTGGTTGTCAGTAATGTGATTCTGTAATATTATTTGTGAATAATAAATTATTTATTTATATGGTGAGAAACATATTGATTTTATGTGGATATAGATGAAGAAAATTTTTAATGTGACAATTGTTGAAAATTAATATTTTATCTTTTTTTGATAAAATAATTCATTTAAATATATTATTTTAATAATATATCGATGGTGATATTCTTACAATGAATGTGGGATATATGAGTATATGAGGAGGAAGAGTATTTTTGTGGCATTAAATGATTAACACATGTTTTGTGTCGGTAGACCCCAATTCTTGACCGAAATTTGATTATAGCTTGTAAAATCACCCATTTGTGGATTTCGCTCAATTTCTGTTTGGAATTTGGAAAACCTTTCATCTGTAAAGTTGTAGAGGATGAAATTTCCTATGGAAAGGACATGTGGTTTGAATTTTTTTGACAAATGGGCTATTTATTATGAATTATTGAAGTTCTGGTATTCCGGAATAATTGATTTTTGGAGTTTAAAATGTTTTTTTGTAAGAAAAACGTTTTTTGTTGCAATTGAGTGGGCTCACATGTGTTATAAATGATCTGAAATCAGATTTCTAAGGTGGGCTTGAATATTTTTAAGAAATATTATTATTTTATTAAATTTTCTGCTTTGGTGTTCTAAGCAATTTCCTATAAATAGGGTGCTTAGGTTAGAATTGAAAATCACACCAGAAACTAAAATCTTCTCTCTCTTTCTCTCTCGATATATTGAGTGTATTCTTGTGAGTATTTTAATACTTTAAGTGTTGCTATACGGTGCAAACTCAAGTCATAGCCTATATCCGGTGTTTCAACTAGAAGTACTATCTTTTCGAGGTAAGGGATGTTATTTTCTTTTTAAATGATATTATTTTCTTTAATATCATTATGCCGAAATATTGGTTTGAACTTTTAATCAAATTTGGAACTTTTTGTGTCGGGATTACTATTCACGTATACGGCACTATTCACGAATACGGCACTATTCACGAATACGGCACTATTCATCAAAAAATGAAATTTTTTCTTTTCGTCCAAAATATCTATTATGGATACTAGCTTTGATTGTATCCATGTTTTGATCATTCTTGAATTTTACTTCACTATGATTATTTATTAGATATTGTTGGACATGAAATATCTGAAATACGAATCCTTGATATTTATTCTTTTGTTTCACTAGATTCGTTCCCTTTAAAATATTTTTCATCATCCTCAGTCCTAAATAATGATATTATTGAATATCTTTGGCCTATAGTGCAAAGATAAATGATTTTATAATGAATATCTTTGGCCCGTAGTGCAAAGATGAACAGGTGTTGAGATGAACATGACCGACTGATGAATATCTTTGGCCTGTAGTGCAAAGATGAAAATTTGATTCAAGATGAATATTGATTGATGTTACAGGGATAAAATATTGACGATGGACTTTTAAATTCATAGATAATAGTAGATTTCATTTTCTACGTAACTCTTCTATGAATTATTATTTCCGCTGCGAATATTGATCTGAAACTTGTTGTCTATTGTATTTTATCAAATTTTTTTCCCTGTTGAAGACTAACGATAATTTGTTCTATATTATTTTAGTCATAATATTCTTTACTAGGCTAGTTGAGCTCACCCTTTTCCTTTTTGTTCCATTTTTCTTCTAGGAGCCGAGAATGTAGCGAGTACGAGTCAGGGTGTGGAATGATGGTTTCTAGAGAGTTGTTTAGTAGTCCTCACCATTTTTATAAAATAATGTAACAATAATTGTGATGAGGATTTATTTGGGTATGGATATTGTCTAGAAGACAATATTTGTATTTAAACACACAGTTTTTATGATGTATTAATAAAGTTGTAGTTGTTTCTGTACCATGTTATTGACGACCTAAAATGGGTGATGTATACCTATTTTGGGGGCGTCACGGTTGGTATCAGAGCTTAGGGATATGATCTCTGGCGGAGATTGGGGAATAGAACTAGGAGGGGAGAAACGAGTAAATCCTTCGCTAGTTTGTCCTACCTAAGCTTATTTGTTGGTTGGTCAGAATATAGGGATATTATGTGATATGTTGATTTCCTTAATTAACCCTTATTTTATGGAAGTATTTGAGAATGTCGAATGAGAATGTTAACAGTGGAGTAAATGAGACCATGGAGACGCCTATACTCACCAATGAGGAGAACGCGCAACAGGCTGACAATGTTCCTCCTATGAACAACGCCACTGAGCAGATGATGAACGACGGGATGTTTAGAAGTTTTTTTGCAGTTAATGCAAAATCAGACGAGGGAGACTCGTGTATAAAATATAGTTGGAAATGATAACAACTCACGATTTGTCACGACCAAGCAGATCAAAGAGTTGGGACCACCAGAATACTGGGGAAAGTTGGATCCGATTAAGGTGGAGATGTGGGTCAACCAAATTACCAAGATATTCGATGTGTTGGGATGCACGGAAGAACAGAAGGTTCCATTCGCTACTTTTATGTTCCGTAATGAGACAAATTACTGGTGGGAATCTATCCAGCCGCACTCAGTATGTCTTGGGAGACGTTTTAGAAACTGTTCAATGACAAGTACTTTCCTGAAAGTATTCGTTATATGAAGGAAGTGGAGTTTATTAGATTGGAACAAAATAACATGACGGTGTCCTACTACGAGGCAAAGTTTGCAGAGTTGTCCAGGTTTGCATCTCATTTAGTGGAGAATGAGGAACGTATGACGCGGATGTTTCTGAGAGGTTTGAAACCCGATATACGTTAGTATCTCATTTCTTATACATTTTCTCTCTATTCAGATGTTGTCAACATGACTCAATTATTAGAGCGAGACAACGAGTACGTTCAACCGAGGGACCATAACCAGGATCATACCGGAGATAGCAGTCAACAGAATAACGATAACCAGCGGAGAAAGAAAAAGACGGACAAAAATGGTAACCACTCTGGTGGTAGTCATGGCCATTAGAACAGAAGAAGCGAGTCGGGAGGAGATTTTAAAAAGAGGAGATTTAACAATGACCATGTGAAGACGTCAACACCAGCAACAACTATTTCTAAGGGAGGAGAACGACCACCGGTCATATGCTATAAGTACGGGAAAGAAGGACATATCAGTCCAAACTGCCCACAACAGTTCAAGGTATGTTATAATTGTGGAAAGGAAGGACATGTCTCTCCAGATTGTACGATAGCGAAACCAAGTCCAGGGGGGACGGTGACTCAAAAGGCTGTCCCAGAAAAGTCAAAGTCAATGGTTTCTGGAAGAGCGTTTGTCGTGACTGGTCAAAATGAGAGGAACCCAAACGAGGTGATCACGGGTAAGCTAATCATTAATTCTTGCGAAGTTTATACCTTACTTGATACCGGTGCTACCCATTCATTTATCTCTCCTGCTTGTGCTCAACGTTTAAACTTATCTCCGGAGACATTAGACTTTGATTTATCTGTGGAGACTCCGTTAGGAGAAACTTTCATCACATCCACTATTTATAAATCTTGTTTGATTCAAGTTGGCACCATCATCTTACCTGTTGACCTTATCTCTTTAAAGATACTTGCTTTTGATGTGATTTTAGGGATTGATTGGTTAACTACTCATCATGCCAAAATTAATTATTTTTGTAAGGTTGTTAGTTTTCATATTCCTAACCAACCTGTTGTACGAATTCAAGCAACTAAGCCACTAAAATCTATCACTGTCATATCAAGTCATAAAGATATTCGTTTATTGAAAAATGGATGTCAAGATTTCTTAGCCCATGTTATGGATTTGAATAAAGACACGTTAGATTTGAATAATATTCCTGTTGTTAATGAATTTCCTGACGTATTTTCGGAAGAACTTCCCGGTTTACCCCTAAAACGTGAAGTCTAATTCATTATTGATCTTGAACCTGGTACAAAGCCCATTTCTAAAACCCCATATCGAATGGCTCCTATTGAACTTCAGGAGTTAAAGGTCCAACTACAGGAGTTGTTGGACATCGATTTCATTCATCTTAGTACATCTCCTTGGTGTGCTCCTATTTTATTTGTAAAGAAGAAAGACATGAGTTTACGACTTTGTATTGACTATCGGGAATTGAACCATGTCACCATCAAGAATAGGTATCCACTACCTCGTATTGATGACCTGTTTGACCAGTTGCAAGGAGCACAATTCTTTTGAAAGATCAATCTTCGTTCTAGATACCATAAGCTGAAGATTAGAATTGAGGATATTCCAAAGACTGCCTTTTGAACTCGGTACGGGCATTATGAATTCTTAGTCATGTCTTTTGGATTGACTAATGCTCCTGTGGCTTTCATGGATATGATGAATCGAGTATTCCAGGGCTATTTAGATCGGTTCGTTGTTGTCTTTATTGATGACATTCTCATATATTCCAAAAGTCGTGACGATCATGAGCACCATTTGAAGCTGGTACTCCAAAGGCTTCGTGAAAACAAGTTATATGCCAAGTTGAAGAAATGGGAGTTCTGGCTTGAGGAAGTAGTATTCCTTGGATATGTGGTGTCTAAATATGGAGTATCTATCGACCCGACAAAGATTGAAGCAATACAAAGTTGGGAGCAACCGATGACGGTGACCGAAGTACGTAGCTTTCTGGGTTTAGCTGGTTATTATCAGAGATTCGTGGAAGGGTTTTCTTGAATCGCTACTTCATTAACTCAGCTAACTCGGAAGGATACAAAATTTGTTTGGAGCGAGGAATGCGAGAAGAGTTTCCAAGAACTTAAGAGGAGACTTATTTCGGCACCTATTCTAACAATACCATCTGGTTCGGATGGATTTGTTATCTACAGCGATGCTTTGGGCAAAGGGTTAGGATGTGTTCTCATGCAACGTGGGAAAGTTATAGCCTATGCCTCGTGACAACTTAAAGAATATGAGAGGAATTATCCTACTCATGATCTAGAGTTGGCAGCAGTCGTCTTCGCGCTAAAGATCTGGAGGCACTATCTATATGGGGAGAAAGTGGAGATATATTTAGACCATAAAAGCCTCAAATATTTCTTCACTCAAAAGGAACTCAACATGCGACAATGACGTTGACTCGAGTTGTTGAAAGATTATGACCACACTATTTAATATCATCCTGGAAAAGCGAACGTGGAAGCTGACGCGTTGAGTAGAATATCATATACATGAACGAGTGCAATGATGTCAAGTATATGCATAGAGCCAACTTTTATAGAAAAAGTTAAGGTTGCTCAAGCCACCAACCCGAAGCTGATGTGTATGATGAAGAAAGTATAAGAAGGTGTTATTTCGGAAGCGAGAATCGATGAAGAAGGAATACTTCGAGTCCACTCCAGACTTTTTGTTCCTACCGACTCTGATTTGAAGTACAAGATTATGATGGAGGCACACAATACACCATTTTCGATCCATCCTCGAAGTACCAAAATGTATTGTGATCTTCGACATACATTTTGGTGGAACAATATGAAGAGAGAGATTGCAAAGTTTATCTCGACGTGTTTAACTTGTCAACATGTAAAGGCGGAGCATCAAGTACCTAAGGGTCCATTGCAATCACTTGAGATTCCGAAATAGAAGTGGGAACACAGTACCGTGGATTTTGTAACGGGTTTTCCTACGGTTTCTCAAGGCATCGATGCTATTTGGGTTATTGTTGATAGATTAACCAAGTCTGCTCATTTCTTACCGATATGAGAGACTTATTCCCTTGAATGTCTTGCTCATATGTATGTAAATGAGATTGTGAGATTGCATGGCATACCAGTATCCATAGTTTCGGGTCGTGACCCAAGATTTACTTCAAGATTTTGGGTTAGCTTGCAAAAAGCTATGGACACGGATTTACGATTTAGTTCGGCATACCATCCTCAAACGAATGGACAATCAGAGAGGAATATTCAAACTCTTGAAGATTTATTAAGACTCTGTGTCCTAGACATCAAAGGGAGTTGGGATAAGTATTTACCATTGGTGGAATTCTCTTACAACAACAGGTATCAGGCAAGCATTGGTGTGGCCCCATTTGAAGCATTGTATGGACGAAAGTGTCGCTCTCCAGTATGCTGGGACGAGGTGGGTGAAGCAAAATTGTTGGGACCCAAGTTGGTACGTATGTCTACGGAAAAGATCCAAATGCTTCGACAACGTATACAAACGGCACAAGATCGACAAAAGAGTTATGTGAATCTTCATCGAAAGGACGTAGAATTTAGTATTGGGGATCATGTATTGTTGCGTGTTGCCCCATGGAAGGGAGTTACAAGATTCGGGAAGAGAGGAAAGCTCAATCAACCATTTATTGGTCCATTTCAAATTCTTGACCGAGTAGGTAATGTAGCCTATAGACTCGCGTAACCTCCGAGTATGTCTCGTGTTCATAATGTGTTAGAACCAGATGAGATAGCCGAAGACTTAACGTATGAAGAGGTACCTGTCAAGATCTTGGATAGGAAGGAGCATGTCCTACGTACAAAGGTCATACCACAAAGTTAAAGTTTTGTGGAGGAACCATGCTATAGAGGAAATAACTAGGGAGTTGGAAACGGAAATGAAAGCGATGTATCCTCACCTTTTCGAAACACCAGGTACGTACGTCAATTTCGAGGACAAAATTTCATAAGGAGGGGAGGATGTAAGACCCCAACTTATTATTTAATAAAATTAAATTTCCTCTATTTATTATCTTGAAATAGTAAGGGTTGATTTGATTAATGTGCTAAGTTATGGGTAAAATGCGCAATTATTTTAAACAAGCAAGTGTTTTAAAATATTCATTGTTGACGGGGAATATTCGTTTGGTCGTGGAATATTTTTATTGTCGGGAAATATTCGTACGACGGCGCAACCTTGTGTGGGCCCCATAACGGAAAGTGATTGGATAAAGAAAATGACAAGAATAAGTTGGTTATATATAACGGCGTAGTTGTTACCGTTAACACTGTTGGAATACCCGGTGGTTAAAACACAGTAGCACACGGTATTACACCAATTATTGATTCTTAAGTAATAAGGCACTACTCAATAATTGTTACAGTAATTACTGTTCAGTATTTTATTTTATTGATTCAATAATTGCTGCGTTGATATTTTATATTAATGTTGTTTTAATAATTGTCACTGCACAGTATTTTCTATTATCGGAGCAATAATTCATATTATTTGAATAATATTATTAGATAACATTATTACCAATATTCTAGAAAGTTTTGTTTAAGGAGTGGTTTGGTCATCTAATTGCGCGCCAGTAAAGAGAAATCTTTATTGGAAAGCCCCCTCTTTCTTGGGAACTGTCTGGTTGTCGGTAATGTGATTCGGTAATATTATTTGTGAATAATAAATTATTGATTTATATGATGAGAAAAATATTGATTTTATATGGACATAGATGGAGAAAATTTTTAATGTGACAATTGTTAAAAATTAATATTTTATCTTTTTCAGATAAAATAATTCATTTAAATATATTATTTTAATAATACATTGATGGTGATATTCTTACAATGAATGTGAGATATATGAGTATATGTGGAGGAAGAGTATTTTTGTGGCATTAAATGATTAACACATGTTGTGTGTGTCGGTAGATCCCAATTCTTGACTGAAATTTGATTATAGCCTGTAAAATCGCCCGTTTGTGGATTTCAGTCAATTTATATTTGGAATTTGGAAAAACTTTCTTCTGTAAAGTTGTAGAGAATGAAATTTTTTATGGAAAGGACATGTGGTTCGAATTTTTCTGATAAAAGGGCTATTTATTATAAATTATTGAAGTTCCGGTTTTCCGGAAAAATTAATTTTTGGAGTTTAAAATATTTTTTTGTAAGAAAAACGTGTTTTGTTGCAATTGAGTGGGCTCACATGTGTTATAAATGATCTGAAATTAGATTTCTAAGGTGGGCTTGAATATTTTTAAGAAATATTATTATTTTATAACATTTTCTGATTTGGTGTTCTAATCAATTTCATATAAATAGGGTGCTTAGGTTAGAATTGAAAATCAGACCAGAAACTAAAATCTTCTCTCTCTTTCTTGCTCAATATATTGAGCGTATTCTTGTGAGTATTTTAATACTTTGAGTGTTGTTATACGATGCAAGTTCAAGTCATAGATTATATCCGGTGTTTCAACTAGAAGTACTATCTTTTCGAGGTAAGGGATGTTATTTTCGTTTTAAATGATATTATTTTCTTCAATATCATTATGCCAAAATATTGGTTTCAACTTTTACTCAAATTTAGAACTTTTTTGTCGGGGTTACTATTCACTTATACTGCACTATTCACGAATACGGTACTATTCATCAAAAAATGAAAATTTTCCTTTTTTATCCAAAATATCTATTATGGATACTAGCTTTGATTGTATCCATGTTTTGATCATTCTTAAATTTTACTTCACAATGATTATTTATGAGGTATTTTTGGACATGAAATAGCTGAAATACGAATCCTTGATATTTATTCTTTTGTTTCACTGGATTCGTTTCCTTTAAAATGTTTTTCATCACCCTCAGTCCTAAATGATGATATTATTGAATATCTTTGGCCTGTAGTATAAAGATTAATAATTTTATAATGAATATCTTTGGCCCGTAGTGCAAAGATGAACAAATGTTGAGATAAACATGACCGACTGATGAATATCTTTGGCCTGTAGTGCAAAGATGAAAATTTGATTCAAGATGAATATTGATTGATGTTATAGGGATAAAATATTGACGATGGACTTTAAAATTCATAGATAATAGTAGATTTCATTTTCTACGTAACTCTTCTATGAATTATTATTTCCGCTGCGAATATTGATCTGAAACTTGTTGTCTATTGTATTTTATCAGATTTTTTTCCTTGTTGAAGACTAACGATAATTTGTTCTATATTATCTTAGTCATAATATTCTTTACTGGGCTAGTTGAGCTCACCCTTTTCTTTTTTGTTCCATTTTTCTTCTCAGGAGCCGAGAATGTAGCGAGTACGAGTCGGGGTGTGGAATGATGGTTTCTAGAGAGTTGTTTAGTAGTCCTCACCATTTTTGTAAAAAAATGTATCAATAATTATGATGAGGATTTATTTGGGAATGGATATTGTCTAGAAGACAATATTTGTATTTAAACTCACAGTTTTTATGATGTATTAATAAAGTTGTAGTTATTTTTGTACCATGTTATTGACGACCTAAAATGGGTGATGTATACCTATTTTGGGGGTGTCACACTTACGGTATATCAAAGGGTATGCTTGGGTAAAATAAGTTGTACATGGAGATAATGTATGATCAATAAAGAATCTACCACTTCTAGTAAAAGAAAAGTAATGTCCTATGTGATTCTTTCTTGGTGGATCACCTCTAGAGGCCAAACACTTGGGTGGCTAACGTTGATCAAAGAAAGGAACCAAATCCGGTGGATTCAAGTTGAACGCGAAAGGATTTGGAGGTGAACTTGTACCTGAGGAAGCTCGGATCTTCAAGGGTATGATTCTTGTTCTTATCTTTTCATTTAATTAATAATTGTGCATAAAGAATGATCCGGGTATATGGTTTGTAAAATTTTAAAACTCTGATTTTTACACGTTTCCGCTTATTTTGTGTAATTTGATTGCGTTCATGAATATTACAAACCTAACAGGGGAAGGTGTTAGGCACCCCCCGACTTTCATGAAACACGTTTACCGTAACTTTTCAATTATCTTTTTATCTGCATATGCGTGTGTGTATGTATTAGGCATATGTGCAATTATCTGGAAATAGTGTTATGCCTCATTTGCACCTATATACAAAGGGTTTGATTTGTATATAAAAGTTTAATTTTAACAAGATATAGTAGTGATGTTTTGAAAAATTAGTTTTAAAACCCTTATGCTCAATAGTAATTAATGCCTTTGATACTTCCATTTTATTTTGTATTCGGCTTAATTGCTTTTATTTTTGAGATGCGAAACATCTTCGAGAAAATAAGATACATAGTAGTGTCGAACTCGTTATGGGCATGACAGCCATCAAAGGATATCCAGACACTGTAGATAATTTACAAGCTGGCTACAGCTGGGAAATATCCATCGTAGGAACCAGATCTAAATTCACAGGCTGAATCTTCGATCACATGATTCCTAGGCTCAAATGATAGAGTATAATTATGTACAAAAGCTAGAAAAAAAAAACTAAATTTAAATAAATCTAAAGTCATTCTAGCTTCAATAGTTCCAATTTAGTCACTTTTGAACCGGTCAAAATTAGAGAAAGCTAGATTTAGACAAATCTAGTCCACAAGCAGGAAAATTAAATATCTACATTTTGAAAGTTGTTAAAGCAGATATATATATATATATATATATATATATATATATATATATATATATATATATATATATATATATATAGTAGTGAACGGTGACCGTATATTCTATCCAGGATAAGTCAATTTTTAGGATCGATGAGACTCTCAATGTTAGTGTGTGTGTGTGTGTGTGTGTGTGTATATATATATATATATATATATGAGTAGTAGAAAGCTTAAAAATCTAATAAATCTTACAATGGGCTGCCAAGAAGACTTTAGTAGCTTTTGGGGCCTGAAAACTCAGTTTCCACCGGTTAAACTGTAGTATGTTACAGAACACTAGCTTACAAGTGTTTAGAAAGAAAAATCACTCAATTTGGAGGCACTCTAGCAAGGGATACAGACTGAAATGGACAGAGTTTTCTCTCTTTTCTTCTTTTCTTTTTTTTTCAAATGAGTTGCTGAGAGCACATATTTAAAGACCAATGAGCTGCGAGTTAACCCGCGGTAACCGTAGGTCTATCTAAGGCTGCCTGGGCAGCCCTAGGCTTTGCGGGTCCTGTCATCGCGAAGTACATTCATTCGGGCTATGCGATGTCTGTTCGAATCTTCATAACTTTCAATCTGGGCTTCCGATGGAGGAGTGTTGCGGAAAGCCATTGTTGAGAGCTACACAATGACATGGGATTAGAGATTGTCCGAAGTCGGGAAGATGGGTCCATGACTAGATCTCCAAGTATTCGTTGTCTATCTGTTATGTTGTCTTATGTAGTTGTCACTCGGGATTTGAGCTATGGTTCTTGTGGAACATCTTTATACGTAGTTTGAGTTGAACTGTGTTGAGATGACATTAATGTGATGTTAAGGTGGCAAAATGACCATTTTGCTCCTCCTAGGGTTATCTCCGGCTTTGGCGCTGTTGTAGCAATCCTTTCTTAAGGTTATCTCCGAGATTGGCCAGTTGTTGACTCTGACTATCCTCAAGGTTATCTCTTAGGTTTTCTTGACCTCTCAGGGTTATCTCCGGGGTTTAAACTGACTTTTTTGGGGTTATCTCTGGGACTTGGACTAAATCTCTTGGGGTTATCTCCGAGATTGGAAACTGGATCTCCCAGGGTTTCTCTGGGGTTTGAACTGATTTAACTCCCAGGGTTATCTCTATGGTTGGAAATAGGATCTGACTTCCAGGGTTATTTCTAGAAGATGATTCTTCCCTCCTGCAGGGTTGGTAATAGGAATGCAAAATTTTGAGTGTCTACATCCTCTCTAAGCTCCCATATATTATCTGAAAGTATAACTAATTATAGCCCAATTCTCGACCCCTTGATCAAGCTTCAGTCTAATTGGTCATTTAAGTGAAAGTCAAAACTGGTCATACAGGGTCTGCCCCAATTGTGATGCCCCGAAGCTTATATGGGGCACAGCTTCGCTACAGAGTATTATCGACTAAGGTAGGGCACAACTACGTCGTTCCTCAAGTCATTTACGGTGCAGCTACATCGTGCTTCAGTTATGCAATCTTCTGTTCTTTTGTTGCTGCTTCAAGTCAATTCTCATTATCACTACTACAAAACAATAAATAGATAACGCGAAAAAAACGTTGTGGTTTCAATCAGAAAAACGTCGTGGTTAAGGGTGTCATTTATTTGACACCCTTACACAATGTTTTTAAAACGTTGTAGTTAGACACATTCTACAACTTTTTTTAAGAAAAAAACGTTGTAGATTTGTTTTTTATAAATTAGTAGATGCTTAAAAACGTTATAGAAGGTATGATTCCACAACGTTTTCTGGCTAAAAATGTTATAGAAGGTATGATTCCACAACATTTTTAAAATGTTGTAGATAAAAAGAAAAAAGAAAAAAAAAGTTGTAGTTCACCTATATTACCAATCCACTTGCAATATGTTAATGCCATAATATATAGCTAAAAGGTCTAAATTCTCATTTAAATTTAAAACCAAAATGTATCAACCATTCAAAATACATCCCAATAATACCATTCGTTTACATTTTCAAATTACTTCATCCACAAAATATATACTAAACTATCCATATTTACATCTCAAATTCACTTTTCAATAAAAATTACTACTATATTGAATTGTGAATTTGATTACATCCACAAAATAAACCAAACTATACCAATATGTTACAGTTTGTGCTAGTACAACTTCTGAACCCAAATTAAGAAACTTCTTTATTTTCCACAGAGGATCTATGACTATAAACGAGTGCACACGTACATATTCTGGAACATGACATACTTCTGTGGAAGGCAGATTAAGTTTGGAGAAAAGCCCTTACTTGGTTTTCTCAGTTAGAGGCATGTTGATGACAATTATGTCTCATTTGGGAAGCATAGCATCAAGATCCTCATCAAACTTTGCCCCCATCTGATTCTCCAATTCTTGATCCATCTTTATGCGATCATGATAGAGGAGGTTACAGTTGAAAGGCTTCAATCTTTGGAGTAAAAGCCTGCCAATACGTCCTGCACTAATAGTTCCCACGGTTTTCCTTTTAAGATCATAAGCTCTGTGTTCAATTCCTGTAACATTCCAATCACCATTGATGACCTGATGGTATCCGAGCAAGAAATTACGAACAAGAATGAGGATTCTCATGAGTTCATCCTTCGTAACTGAAACAACATTGCTTCCAGTAACCTCTGCCACTGTTAACCCAGCGGCAATTGCAGCCTTTAGATCAACATGAAACACAGAGTTCAAATATATATATATATATATATATATATATATATATATATATATATGCATAAAAATGAAACACTTTCTTTTAGAACCGCTAATAAAACCTTTGGTATATATTTAGCAACCTTTTCCATACCTTTGGTATTATATTTAGCAACCTTTTCCATGAACTCAACCATTTCCTCATACATTTCATCATGTTCGGCAAGCTTGGCCATGTAAACATTGTCCTCACGAGATGACTCAGGTGGCAACATCTTTAATATAGTTTAGCAGTACCTTAGTTCTGCAGGAATCCAAGTTAAGACATACATAAGTTCACTACAAGTCTAGCATGACTGTGACCCAAATGCCAAAATATCTGAACTACATAGATAAACCTTCTATTCAGTAATCAAATGATTTTTATATGATTGCTTGAATAACTAAAAATAAATACAACATGATACCTTATAAACAGCAAGGAGTAAATGCAGAGGCCAGCAACAATAACTGTAGCCAAACTTCCAAGAAATCCCAGCAGCACACGGCATACAGCTGCCCAACCTCCCACACAACCAGCAGCACAACACACAGCAACAGAACAGCCGCTGAGAACTGCAGCAGAAGCCATTCAAAGTGCAGCAGAAAGCCAAAAGAAGCAGCAGTCAAATGATATAGCAGTAGCAGCCCACAAGTCCAACAAAAATTTAGAGCAGTAGCAGAGCAACAACTATGTCATAGCATAACAACAAGCAGGACCCAGCAGCCTTTTACCAAAAGAGCTAACAACATAGCACATACAGAATGTGGTTGCATATGCCAGCCCATGCAGCGCACCCCATACAACTGACTACAGAAGTAAAAACATCTGCTGCAGATAACAAGACCCAAACAGACCCAACTTTGCATACCCAACAATAGATATATCAAATAATCTAACAATAAGAAATAGCTAAAAGAAAAAACACTCTGATTGACGACAATAACTAGTAAATCCTTTATAAGAAAATTATAACATAAATATGAAATAGACAATTTAGGTGAATTCTTTTTCTCATTTCCATAATTAAGGTAGACAAAGTCTCATTAGACATATTACCATAACAATAACAAAACGACCAGTAGTTGGCTCTGGTCCAATGAGAGCTCCTGCACCCAAAAAATTAAAATGTTAAGAGTAGATATTGTAAGATTGTAGCACTATTGTAAATTAGTATTATATGCAAAATAGGAAGTCTCAAGAAATGTACAGCCTAACTGACCTAGGTAGTTGCATTTGAGCAAATGTTTAAGAAATGTTGTTTTCCCAGTTGAGTACTGACCCAAGAGCATAACCATGACTTTAGCATCAAAATTACTATTTGTCTGCATATAGACACATCAGATAACAATATATAAAGATTCATGAAAAGTTCATGCCCAACATAAACTCAAAATATTTCTATTTTCTGGTCTACTCACCAATAATGGAAATGCAAAATCATTGAAACGGTAAGCCACTTCCAAAGGCTTTAACTTTTCAATGTACAATATTTTCAAGCCATCAGTTATTGAAGTAACTGCATTTAGAGATGTCTGGAGCCTCTGGCCGAAAATAAATATTAGAAGAAAAGAACATATCAGGAAAGGGAATCAGAGTCTTTATTTTTAATAAAAATGATGTTGCCATTATTATGTTTGAAACCGTTGTTTGTGCTCCAACATTGTAATTCACAACAGTTCGAGAAAATGATCCTGCAATATTGTGAGAGATAAAATTACACCCTGCAAACCAACACCCATAACAATGGTTTGCCTAGACACTACAAAATTCAAATCTATTCTTATGCTTCCTTGCTACCTGCTCAGATTCTAGACACGTGTTCGCCACCCCTTGAGTTAATTGATCAACCTTAGGTCCAGGAACATCAGACACATTTACTGACTCAACCAATGTTCCAATGCAATTTTTCTTTAATACTGCCCACAGATTCACATTCAGAATAAATAGTTTAAACTTTGTAGTATATAAAATATAGAGAAAAAAACTTTACACAAAAATTAAAAACAAAAGTAGAGGAGTTAATATCACTAATATTAAACAAGTAATAGTGGCAGTTGCCAATAAGTGGTAAGTACAAGCAGGGATCAAGAAGCATCTGATACATTAAACAAAAACGAATAACAAATATAGTTTATCCAGAAGCTATTTGGGGAAATATCATGAAAAAACGTTAACTAATTGACTACCAAATCCACTTCACCTGCCAGAATATACAAGATATTCTCAGTAAAAGTTATCTACAAATGCATATTTGATATTACAAGCAACCTCACAATATCACTTAACATATATTAGGCAGGAAGAAAATTAAACACCAATATCACCACAATAAACAATAAGAACAAGATGAATAAAAACATATATATACAGAACACATTCAGAAGTATAATGAATCGGTTAAGAAAAATTTTAGGAAAAACCTATAAAGTGAAGCATCAGTAGTTCCGAAACTCAAATTGACGCGAGCCATAGCCTCATGGCGATCAGAAACCAACTGCTCAAACTCTTTAGCAACTGATTGATGAAAGTTTTTCCGATCATTCTGTAGCACCCCGGACAAAAACTTATCGATCCAAGACTTGAGCTCGAGCGGTGTGTTCAGACCACTAAACTCACAGGTACTATTACAAGCTACAGTAGTAATTATCAGCGGTCTCCCATTTGTCGGAACAGTACGAGTAATCGGGCGGCGATTATAGCTATTGTGGTCGTGGAGAATGAAGAAGAGAATCGAATCTTCACCGAGGAAAGTAACGATTTCAAAATGGAGGGATTGTTGTATGAAAGGCAGCAGTCCATCAACAAACACTATTTGTGTGTGTTTTAAGTGTACGAGAGAGAAAGAGGGTTTCTTGATGTGTTTTCATGCAAACCAGAAAAAGAAGAGAAAAAGAGAGAGATTTGCGAACTCACGGGAGAATAATGGAGTTAGGGTTTGAGGACGTCGAAAAGGAGAAGGGAACAAGACCTCCGTGTTTTTTTTTCTTACCCTCCCAGCACATACTTCCGTGTTTTTCTTCATAGATAACATTTTCTTTTAAAAAAAATTATAACCTTAAATAGATAACGTTTTTTGATATCTATTTATAGGGATGCTCAAAAAATTCAGTTTTTTCGGTTTTTTACCGAATCGGTTTGTACCGAAATCGGCGGTACCGATTTTTTTCGGTACCGGTTGCGGTACTGAATTTTTTGGATTCGGTAAAACCAATATACAGAAAAAAAAATCGAATGAACTGTGCATGCGTGAACATTTTTATATTATAAGTCTGTAACATCAAAGCCCAATAAGCGGACATTTTAATTCCATAGCCTGAACATATAATATTAAAATTCCATAGCCTGATATTGTAAGTTGTACTAAAAGGCCGAAGCCATAAACCACCTCTCTTTCAAATATTTTAATCCAATTAATCTGTGAATTTTAATTCCATAGCCTGAACATTTTTATATTGTGCATGCGTAAACATTTTTATATTGTAAGTCTAACATCAAAGCCCAACTAGAATACAATCAATCTGTCCAAAAATTTATGTAAGATGGCTAAATAGCTGTATCATTATTATTAACAATCTGTCCAAAAATCTATGTATAACAATTTCAATTAATTATTATTATTTATTAATAATTACATATATCAACATGTATACGGTATTACCAAAAACCGAACCGAAAAAATCGGTACCGATTTTGTACCGAACCGGTACCGAAACCGATAATTCGGTACCGGTTTCGGTTCTTGTTTTTTCGGTAATTTTGGATCTGTACTGGTTCGGTGTTTTTGGTACCGGTTCGGTTTTTTACCGATGAGCATCCCTATGAATTTATAACGTTTTGTTAAAAAACGTTATGGAAAAAAATAAAAAAACATTGTGGTTTAAATGTTGTCTATTTACTATTTTGTTTTGTAGTAGTGTATGTTAGTACTTGGCCACTTTAAGCTCTCAATACATATCTTTTGTTCCCAAATGCTACCAAGCCAGTTCCCAAGTATGCAACCTACAAAATGAGAGTGAAATGCATGAAAAGTAATTACGAAACATAGGTCTAAGTAATAAATTCAAGTAATAGATATCAGATAAATAGCTATAAAACCAACTTATCATAATACATATTTAATTAATTGAAAAGTTTTTAAAGATCTATTCAACCCCCTTCTAGATCTCTGCTGTGCGTCTAGGAAACAACAAATCCATCTTAGAACAAAAGAGAGGATGGCGACTGGAGCTTAAGGGATATCAAGAGCAATCTAGATAATAAGGATTGGAGACCATCAATTGAGGGAGAACCTTAGAGATTGAAGATTGCTTCTAAAGAGTTTTCCTTCTTTAGTTATTTTCCTTTATTTTTTCTATCCAAGAATATTGAATACATTGTTAATGATATTTATTTCGTTAGTTATGAACTAAACTTATATTCTAATATTTGAATGAAACCCAATATTTATTTTTAATTAAGTTTCTCTCTCTTTGATATTAGTTATTCATATATTAATTGAGTATCATATTTCATGCTTCATAGATTAAGTACTTGGTTATTTTGGTAATTCATATGAAATTGGAAAATGGATTATGGTATTGAGACCTAGATATGATATCATGCAAAAGTTAACTATTCTTCTGGGTAAGTAACGTGATTTTATTGTGAATTGTATCTTGTTAATTGTCTGTAGGATTGCGTAACTTGCTTGCATATATGATAAGAATATACATATATGTCATGTGTAACTATTGTGAGAATCTAAATCTAATGACTCCCTATGTGAAAGTTCACTAGTTTAAGGAGTAATTAATGAGATGAACGTATAGTATATAAATATATCTATATGTTCTGAGGCATGTGTCTTGTCAATTGTTCTTCAAATTAGATAACTTTCTAGCATATAGGATAGGGATATACCTATATACTGCATATGAGTGATTTTTATATGACTATCAGAAGAGGCTTATAAATAACATAAAATTCTTGGTTAACAATTCTAGTGGTTAATTAATTCAACAGAGAGAGGGTTAGGAGATTCAAATGAAGTGTTGGGGGAAATTGTGATATTAGCATGTCTCACTTTGAAATTAGTCGTTGTTCATTATTTAAGATAATTAGAATTCCTTTAGTATTTCTATCTTAAATCATTTGTTTAAATAAGGTTACATTGATATAATTTTAGTACTTGGATAAATTAATAATATTTTTTTGTGGGTTCGACATTCTACTTACATTATATTACTTATTGATCGTGAATACTTACACGTATTTATTGATTAATAAATCAACCAACATATATCCAAATAATCAAATAGTATATTCGATAATCCGATTTTTGATAATTCAGTTATTCAATAATTTTAATATTCTAAAGCACTTCTCTTAAATATCACTCCTTTATTAAAACTACGTCATTTTAGAAATTTTTGTAAAATACAAAATAATATAGAGTGGTCCTACTTGCTTTCTTTTTATTTATAAAAATTTCACCCGCGATGTAAGACCCCAACTTTTAATGAATAAAGATTTAATTTTCTCTAAATATTATTTTGAATAATAAGGTATTAATTTGATATAATGGTATAGTTATGGGTGATATGTGCAAATTTTACAAAGTAAGCAAGTTGTCATAATATATTTGTTTGATCATGGAATATTCTTTTTGTCAGGAATATCCGTATGATGACAAAATCATTGGTGGACCCCACATAACAGAATAATTATTGGATATAAAAAGTGATAGAAATAATCTTTTTATAAAAAATAACTACAAAACTTTTACCGTTAAACT
Source organism: Panax japonicus (assembly GCA_020205505.1). Lineage (NCBI taxonomy): Eukaryota > Viridiplantae > Streptophyta > Magnoliopsida > Apiales > Araliaceae > Panax > Panax japonicus. Next base: position 17,521,959 of record CM035102.1, on the reverse strand, counting down.
GTTGAAATACCCGGTGATAAAAGAATAGTAATACGCGTGATTGCACAGTAGCACATGGTATTGTACAGTATCTCTGATTATTGATGCTTATATAAGAAGTCACTCAGTTCATTTAATAATTGCCACAATAGTTGTTATATAGTATCTCATATTATTGACTCAATTATTGTCACAGTATCATCTGCACAATATTTTATATTATTAAATCAATAATTGAGACGACACAGTTATTTATATTATTATTTGCGTTATTGACAATATCTAGAAAATTCTGTCGAGGAAACGGCTTAGATTATTTAATTGCACGCCAATAAGGAGAAATTCTTATCGGAAAGCCCAGCTTTCCTAGGAATTATCTGGTTGTCAATATTGTAAGTTATAATATTAATGATGAATAATTGTTGAAAGATTAGAAATGTGTTTATTGAAGATAAGTGATTTGTGGTAAATATTTATTCAATTTTTGATATAAATAGAGGGGTTTGCCATGAAGTATTTGTTGTAAATTTGGCTATTACATGGACCTCCACTTACTCATTTTTCAAAATTACCGGTAGAAAGTTGTCTCAGTTTTGTTTTATTATTATTATAATAGTAATAAAACAAAAAAAATTATATAAAACAGAATACTTTTTATATTATATATAAAGTTATTTGTTTTAGTAGAGTATAATTAGAATATAATATATTTTATATAAAGTTTTTGTTTTATTAGAATATTTTATTGCTCGGTGATGAATAGTAAAATCAATTTTCACTGAATTTGTTCGTCCGTAAATTCGTTCTGTTCACTCGTGAAAATGTTAAATAGTGCCTTGACATTCTCCTATAAATAGGATGCTTAGTTAAGAAATGAAAATCACTCCAGAATCAGAGAGAATTCTTTTTTTATAATATTGTGCATATTTCTTTCTAGTATAAGTATACTTTAAGTGTAGCTAATAGTGAAAGATTTCCTCAAGAATATCTCTGATATACCAATCAGATTTACTCTCCTACTAAGGTAAGGAATATTATTTTCGTTCAATATTCGTAAGAAATATTATTTTCTTCCATACTCTATAATATATAAGTGATATTATTTTGTTTCATATTCCTAAATCAACACTTACTTTGATAAATATTGCTTCTAAAATCCCTTAAATTAGTAGAATATCCTTGAGTTTTGTGCTTCATCTAGTATCATTTCATTGAAATATTGGTCTGAACTTTCTTATTAAATTTCAATATTTTCATTTGGGGTACTATTCAACTGGTACTATTCACTCAGGGTACTATTCACGATAAAATTATTTTCTCTTCTGTCCAAATTATTTTTGATACATGAATATCATTCTTGAATTTTACTCCACAATTAGTTATCATGTTGATAATTTTGACATCCTTGAACTCTTGATAAATTGAATTATAAATCTCTAATATTTATCATTGATCTCACTTGATTGATTCTTTATATCATTGTCATCATTTGCATGCTTATATTGTTGTGAAAGTCATCTTTGGCCCATAGTGCATAAATAGACTATTGATTGGTATGATTATGACCAGGAATTGTGTATTGGTATAATCATGACCTGTAATTCTACAGACAAATGTTGTGGTGAAAGTCCTATTTGACCCGTAGTGCATAGATGGACAGATGTTTGGCATAATCATGACCACTTGTGATACAAACGAATATCCTTGGCCTGTAGTGCATGAATAATTTATTGAGTTGAAACATTTATTGACTGGTGTTACATGGATAAAATATTGATGATGTACTTTTAAAGCATGACCACTAGTAGACATCATGCTCTACTTGACTCTTCTAATGGATTGCTTATTTTGCTGCAGTTGTTTGTCTAAAACTTGTTGTCTATTGTATTCTATCAGATATTTCGCTGTTGAGGACTAAGGATAATTTTTTCTTCATTATCTTAGTCATAATATTCTCTATTGGGCTAGTTGAGCTCACCATTTTTCTTTTGGTTCCATTGTTCTTCTCAGGAGGCGAGAATATAGCTGGGACTAGTCGGGGAATGGAGTAAAGGTCCAAGATTGTTATAATAGTAGTCCTCATTATTTTGTTAAATAATGTGACAATAATTTTAATGAGTATTTTATTTGAGTTTCGATGTTGTCTACTAGACTATATTTGTATTAAAACTCACAGCGTATGCTTTGTCGTATTTTTCACGATAATTAATAGTTGTATAGATGAAGTTGTATTTGATTTCTGTACCATGTATTTGGCGACTCATAATGTGTTGTGTAGACCTATTATAGGGGCATCACAGTTGGTATCAGAGCTTAGAGATATGATCTCTGGTGGAGATTTGGGATTAGAACTAGTAGGGGAGAGACGAATAAAACCTTCACTAGTGTGTCCTACCTAAGCATATTTGTTAGTTAATTAGTCGGTCAAAATTTAAGGATAATATGTGGCATGTCAATTTCTTTAATTAAACCTTGTTTTGTGGCAATATTTAAGAAAGACATCTAAAACTTTTGAGATAAGTAATGGAGCACATGCAACCATTAAGTCACCGCCAATTAACAACTAGGATAATGTGCATCTGGAAGGTAATAATCCTCATGTAAACAACAATACCGACCAAATTATGAACGATGGGATGTTTAGGAGCTTTCTACAATTCAAGCAACACCAAACGAGAGAGACTCATTTTCAAAATACAGGTACAAACAATGGCAACTCACGGTTGGTCACTACTAAGAAATTCAAGGAGTTGGGACCACCAGAGTTTTTAGGAAAGCCAGAGTCACTCAAGGCAGAAGTTTAGATTAAGCAGATATCTAAGATATTTGATGTCTTGAGATGAACAAAGGAGCAAAAGGTTTCCTTTGCCACCTTTATGTTGCGCGGAGAGGCGGATTATTGGTGGGAATCTATAAAATGTACTTATCTTTTCGCACTTAAGATGTCTTAGGAGAAGTTTTAGGAATTGTTTAATGACAAAAATTTTCTAGAAAGTATTCATCTCATGAAGGAGGTGGAATTCATCAAACTTGAATATAACAATATTACTGTATCGCAATACGAGTCCAAGTTTGTGAAGTTATCTCAGTTTGCATCCCATTTTATGGATAATGAGGAGAAAATGACATGAATGTTTCTGAGAGGTTTAAAATCCAAAATTCATCAATACCTCATTTCTCATAAATTATATTTGTATCCAGATGTTGTGAATATAACTTATTAGTTCCCAAAGGGAATAGATCTAGAAGGGAGGTTGAATAGATCCTTTTTATTTTTAAAAATCTTTTCCATTTTAGTTTACATTGTTGAGTAAATAGCAGATGATAAACATGAGAATTATTTTAAACACAACGGAATAAGTTAAGGTTCCCCTTCATAGATGTTATGTTGACCATTTATCTAGAGTTAGTTTAGTAGTAGGTAGTTATCATGATAATAGAAGTTATAGATTTATAATGTAAATGAAAGAATGTCAAACATACAAGGGATTTTATGTGGTTCAGAGACTTAAGCTCCTAATCCAATCTTCTGCTTCAACACGAAGGGATTACACTAAGGAAGTCTTTACATCACCGAATCACTAAGATTCCTTCAAGTCCAGCAGCCTTGGAACTTTAGTTCACTAAGAGCTCTTCAAGTGCAGCAGACTTAGAACTTTAGTTCACTAAGAATTATTCAAGGCCTTAATTCTTGGCAGCGTGTTATGATCCTCTTTGGATTCTGCATCAAGGCTGTATCACCATTGGACATACTATTAAGTTATTCATGAAGCTCAATCTCTTTGAGTACTTAGCAGTTTGTAACTTCTTCAGCTTGCACTTCTAGTACTTCTAGTCTCAGCTTGCACTTCTTCATTACATGAGGTTTGTTAAGTCTTTACATCTTTGGTAGACATCTTCTAGCACTTAGCATCCTCTGAACCTTGGTTTCCTTGTGTATAGATTTGGTTCTGTATTTATTCTTCTTTAGCTCTTGGTGGTTCGCGGTGATTCGTAGACTAGCTATTTGAATCTTCTTTCTTATCTGCCAATCTCTTAAATGCTGTTATCTTAGCCTTCTCGACTCTCAGCTTGGATGACATTCTTAATGGCATTCTCATTATTATTGAGTGAAGCCTTTTTCTATTAAAGCTCATCTCCTATCTTGCTTCACTTCTACTTTTGTAGTGTCACTGTCACTGAGGCATATTCTATTTTTGCTCTCTAGAACTCGTAGAGTCAACAACCTTCCTTCCACTAACAACTTCTTCTTTTGAACTTCTGTTGTTAAATAACCTTTCATAAGCTTCCCGTTAGATTATTGCCACTGGGAGTTATTTGAATTGATTCGCAGATCTCGAGTTATTTGGTGCAGACTACAGATGTGACATGACAACCCCTTTTTTATTTTTTTGACACTGCAGTCTACTATTTCACCTACCCTATCAGAAATGTCACTTTAGTGTGTCAGTCAGGTATTCACCATTATTTCTTCTTTTTGATTCCTCGATCAGAACATTAGGAGTTGTCCTTCTGCATTGATGCTTTCAATACCCAATGTTTGAATGTCAGTCTTTTTATTAAGGCATTTCCAAGGCTTCAATACTTAGATAACCGAACTCTATGATTCTGATGCAGATGACTGAACTCTACGATTAAGATAATGTTCTTTGAGCTTACAATTAGAACTTCTCTTCCTTCATTTGTACAGTGCGTTATCCCTTCTGTTAACCTTAACTTACATTAGGTACTGACAACTTGTTTGATTACTATGGCCCTCCTTAACTTCAAGACTTATCAAGTTTGTCATACTCAGCTCTCTTTCTCCTTATGATCTCCCGTTCACATATCATCAATGGTCTGGCCCATGTTTAATCTTCTTTGTCTATTCTGTATAGGTTGTCCAGTGTCTCTGTTATAGACCCCATCAGTTTCTACTTCTAACCTGGTAAGCACTACGATCATAGTTATACCCAAGATTGTCATCTCTTGTGTGACTACTACTGCATTCCTGACTTCCTTTTGTCAGTCAAGTTATCTAAAGTTTTCTTATTGTTGCTTGTGGAAGACGTCCCTTGAATGGCTTCATGTCTCAATCAGGATGCTGATTGAATTGGTACTCTGATCTTCTGTTTGCTTGTAAGCCATTTGGTGAATGCTCTTTGGCTTCATTGAGGTAGATTGCATCTTATAGTTCTATCCAAAGCCTTCATTCTTTTGATGCTTTGGGAGTGCTCATGAGAATCGTGTTAACACTACGATTCTTCTTTGGCATTGTGAGAATTGATAGGTTTTGTCAAAGACTTTGTTCAACAAACTTCGATCTAGCTTTGGTTCTGCAACCACTACGACTCTGAGTGTATACATTAGACTATGCTTTCTGGCTTATCTCTTATTGTTCTTGTCTTATCTAGCTCGACTATGATTTCTACCTCTAGTATGATCAGTGGACTCTACGACTTCAAGTGAGGTCTATGTTTCTTGACATGGCTTGGCAGGTGCTTAAATCAACTCTATGATTCTGAGTGAAACCCTCCAAGGCAGACTACGATCTATAGCCACTTTCTCGATACTCTACGATTCTATCTTGGCTTCTACAATCCCTCGGCTGGCTCGACGGACTATTATTCTGCCTTGATAGTCTCTGAGTTCTTTATTTCTCCTGGCAGTCTTCTAAGGCTTGTGTAGTACTCGAAGATCGGGCAGGCCTATCTATTCCATCATATAAGATCAACCTACCAAGCTTGATCTTTCTATATTTAGTCCTTGTACTTTATATTCTTTTAAAGGACTTTACATAAGCTATTTTGTTCATGTAGAATCAACCTAACATATTTGATCATTTCAGTCTAAGTCCTTGTACATATATTCTTGTTGTCCATTCAAGGACTTAACATCTTATTTCAATGCAGACATATTTGGATATTCATTCATTAAGATCATAATCAAATCTTATATAAATGGGAATATCATTCTTATGCTTATTCCTCATAATCTCCCCCTATTGGATTATGACAAATACAATAAGTGTATATATACAAGATGAATGAATCTTAAGATATCGTGAGCTACTGTATTGCTAGAGTAGGTAATATGAATGATATATTAAAAAGCATTTGATTACAACTGAATAATAAACCTAAATTCTGGATCTAGAGTTAACTATTATATATAGAGATGTACCCTCTTCTTCATATGTGTCTCCTGGATCCCCTCTGTTGTTGCTACTCATCTTCTTGATCTTCTTTCTCCTGCTCCCCTTGGGATGGTGACTTCATTTCTTCTTGATCCCTGGTTCCTGCTCCCCCTGAGATGCATTCTCCATTTCTTCATCTTCATGATGCTCTGACTAGATGCATGCTCTTCTTCTTTGTTTTCTGCTTTGCTCTTCAGATTTTGCTTTGGCTCCCCCTCAGATGATGGTACACTTGCTGCTATGTTAACCTGCTTCTTCTTCTCCTTCTTTGCTTCAGCCTTCATCTTCTTCTTCTTCTCCTTCTTTGCTTCAGCCTTCGTTCTTCTCTTCTTTCTTTTTCTTGAATACCTCTTTTCTCCCCCTTTTTGTCATGAATCATTTGGGAAAGCTGTTGGACATTTGTCATAAGCTGCTCTGTCAGATAGGATGAGTTGCTAACTTCAATCTTGAGTTCTTATTAACTTAGCTCCAACTGTAGAGAGAGAGAGAGACTACTTTAGGAAGTCAATCTTCTCAGAGAGGGACAGGATTTGATCCGTATTATCCTTCTGAACTTGCAGAGCTTCTTCATTTTGATCATTGATGAACTTCAAATAGATTTGATCTCTCTCTTTGATTTTGAGAGATATATCTGATATTAGGGCTTGGAGTCTGTTTTAAAGCACAGTATCTCCTTCTTCTGACAACATCTTTGCTTCTGCGGTAATGAGAGATATCTTCTCAACCAGTTCGTTAGAATTTTTCAGTAACTCTTGCTTCTGATGAGTTTAGTCATTTGGTTGAGCATGTTTCTACTGAACACCAGATTGGACTTCACGATTCTCATTTTTGGATAGTTTTTCGAATGTAGTGAGAATCTGATAGATCGTTGAGTGTCAATCACTGTTGGACAGAGGAGAGCTTCTCAAACTAAGCTTGATCATCTTCAATGGTAGAGTGAATGGACTCTACGATCATACACTTGGGTATAATCCTTCTACTATATGAACCTACTCTATAATTGTAGGGAATGTAGTGGTTACCAGCATGTCAATAGACCTTGAAGTGAGATTGGTCTTTGATCAGCTATTTTGCAAATTTCTTTACTCTAGGAAAGTTTTGAGACACCAGCTCCAAGCATATAAAATATGAGTAACACCAGCTGAAGTAACTTTTATCTTTACCAGTATATGCCTTGACCCAGGGCATCCATGGGTAGAACCATTTCATCAAAAGATCGTTAGGATTGTACAGAATTATAGTGAAATCTAAATTCATGTCTTTCTAGTTGTTAAACAAGTCTTCTGTAGACATCGTTACTATTTTGAGTTGTTCATTTCCATAGTTTATCCATCTTTCTGGTAGTACATTTGGTGGTTTATCAAAAACTTCGACCACTAATCTTCGGCGAACTCTTACTGGAGAAGTAACAGGATAGTCTGCTGATTCCTGATCTGTAGAACTGGAATCTGTCTCCATCTCTTCATCATGCAGGGTCATTTCAACTGATAAATCAATGTATGCTTACAGCTAATTTTTATCACTTGATTCTTTGATAGTGCCATTCTCAAAATTATTTGGCTTAGCAGTTATGTCCTCTTCTTTTTCATTTTCTTTATCTTCTTCTGCCATAGACTAATTTGTATTTGTATTTGCAGTCCTTTTACTTTCACTGCTGGTGCTGTCAGAACTCATCCTCCTTTTGCCTTTCATATCTTTTTCCATAGACTCTGATTTGTCATCATCATCATTGCTGCTGAGATCAATTACTTTTGATACTGAGCCTCCTTATTTCTTCTGATTAGTTCTTCCGAGCAATCTATTACTCTATGCTCTTTCCTTTTCTGATTCACATCTCTTTTTGTCAGTGGAGAGACTGCTTGGTGGAACCTCTGTATTCTTCAAAATCTTAGTTTTCTTCTTTATTAGCTTTGCCGGAGTGGCTGCTACAGGTGTAGAGTTATCAGATTGAGACAACTTGCTTTCCATTTCTTTTGCCTTCCTCTTCTTTGCAGAGACCTTGCTGCTGCTGCCAAATGTCATTAGCCTTTTATTCTCCATGGGATTTTTCTTCCAGTTTTCAAACAGCTGCGGGGACATCACTTTATGAACATTCAGTGGTTCTCCCTCATTATCCCTTATCTTACTCTTCAGTTTCTTCTTCAGTATAATGCTCAAGTGTCTTCTATGAAAAACCTTTGTGAGGGGTTAATCTGTAGACTTCTTCATCTTAGCTTTTTTCAGCCACTTGGACAACCAATCAATTAGAAGGGCTCCAAAGTTCATCTGATGTTTCATAACGATTGCAGTCATAACTCTCAGTTGCAAATCACTAACAATATCATGTGCAGTGTCTTTGCACAAGATGCATTTTCCCATAATCTCAGCCAGGAATTCAAACTCTTCAAGAAACTCCTTCTTCTTCATATCTTTCAGATTTACATTCCTGTTGTAGCACATTAACACTTTACCATCTTCGATGTCGATGTCCTCAAGGTTTTTTAGACTTTGTTCAGGAAACCCTAGACATTGGTTAATGTCTGAGGCTTTTATCTTCAGGCTTACTCCTTTGACATTTGTAGATAGAATCCAAGAGTTTATCATTGCATTTGAATAGAATTGCTTCACTAAATTGGTATACACTAGAGTGTTAGCTTCCAAGCACTCTGAAAACCCAACATTCTTTACAAGCTCAAGTATATCCTTGAACTTCTTTTCTGATCCTTTGAACTTCTTGAAGCCGAGTTGGATTCTAGTTATAATACACCAATCTTCCATTTAAGAGTTTAAAGTATATTGGTATTTAATTTAAGGAATCTTATGAGGGATAGTTGAATGAGATTTGGGCAAAGCTCGAGGTTTGATGTATTTTGGCCTTGAAGAGGATTTTAGGGTTTGTAAAAGGGAAGGATAAAAATTCGATAACTTTTGATAACTGTTTGGAGATTTTGAATTTGTCTTGATGACAGTTCCTTCTGACTATGAATAAGCTGTGATATGTCAAAAAGCTATTGGTTGCACGATAAACTGATTAGTTTTTCAGTTTTAATTTTTCTTTTAAGAGAATAAGCACTGCTAACGTATGTTGTTCGTTAACTTTTTTAGTTTGTAGAGTAACTTGATGAGATAGCTATAGACTCTACGATTTTCTTTGTCAACTCAATGATCGTCTTCTCAGAGATACTTCAATGAGTGATTTGTCACTAATTCTCATTGTAACGCCTCCATATCTATACTCCCATGGTATTTGATATGGTGTTTACAGAAAATCAACATAATGCTTTTAAATCTATACACCCATTGTATCTAATTATAAAATTACATTAAATAGATGGAGTAGCAGATATAATTCTCATAGATCCAAAATTCACAGTATCCCATAACAGTTGTCAATTCTCAAGAGAACTTTTACTGTGTTTGGATACCCTCACTTGGATATATGAACTGTATCTGTGACTAGAGTCTATCTATCCGAAATTCAAAGTATCAGCAATGACATAAACAGTCCATATTACTAATACCCTCACCCAGATGTATAGTCTAAGCCAAACGAATTTATACTATCGTATCGATAGTAACTATCTATCCAAAATCCAGAGTATCAATAACAACATGAACAGTCCATGCTATTAAAACCCTCACTCAGATAAATAGTTACTAAGGATCTCAACTAGATTTGAAGAAGTCTAATTTAACATCTATGTATATAAGAAAACACGGTTGCGGAAATAAAGATGTTATATATATCATAATATTAAGATTCGATTACATGATTCTCATAACGAGTTCTTATTACAAGGTATTCAAACAGAGAAGGATATAATCTAATCTATGTAAGGACGCTTCTCTTTATATACTCCAGAAGTTCCACGATTACCATCTAAAACTGCAAAGGGAATAATTTGCAACGGTGAGCTATGACATGCTCAGCAAGTTTTGTATTTATAACAATATAGGGTTTGAAGAGATATAACAGTTCAAATTTTGACTGATAGTTGTACCATTTCTGGATTTCTAATTTCAACCATTTCTAGAATTTTCTTTATTTCTGTCAATCACACAGACTTAAATTTTTTTTTTCAGATATGAGATAGGGGATCAACCTATTCAACATCTTAGGAGTATGCATATCATCCTACCAGTGCTCAAAATACACTAAATGTCAATATATGAATTAACTAACTTTCAATCCCTAACGGGATACCCAACTTCAGTATAAGATGTCTTACCAAAACAATTTGGTTTGACTCAACAGTTCATGCTCAATAAACATTATCTTATGAATAAACAATTCATTTCTTAGTTATGCTGGAACTATAGCAATAACTTTACAATAAGAAGGTAATTCAATTGTAGGTGTAGTATATTATATCAACAGCATATCAAGATAAAAATCTTGTCCAATGAATAAACAAGGTTTAAGAAATTTGCTTTATAAGAAATTTAAGGATAGAGAACTTTACTGAGCGTAGATCAGTCAAGTTATGTTATTCAATCGTTAATAAATACCTACGAAATTCATATATATAAATCTAACACGTTAGTATTGATAACAATACTCAATTATAACAATAATATACTATCGGGTTAGATTAATAGGGTTTTGTGTTTAATACATTTGATATATGGACTAAATGTTATTTATAAAATTTAATTATAATTTATAATACCTTTTTAGAAATTTTAAAGTTTTTAAAACATTTATTTTGATTTTTAAATCATTTATTTCTATTTATAAGTAATTAATATTTACTTAAAATTTTACAAAAACATTGATTATAATTTTTAAATAATTTATATTTATTTATTATAATTTTTATATCATTAATAATATTTTTCCATATTTATTTAGTATTTATAAATAATTATTCTAATTTTTTTTATTAATAAGTTAATTATTAATAATATCAAAATATTATAAAATAATTATTGAATTTATGTAAAAATATCAAAATTTATTTATAATAATTTAATATAATTTTTAAAACTGATTTTATATTTATTTATTAATTATTTCTAATTTTTATAATTTATTTTTAGAAAAATAATTTCTGTCTGTCGCTAAAGCCCTTCAGTGACAGAAAGTGTCGCTGTAGGTATTCTTGAGTTTCTGGGCAGCAGTTTGGTCATGGCCGAGTGACTGGTTTGACCATTAATTATAACGATACTGTTAATGATTGGCTTGTTCAAGAGTTGATGTTGTAGTACTCATATAGTAGTATAACATGAAACAAATTTTAGGCTTTAACCTACATTTAATAAGAAGTTATAGAGGCTCAAATTCACTATCAGAGCTATTCTTGAGTTTCTGGGTAACCTAGAACAGAAGTCATGGTCGGTCAACAGTTTTGTGGCTTAAATATCTTCGATTCTATGTATTTGATCTGTGTAATGTTTGCTGTAACATGTAGTATATATGTCAGGGTACATATATATAACACTAACATGAACAAAGCATAAATCTAAGGTCTCTATTTATGCTGGTCAAAGTATAGCCAAACGCTATTCTTCGTGTTCTTCAGTTTTCAGGAAAACCCAGAAAACATGGTCAAGTTCAGTCAATGGATTTTTACCATTAATTCCAGTAAACCTATACGTTGTTTTTTCCATTAAAGATTATAGATATGTAGTACATATAACATAGTATTGATCTATAATAAAAACTTACAAAAATAACAAACAGAAGACGATTAAACATATTGGTCAAAGTTGCCGGTTCAACTGTTCTTGAGCTTTCTGGGTAACTCAGAAAACTACAATCCGTGAACGGTCAACCCATTTTGACTGCTTATAACTTGAAATCTATGGTTCAAATGAACCTGATTTCTATTCCAGATTAAAGATCTACTAACAGGCTACACATACCAAATAATTAACAGACCAAAACATAAACACATATGAATCTATAGGCGCTGACATTCGGCTGTCAGACTTAGTTTTTTAAAATTTCCAGATTTCTTAAAACACTTAATTAAGGCATCTAGATGTTATGAAAATGTGTTCTACCAATCTAACATACTTTCTAACATACTAATACATAATTCTAAACATCTAAACAACAAATCTAACATAAGATCATAGAGCTAATTAAGAATTAGGGTCTGTACCTTTTCTTGAGTAATTTTTTATTCTAACTTCTGATGTTGTTGCTGCTATCACCCAGGCTTGATTTGGTAGATTTATAAGTGTTTCTAGGCTTAGGAATTTTGTGATTTTGCTTAGCCCTAAGGTTCCTATTTATAAAATTCTTTAACTTGCCTTTTTGGTCATTTTTGAGCAACTTGCCTCTACGAAGATCTGATCTGATGACTATGGTGATGCTTGGGAGTTACAAGCATGTCATGTGCTACCTTGGAACTTGCAATGGTGACTCCTAACCTCCTTGTGAGCTAGTTAGGTTTGTTTAGTAGCTTAATTAGGCTTTAATCTTCACTAATCTTGATTAGGGTTTTATTTCTAATGATTAGGAATGTTAAGTAATGTTAATTAGTACCTAATTAAAGTTTACTAACCATGATTAGGTGTTAAAATAAGCTAATTAGAGTTAATTTAGATAATTAGGGTTAGGTTTACAAATTAGGGTTAGGGTTTTACTAATTAGGGTAAGGGTTTTGCTAATTAAGATTGTTAACCTAAATTTCTCATTAATCCTAAGAAGCACGACAAAGCGTTTTGTCAGTGTAAGCACAAAAAATTAACTTGTCAAAATAATTTTATCGAAAAGTCCGAATATAGAAAAAAAAAAAATTAAGCACGAGGTGTCAAGCACGACGTTTTTCGAAAAAAATTTTATTTGCTCAAATTTGTAAAACTAAGTATATATTAACACATAACACATTCAGAACGGAGAAATTTGTTACGAGTCTTATTAGGGTTTTGAGTTTTTACACTCATCTTGGAGTTGCATGGCTTAACCACTAATGCACCCCAAGAGAGTTCAGGCACTAAAATTTTGAGGTGAATTTTCAAAACGTCATTCCAAACTGTATTTGTTACTTCCCTCCACACGATTTGAATAGTGGGGCACGTGTCGAGTTCTGTCGAGCTCCATAATTTTAAATGATGTGGAAAATACTAATCTGCTCTTATCCCCCCCCCCCTCCCCGAGCTAGTATTTCCTTTGGAAAGACTACGATCGTCGAGGCTGCTCTTCGATTGTTGAGTTTACTGCCGATCGTACTCTAGGATCATTGTTTGACATGGCTCTTGTGATGAGCTCTGACTTAGCATTCCTTTTGGGTTATCAAGGTAGCTCAGGAAGGGCCAACCTCTTAGACTGAACTGAGGGTCAGGTTTGTTCTTGAGGCGCTTATCAGAGGACTGTAGATACTTGGTGGTAAGAATGTCATCACGATAGGCTTTTTGTCAGAGTTTGTTCACCATCATTGGACATACTTGATGTTGGCATTTGTCAGTGGAAGAAGGTGAAGTGCTTTCAGCTATGTCACTTGTATGTTCAGGAGAGTGTATTGAGAAGTATTGCAATCGTAGAGTTAGTATGCTTATACTCTACGATTGAAATGTTGATAATGGGGAATCTCAGATTGAGATGGTGAGACTTAATGATCAGTCTTAGAGTTTTAGGAACTCTACGACTAGGAGTAAGAATTCATTTGATACATCAGCCACAAAGTTTTGGGACTCTGTTACTGGGAGAGGACTTGTTTGGATAATCCAGAGTTTTATTTCAGGAATCATTAAAGCTTCTCTAAATTCTTGAGGACCAATAGGTGGATAGTTCATCATGATCTTTATATCCTCATCGTTCTTGTCTTTCCATCAAGTTTAATTGTCTTCAGTTTTTGAGAGATTTGAAGGTTTTAACTTCAATGTGTTCCTCCTTAGTTTTGGCATTGCTAGACTTTAACATACTATTGCTCCCATAGTTGATACCTCCATTTTGGAAGTAGATGGATTGGCTTCTGCATATAGATCCTTACAAGGTCACCTTTGTACTTCTCCTTATAACTGGAATCTTCTGAACTGATCTGGTATTTTTATGATTAAATAGTTTCATTGGATTCGTAGAGTACTTTCAAACTGGTAACTCCATGGTTTGCTGATCAGTTACTACGAACGTAGGTTCTATCATTCAGACTTCCAAGATGTTCCCATTGGAATGATATGCTTTGCTTGCATATAACTAGACTAGATTTCTTTTGTCTTGTCATGAAATAGCCGTTGCAGTATCCACTTCTGATGGGTTGGCAAATCTGAACTCTACGATTGGTAGTGACTCTACGATCGAGAAGAGTGAAGACTTCTTTGATTTATGGATGTGTTTTTCCTTCTTATGTATCCGACCTTGCAGCTGGTTGAATCCTTGTGATCGAAGCTATCTGCTTTAGTATTTCTTGTGAGATCATATAGACCAAGTAGCTGCAGGTTAGGTATGTTTCTATTTTTATTACCAATGATTGTTTGGGTCCTGCTAGGTCCGTTTTAATCCCTCATATTCTTAAATTTTGTCACATTTGCATTAATGATCATATTTATGCATGTATTGAATTTAGATATGACATTTATGATGCATAATGATGAGTGTGTGAATGATTAAGTATTTTGATGGGACATTCTTTTTCTTTGATTGTTTCACTCTTTGCTTGGTTGTGTTCACAGATCTTGAATGTTCTTAGGGTAGGAGTCAACTCTATTATTTATTTGCATCTGGTTGATTCATGGATGTGACGCCCCCAAAACAGGTCCATTCTATCCAATCCATTCTGGGTCGCCAAATACATGGTACAGAAATAACTACAACTTTATTATTACAACATATAAACTATGAGTTTAAATACAGATATTGTCGTCTAGACAATATCCACACGCAAAAAAATCCCCATCATAATTATTGATAAATTATTTTACAAAAATGGTGAGGACTACTAAACAACTCTCTCTAGAACCTTCATTCCATACTCCGACTAGTACTCGCTACATTCTCGTCTCCTGAGAAGAAAAATGGAACAAAAAGGAAAAGGGTGAGCTCAACTAGCCCAATAAAGAATATTATGACTAAGATAATATACAACAAATTATCGTTAATCTTCAACAGGAAAAAGTCTAATAGAATACAATAGACAATCAGTTTTAAATCCATAACTACAGCGGAAACAACAATTCATTAGAAGAATTAAGTAGAGAATGCAAACTACTATCTTCTATATATGAATTTAAAAGTTCATCGTCGATATTTTATCCCTGTAACATAAATCAATATATATCTGGAATCAAATATTCATCTTTGCACTACAGGCCAAAGATATTCATCAGTTGGTCATGTTCATCTAAACACCTGTTCATCTTTGCACTACGGGCCAAAGATATTAATCAGTCGGTCATGTTCATCTCAACACCTGTTCATCTTTGTACTACGGGCCAAAGATATTCATCAAGAAATCATTCATCTTTGCACTACAGGCCAAAGATATTCAGTAATTTCATCATTTAGGACTGAGGATGATGAAAAATATTTTAAAAGAAACGAATCCAGTGAAATAAAAGAACAAATATATAGGATTCGTATTTTAAACAATCCAAGTTCAAAAATACTTCATAAGTAATCAGAGTGGAGTAAAATTCAAGAATGATCAAAATATGGATACAATCAAAGCTAGTATCCAGAATAGATATTTTGGATGAAAAGAAGAAATTTCATTTTTCGGAGAATAGTGTCGTATACGTGAATAGTGCCGTATACGTGAATAGTAACTCCGACACCAAAAGATAGAAATTTCACAAAAAACATCATCATGCTTCATGAATAGTAACTCGTGAATAGTAACTCATGAATAGTAACTCATGAATAGTAATCCCGACATGAAAAAGTTCCAAATTTGATAAAAATTTTCAACCAATAATTCGGCATAATGATATTGAAGAAATAATATCATTTTCGAATAAAATAACATCCTTTACCTCGTAAGACAGTACTTCTAGTTGAAACACCGGATATAGGCTATGACTTGAACTTGCACCGTATAGCAATACTCAAAGTATACTCAAAATACTCACAAGAATACGCTCGATAATATAGAGAGAGAAAACTTCAGTTTCTGGTGTGATTTTCAATTCTAACCTAAGCACCCTATTTATAGGAAAATGCTTAGAACACCAAAGCAGAAAATTTAATAAAATATTAATATTTATAAAAATATTATACGTACTCTTTGAAATCTGAATTTAAGCAATTCACACATGCTAACCTTCTAGAAAAAGTAAGAAAAACGTTTTTCTTAAAATAATTATTTAAAACTTCCAAAAATCAATTATTTCAGAACTACAGAACTTCAATAATTCATAATAAATAGCACTTTTATCAGAAAATTTGAATCTCGCGTATTTTTATAGGAAATTCAATTCTCTACAACTTTCCAGAAGAAAGTTTTTTCAAATTCCAAATAGAAATTTACCGAAATCCATAAACGGTCTATTTTACAAGCTATAAACAAATTTCAGTCAAGAAATGGGGTCCACCGACACATAAAACATGCTTTAAATATTTTTGGTAACAAAAATATTCCTCCTCCACATATACTCATATATCCCACATTCATCGTAAAAATATCATCATTATTATATTATTAAAATATAATAATATATTTAAATAAATTATTTTATCAGAAAAAGATAAAATATTAATTTTCAACAATTATCACATTAAAAATTTTCTCCATCTATATCCACATAAAATCAATATTTTCCACATCATATGAATCAATAATTAATTATTTACAAATAATATTACAGAATCACAGTACTGGCAATCAGGCCGTTCCCAGGAAAGAGGGGGCTTTCCAATAAGATTTCTCCTTACTGGCGCGCAATTAGGTGACCAAATCTCTCCTTAGACAGAACTTTCTAGACATTGCCAATAATGTAATCTAATAATATTATTCAGATAATATGAATTATTGCTTCGATAAAGGAAAATACTGTGTAATGACAATTATTGAAACAATAGCAATATAAAATATCAACGCAACAATTATTAAATCAATAAAATAAAATACTGAATAGTAATTACTGTAACCATTATTGAGTAGTGCATTCTTACGTAAGAATCAATAATTGGTGCAATACCGAGTGCTACTGTGTTTTAATCACCGAGTATTTTAACAGTATTAACGGTAACAACTACGCCGTTATTTTTAAACAACTTATACTTGTCGTTTTCTTCATCCAATCGCTTTCCGTTATGGGGCCCACAAAAGACTACACCGTCGTACGAATATTCCCCGACAGCAAGAATATTTAACGACCAAACGAATATTCCCCGACAACAATGAATATTTTATAACCACTTGCTTATTCGAAATATTTGCATATTTTACCCATAACTATCCATATTAATCAAATCAACCCCTTACTATTTCAAAATGATAAATAGAAGAAATTAAATTTCATTTATTAATAATTTGGGGTCTTACAACCTCACCTCCTTATGAAATTTCGTCCTCGAAATTGACGTACGTACTTGGTGTTTCAAGAAGATGAGGATACCTTGCTTTCATTTCTGTTTCCAACTCCCAGGTTATTTCCTCAATAGCATAGTTTCTCCACAAAACTTTAACTTGTGGTATAACCTCGATACATAGGACATGTTCTTTCCTATCCAAGATCTTGACAGGTACCTCCTCGTACGTTATGTCTTCGACAATCTCATCCGGTTCTAACTCAATGACTTGGTTCGGGTCGGCCACATATTTACGTAACATCGATACGTGAAAAATGTTATGAACACTCGTCATACTTGGCAGTAAAACGAGTCTATAGGCCACAGTTCCTATTCGATCGAGAATTTCAAATGGATTAATAAATCGAAGGTTTGAACTTTCCTCACCTCACTGATTCTCGCTTTTGAAATAACAACTTCTTGCACCTCCTTCTTCAAATTCATCAGCTCCAGTGTGTAGCTTGAACTACTTTAACTTTATCGATTAAAGTCGATTATACTCGTATATATTGTGATGCCCCCAAAATTAAGTATACATCACCCATCTTGGGTCGTCAGATACATGGTACATAATTCAAATATAACTTACTAATACAACTGTCATGTACAATACGACAAAACATAACTATGAGTTTGAATACAATTATTGTCTACTAGAGATTATACAAACTCAAAAAGAGTCCTCATTACAATTATTAATACACTATTTCTCAGAATAGTGAGGACTACTAATGCTATCCTCTAGACCGTCACTCCGTTCCCCGACTAGTCCCTGCTATGTTCTCATTTCCTGAAGAGAACAGTGAAAGAAAGGATGAGCTCAACTAGCCCAGTAAGAAATATTATGACTAAGATAATGCACAATAAATTATCATTAGCCTCCAACAATGTTAAACTGATAAAATATAATAGACATCAAGTTTAACTGCAGCGGAACAAGCAATCCATTAAAAGAGTCAAGTAGAGAATAGAATCTACTATCTTTTATGATTTAAAAAGTTTTTCATCACTTTTATCGCTGAGACTCAGCTCAATAAAAAATCCACATCATTAAATCATCCTTGCACTACAGGCCAAGGATATTCTTTAGTATCACAACCACGAATTATCCATGCACTACGGGCCAAAGATAATCGTGTTTTCATCAACGATCCTGATCATGCCATAAAACAATTCATCTTTGCACTACGGCCAAAGAGAATCCATAGCCATAATCATACCAAAAACTGTCTATCAATGCACTACGGGCCAATGAGGACTTTTTCCACAACATTTGTAATATTACGGTCATGATTATACCGAATAATCCATGGTCATAATCATACCAAGTCCATCTATGCACTACAAGCCACAGATGACTTTGAACAAAATATAAACATGAGAATGATGACAATGATATAAGAATTCAATAAAACAAGTTCAAGAATTAATTTATTTTAACGTCCAAATTGTCAACATGATACTGTTTTGTAGAGTAAAATTCAAGAATGATCAGAAGAATATTTCCATGAAAAGATACTGGATCAAGCGCAAATATCAAGGATATTCCACTAATTTCATGGAGTATAGAAGTCAAAACTTTAACCAACTGAGTATAATAAATAATGGAATAACAACAGAAATCACCATGCTTGCGGTACTTCGCATAGACAGGTTATTCCAACAGAATAATTATAACAGAACTAGGTCAGGCACAATTTGCACCGACAGGATGTTCCAACAGAATAATAAAGACGGAACCAGGTCCGGTGTAAACACACAGACAGGATGTTCCAACAGAATAGTAATAAAGACGGAACCAGGTCCGGTGTAAAACACACAGACAGGATGTTCCAACGGAATAATAATAAAGACAGAACCAGGTCCGGTGTAAAACACACAGACAGGATGTTCCAACAGAATAATAGAAGAATGTCACCAAGTATAGGGTAGACCGCGTTTACAGGTTATTCCAACAGAATAATAAGAAATGGAATAACAATAGTTCTCTTCATTAATAAGAAAGAATAACACCCCTTACCGTAACAGAAACTGGATATAGGAAAAGAAAAGTTAAGTAGCAAAAAGCTTTTCTTCTATATCTCTATAGTTTCTCTCTCTAGAGTTCAGTGAATTCGTAAGAAAATAATGAAGGAATGAGCTTCTATTTATAGGAAAATGGAATGCATAGTAACTAATCCATGAACGGTCCAGATTGATTTACTTTAATCTTACGGTCCATATTTAAAGAAAAATCTTTTAAATAAAATTTAATATATTCTATTTACATAAAAAGATTTTTACTATGGAAACACTATGCAAAACACTATACAACACTATGCAAAACACTATGCAACACTATGCATAATAAAATATAATATATTCTATTTATAGAATAACTTTAATAAAGTATTCTGTTTTATATAAAAAGATGTTTCTGTTTTATTACGTTAATAATACGAATAAAACAAAACGTCATCATCGCTATAATAATTAATATTATTAATCGACAATAATTGAATCAAACTGAGCGACTTCTCACATAAATATCAATAATCAATACCGTGTGCTACTATGCAACAACGCGTATTACTGTACTTTTACTACCCAGTAGTTCAACAGTATCAACGGTAAAACTTCTGCCGTTATTTTCAATAAAATATTTTTGTCGTTTTCTTAATCCGACAATAATTCCGTTGTGGGGTCCACCAATAATTGTACCGTCGTACGAATATTTTCCGACACAAAGAATATTCCCTGACCAATCGAATATAATATAACAACTTGCATACTTTGCAAAATTTATAAATACTACCCACAACTATAATATTATCTCAAATTCACACCATAATATTAAAAAATTATTTCGAGAAAATTAATTCTTTATTCATAAAATCTGGGATTACACAATCTCCCCTCCTTATAGAATTTCGCCCTCAAAATTTACGTACGTACCTGGTATGCCGAACAGGTGAGGATCCCTTGACATCACTTCAAATTCTAACTCTTGAGATATAACCTTTGAGTGTTGAATACGATTCTTCCTATCCTTGATTGTAACACGTATCTCTTCAAACATTATATCATCTGCTATCTCGTCCGGTTCTAAATTAATAATGTGGTTCGGGTCATCCACATATTTACGTAACATCGATAAGAAAAAAAAACATTATGAACACGTAATATAGTTGGCGGTAAAACGAGTCTATAAGCCACAGTTCCTACTCAATCGAGGATTTCAAATGGGCCAATTAAATCGAGGGTTGAGATTTCCTCTCTTCAGCAACTCTTGCTTCTAAAATAACATCCTCTTGAACCTTCTTCTTCACATTCATAAGATTCGGGTATGTAGTGATAAGTAGGTTTTATACCTACTTATCTGGTATCTTTTACTTGAATTAGTTGTTTTTATTCATGTGTCTTAGTTACATTTCATGCATTTTGTGTTCGTTTTGTAGGTTATACGTTTGGAAGCGATGTGAGCGATTATTGGTAAGGAAAAGCACGGAAAATGCAAACAAAAGGAAGCCGGATATCGTTTGTGCTTTTATGTCATTTCATGTTCTTGGCTTGGAGCTTGGACTATATTTTAGAGCGTTTTCTTAGCTTTCCGGAACATCTTGAATCATTCAAATCGGAGTTCGGATGAAAGAGTTATGACATTTCTACCGACGGACGTTGAACTTCACCGTTTTGGGTGGTCATTTTGCGTAGCAGTCACTTCCAGTCTAATTTCGACCATCATGCGTTCGTTATTTCTCAAAGCTCAAAGAATGAAAGTTGTAGATCTCGTCGATAGCTTTGATTTGATATGTCGTGGGCCTCGTAACTCCTCTCGGTTTAGAAGTTATGGCAGTTTTAGCAGAGGAGGTTCCAGCAGAAAATACTTTTGGCAGATTGGTACCCAGCCGGGGCTGGGCGTTTTTGTGCTTAGTACCCAGCCGGGGCTGGGTGTCTGGGCGTGAAATCAGTAGCCTATCCAGCTGGGGCTGGCTTTTACAAAAGGAAATACCCAGCCGGGGCTGGGTATACGCGAAAATGAGCGGATTTTGTCCGAATTTGAGTCCGAAAAGGATTGTTTCGAGTTGTTTGATTCAAGGACTTCCAAGAGGACTTAAAGACATGTACAAAAGCTATACAAGGAGGGGAATAACATAGATTAGAGGAGATTATTAGGAGATTAGAGAGCATTCTATTAAATTAGATTAGAGTAAATTAGAGAAAAACACTAGTTTTTATGAGATTTGGAGATTGATGCAAATTGGAGACCATTGAAGATTCAAAGGAGGAGCAAGGAGAGAGCGTCAAATCTACTGACAATAGATTATTTCTTCTCATCTTCTTCTATCTTTATCTTTTAATGTGTATTCAATTGTGGATTCATAGTTTTATTTCAATAATCATGAACTAATTCTTTGTTTGAGATTACAATGGATCTTATTGTGTAGTTTATTTTAATATGTTTCGTTATCAATTATTATGTTCTATTGTGAGGATTGTCTATTGTGATTTGGACTTAATTGTTTAATTGCTTGGCCATCAATTACCGTGATAATCTATATGAACTCGAGAGATGAAGTATAGATTTAGATCTAATCATGATAGCATGTGTTCAGGATTTTGTTAGTAGCTTAAACTTGATGTGTGTTAAGGTAGAGATATGCTTGACATCGCATGTAATCGGATAGAGAACTTATTCTTCAACCTTCTTCAATTGTAATTCACATAGAGATATAGTGGGTTAGTTGATTAAGGTGTTTAACGAATTTCTATCTTAATTGTGGATTGACGTTAATACGGTATTAGTGCATCGAGAGGTGGTTAATACTACTTTAGTGTTCTTGATTAACAATTCAGGATAGAGAATAATTGATGAGAAGTGTGTTAACTTAAATGAAGCAATACGTGAATTTGTGATCTTAAATCTCCATAGTCTTAATTTAATTAGTGGAATAGTAGTTAATTTATATAGTTTGTAATTCATTCGTTTAAATAAGATTGAGTTGGTTACGGGTTAGTACTTGGTGATTTTTATTAAATAATTCTCTGTGGGAACGATACTCAACTTATCACTTTATTACTTGTTGACCACGTATACTTGCGTGTTGTGCGTATATAGATTTTACACAACAAGTTTTTGGCGCCGTTGCCGGGGAATTAGTTTAATATTTTTTACCAATATTAATTTCAATCAAATTAGTCTTAATTTAAATATTTTTATTTTTATTTTTAATTCTCTTCCTATATTTCTCTCTTTTTCAGGTACCATGGATGACTTTGCGTATCAATGGCCATACACGAACATGACTCAACCAAAGGAAGCGGAGATTGACAGACTCGCGACACTCTCCGCAATGTCAGCACAAATTGAAGAACTTTCGAGGGAGTTGAACGTTATCGCAGCCCAACAGAGTCGAAGGATGGCAGTTACCTGTGGCTATTGTGCTGGCAATCATCCGAGTAATCAATGCACCATCAATCTTGGGCCGGTACAGTATGGTGGTAACGACCTCAATCAGTATTCATATGATAATTATGATCAAGTTTGGGGGTATCACCCGGATTCTTCATGGAGCTACAACTATCAAAACCAATACTCTACTCCAAATCCAACATACACACCGGAATTCTCATATCAACCTCCATTAAAAGAAGAAAAGTCAAAGTTGGAGGAATTGTTGTCCAAGTTCATAGCATCAAATGAGGAGAGGAGGATTGATCAAGAGATATCAATGCAAAATCTGCAGAACCATGTGGATCAAATACTCAAAGCCTTGAACAACTGTCCTCAAAACAATCGGTGTTATGATGAGGATTCCGAGATTGATGAAGTGCCCGAGCTAAATCTACAACTGGATGAGACACGAGATGTTGAAAAAGAGGAGACAAGTGGGGATAATGAAAATAAGGTCGGTGAAGAACTAACTATGAGTACCAACGAGGATGAGCCGATGTTATTAGTGCCCCAAGTTCCTTCTCCGCCAAAGATCAAGGGTCCAGTTAGATTTGCAAAACCGTGCCCGCTTGGTAGTCATGTCGTCGACGAAGCTTTTGTTGACATAAGAGTGAGTACAATTTTCAATCCATGGTGGGAAGAGAAAGAGAAGATAGACGAAGAGCACAATGTGTGTGACAAGCTTCCATGCCCCAAAGTGATCACATACACAATGGAGAAAACACCTAGCTGTGGGGAGTTCTTGGTTCAGATCATACCAAACCAGAGCATGCTAGGTGACTTTGATGCAATGGCTATCATAAATGGGAACCTACCAAAAGCTATATTATTTCCGATGGATGGAAGGTTCCTCAACTTTCGAAGAGGAATTGGATAGCATTGACCAGACAAAGTCAGGCTGAAAGACTATAAATCAAGCGCTAACTGGGAGGCAACCCAGGAATTTTTCTATTTATATGCTTTACTAGTTTATTTAGTAGATAGGAATTAAGTTGCTTATTAAGTTCTCTTATAATCTAATCCATGTTGTCTCTCTTCATTGCAGGTATTGGAAGTTCAATGGATAGCAAAATGATCGTCGCCGCCATCGCCACCATTAACTCACGCTTAGCTGATTACAGGGAAGTTCTCTTCTATTTATCGCTATATTCTTACAATGAGGACATTGTAATTGCTAAGTTTGGGGGAGTTTAGTTTAGTTCATTATTGCATGTTTAGTTTCATGTGTATGTTATGTTATTTTGCATACGTTGTTAATTTAGTTTAGGTTCATTATAAAAAAAAAATCAAAAAAAAAATCAAATATTCAAAAATTCAAAAATAATAGTTAGTTACTATGTTCATCTTGCATGAGTCCAGCTGTTTGATATTTACAGTTTATTTTGGCCAATGATGAGATTAGGATCGAGTAGACAAGTAGCGTACTGATTATTAGAGCTTTTGATGTGATTTCTTGTTATGAATTGAATCTTTTTCTGTTTGAAACTGGTATAATTAGGATAGCACAATAAAAACAACTTGTTGATTGATTGAGTTTAAATTGATACATAATGCGACTCTAAAGGATAATGCTAGTTTGAATGAAAGAATGAGAAGAATAAGTAGTGATGACTAAAGTTCGATAAAAACTTAAGTTCGGGAAAAAAATTTGGGATATATAAGCTTCAAAAAAAAAAGAAAAGAAAAGAAATGAAAAAAAAAATATACCGTGGCTAGTTTTGTTTCGGGGCCTTTGTTACTTGAGCAAGTACACCCAAAGGGGTATCTTAAAACCTAGCGCCCTAAGGTCTTATATGGTCTGGGAGTCGTTGGTCGAAAGCTCGCTAAGGGGTAGCACTGTTAGCCTAATGGAATGAGACATTGCACAGTCATGGTTAAAATGTAAAAAAAAAAAAGAAAGAAAAAAAAAAAAGAATAAAACGGGAAAAGAGCAAAAAGCCCCCGTAGATGAAAATAAAGCATAAGTATCCCATGTTAACCATCGATATTGGTAATTGTTTGATTTTAGTTGGATCTAGCTTATTTTTGGATTTCTTAAGTTTACACTGTATGATGCCTTTGAAGAGACTTGTTATGTGTTAAATTTGATTTTATATCAGTTAACATTGTTGTTGAGCACACACGCACTATACCAGTAATAACAGTTTAAGATTTGATGGTTGACTAGGAAATTGTTGATTGGTTTTGATATGAAGTATTATCATGTTTACTTGATTGCTCTAAGGACGGTTGAATAGATTTGTGTTTATCAATACTGCTGGATTCGTAGGCATATAGATTAGTTGCATTTCATTGCATTGCATTGCATTGCATTTTTGTTTTGTTTTTGCTTGAGGACAAGCAAAGGTTTAAGTTTGGGGGTATTTGATAAGTAGGTTTTATACCTACTTATCTGGTATCTTTTACTTGAATTAGTTGTTTTTATTCATGTGTCTTAGTTACATTTCATGCATTTTGTGTTCGTTTTGTAGGTTATACGTTTGGAAGCGATGTGAGCGATTATTGGTAAGGAAAAGCACGGAAAATGCAAACAAAAGGAAGCCGGATATCGTTTGTGCTTTTATGTCATTTCATGTTCTTGGCTTGGAGCTTGGACTATATTTTAGAGCGTTTTCTTAGCTTTTCGGAACATCTTGAATCATTCAAATCGGAGTTCGGATGAAAGAGTTATGACATTTCTACCGACGGACGTTGAACTTCACCGTTTTGGGTGGTCATTTTGCGTAGCAGTCACTTCCAGTCTAATTTCGACCATCATGCGTTCGTTATTTCTCAAAGCTCAAAGAATGAAAGTTGTAGATCTCGTCGATAGCTTTGATTTGATATGTCGTGGGCCTCGTAACTCCTCTCGGTTTAGAAGTTATGGCAGTTTTAGCAGAGGAGGTTCCAGCAGAAAATACTTTTGGCAGATTGGTACCCAGCCGGGGCTGGGCGTTTTTGTGCTTAGTACCCAGCCGGGGCTGGGTGTCTGGGCGTGAAATCAGTAGCCTATCCAGCTGGGGCTGGCTTTTACAAAAGGAAATACCCAGCCGGGGCTGGGTATACGCGAAAATGAGCGGATTTTGTCCGAATTTGAGTCCGAAAAGGATTGTTTCGAGTTGTTTGATTCAAGGACTTCCAAGAGTACTTAAAGACATGTACAAAAGCTATACAAGGAGGGGAATAACATAGATTAGAGGAGATTATTAGGAGATTAGAGAGCATTCTATTAAATTAGATTAGAGTAAATTAGAGAAAAACACTAGTTTTTATGAGATTTGGAGATTGATGCAAATTGGAGACCATTGAAGATTCAAAGGAGGAGCAAGGAGAGAGCGTCAAATCTACTGACAATAGATTATTTCTTCTCATCTTCTTCTATCTTTATCTTTTAATGTGTATTCAATTGTGGATTCATAGTTTTATTTCAATAATCATGAACTAATTCTTTGTTTGAGATTACAATGGATCTTATTGTGTAGTTTATTTTAATATGCTTCGTTATCAATTATTATGTTCTATTGTGAGGATTGTCTATTGTGATTTGGACTTAATTGTTTAATTGCTTGGCCATCAATTACCGTGATAATCTATATGAACTCGAGAGATGAAGTATAGATTTAGATCTAATCATGATAGCATGTGTTCAGGATTTTGTTAGTAGCTTAAACTTGATGTGTGTTAAGGTAGAGATATGCTTGACATCGCATGTAATCGGATAGAGAACTTATTCTTCAAACTTCTTCAATTGTAATTCACATAGAGATATAGTGGGTTAGTTGATTAAGGTGTTTAACGAATTTCTATCTTAATTGTGGATTGACGTTAATACGGTATTAGTGCATCGAGAGGTGGTTAATACTACTTTAGTGTTCTTGATTAACAATTCAGGATAGAGAATAATTGATGAGAAGTGTGTTAACTTAAATGAAGCAATACGTGAATTTGTGATCTTAAATCTCCATAGTCTTAATTTAATTAGTGGAATAGTAGTTAATTTATATAGTTTGTAATTCATTCGTTTAAATAAGATTGAGTTGGTTACGGGTTAGTACTTGGTGATTTTTATTAAATAATTCTCTGTGGGAACGATACTCAACTTATCACTTTATTACTTGTTGACCACGTATACTTGCGTGTTGTGCGTATATAGATTTTACACAACAAGTAGCTTGAGCGTCTTTAACTTTATCGATTAAAGTTAATTTTACTCGTATATTCATTATCATCACGTGGGTCCCTAGAGTCTTTAACTCTATCTTCATCATTTGCAAGTTATACGAAATGAGTCTTTGTGTTAACAACATCGCACTTGTAAACGCATACGATCTTCTACTCAACACGTCAGCTACCACGTTCGCTCTTCCACGATGATATTGAATAGTACGATCGTAATCTTCAACAGCTCGAGTCAACGTCTTTGGTGCATGTTACTTTCGTTTTAGTTGAAAAAATTATTTTAAGGGTTTAAGAAATGGGTTTTGTACTGGTGTCAATATAAAATTTGATTTCACACTCTGGGGTAGGCTAAGAAGTCTTCAGAAATACGTCAAGAGATTTATTAATGATAAAAATATAATTTAAAACTGTTACTCACATCCAAGACTTGGATAGGACGTCACATTGATACCAACCGTGACTTCTATCCCTTAACCTAGATAGAACCTCACAATGATACCTATCAACTTATTATCGTCATTCACGACGTCGCCTACAGAAAGTATAGCTTCGGTGCATTCCACACAAGGAAGTCATCAACAAAAGGATCGGGGCTCTTTACTTATGGCTTGATATGACAATGATTGAGTTTAGTGGTTTGGTTGCTTGAATTCGCATAATAGGTTGGTTATGAAAGCTAACAACCTTACGAAAACATGACGAGTAGTTAACCAATCGTTTCCTAAAATCGCATCAAAGGCAAGTATTTTCAAAGAGACAAGATCAACACGTAACGTGAAAGTGTCGATCTGAATCAAATAAGATTTATAAATAGTGGAGGTAACAAAGGTTTCTCCCAATGGAGTTTCAATAGATAAATCAAAGTTTAACTTCTCCGGAGTTAAGTACAAACATTGAACACAACTAGGTGAAATAAAAGAGTGAGTAGAACCAGTATCTAACACGGTATAGACTTCGTAAGAGCTTATGATTAACTTACCCGTGATAATTTTATTCAGGTTCCTCGTCACGAGAGGAAAAAAATGCTCTCTCTTAAACTACCGGCTTTGCCTTGTCTGGGACATCCCTTAGCATCACTATCCCAGTTGGACTTGACTTCACCATACGACAAAATCGAGCTAGGTGACCTTCTCTTCCGCAATTAAAACATGTTTTGAACGGCATCGCGCAATTTGGACTGATGTGTCCCTCCCCTCCGCATTTGAAGCATATGATAGGTGGTCTTTCTCCTTCCTTAACAACGGTTGTTGGTGCTGACGTCTTTCCATCATTGTTGAATCTCCTCTTCTTGAAATGTCCATTTCTATTATCTTGGCCATGATTGCCACCGAAGTGGTTACCATTCTTGGTATGATAATTTCCCCCGCAATGGTTATCATTGTTCTGATGGCCGTTGCCACCGGTATGATTATTATCGTGCTGCTGGTCATTACCTTTTGGTTGTGATAACTCATTATCACGCTCCACTAACTGAGCCCTATTCACAATATCTGAATATAAACAAAGTTTATGAGAAATGAAATATTGACGTATATCGGGTTTCAAACCTCGCAGAAACATTCGCGCCATTCGCTCCTCATTATCGACCAAATGGGATGCAAACCGGGACAACTCCGCAAACTTAGCCTCGTACTGCAACACGGTCATATTGTTTTGCTCCAGCTTGATGAATTCTACCTCCTTCATGTGACGAATACTTTCAGGAAAGTACTTGTCATTGAATAATTCTTGGAACTTCTCCCAAGATATCTTGAGTGCGTCAGTCTGGGTACGTTTTACAGATTCCCACCAATGATCTTCTTCTTCACGCAACATAAAGGTGGCAAAAGGAACCTTTTGCTCCTCGGAGCATCCCAAGACATCAAATATCTTGGTGATCTGCTTTAACCACGTCTCCGCCTTAAGTGGTTCTGGCTTTCCCAAAAACTCTGGTGGTCCCAGCTCCTTGAACTGCTTAGCGATGACCAACCGTGGGTTGCCATTGTCTTTACCTGCATTATGAACAGGAGTCGCCTTCGCCTGATGTTGCATGAATTCTAAAAAGCTCCTAAACGTACCGTCGTTCGTCAATTGATCAGTGTTGTTATTTACAGGAGGATTATCGCCATCCTGTTGCACATTGTCCTGATTATTGATCTGTGGAGACTCAACGGTCTCTTGTGCTCCATTGATAATCTCAACATTCTCGGATGCCATTTTCAAACACTGCCACAAAACAAGGGTTAATTAACATATCACATATTATCCTTATACTTTGACCGACGAATTAAATACAAAATAAAATTAGGTAGGTCATACTAGTGAAGGAATTCCCCGTCTCTCCCCTCCTAGTTCTAGTCTCACATCTTAGCCAGGGATCATATCCCTAAGCTCTGATACCAATTGTGACGCCCCCAAAATTAAGTATACATCACCCATCTTGGGTCGTCAGATACATGGTACATAATTCAAATACAACTTACTAATACAACTGTCGTATACAATACGACAAAACATAACTCTGAGTTTGAATACAATTATTGTCTACTAGAGATTATACAAACTCAAAAAGAGTCCTCATTACAATTATTAATACACTATTTCTCAGAATAGTGAGGACTACTAATGCTATCATCTGGACCGTCACTCCGTTCCCCTACTAGTCCCTGCTATGTTCTCATTTCCTGAAGAGAACAGTGAAAGAAAGGGTGAGCTCAACTAGCCCAGTAAGAAATATTATGACTAAGATAATGCAGAATAAATTATCATTACCCTCCAACAATGTTAAACTGATAAAATATAATAGACATCATGTTTAACTGCAGCGGAATAAGCAATCCATTAAAAGAGTCAAGTAGAGAATAGAATCGACTATCTTTTATGATTTAAAAAGTTTTTCATCATTTTTATCACTGAGACTCAGCTCAATAAATAATCCAAATCATTAAATCATCCCTGCACTACAGGCCAAGGATATTCTTTAGTATCACGACCACGAATTATCCATGCACTACGGGCCAAAGATAATCGTGTTTTCATCAACGGTCCTGATCATGCCATAAAATAATTCATCTTTGCA
Source organism: Panax japonicus (assembly GCA_020205505.1). Taxonomy (NCBI): domain Eukaryota; kingdom Viridiplantae; phylum Streptophyta; class Magnoliopsida; order Apiales; family Araliaceae; genus Panax; species Panax japonicus. Next base: position 17,491,721 of record CM035102.1, on the reverse strand, counting down.
CTACGGCCAAAGAGAATCCATAGCCATAATCATACCAAAAACTGTCTATCAATGCACTACGGGCCAATGAGGACTCTTTCCACAATATTTGTAATATTACGGTCATGATTATACCGAATAATCCATGGTCATAATCATACCAAGTCCATCTATGCACTACAAGCCACAGATGACTTTGAACAAAATATAAACATGAGAATGATGACAATGATATAAGAATTCAATAAAACAAGTTCAAGAATTAATTTATTTTAACGTCCAAATTGTCAACATGATACTGTTTTGTAGAGTAAAATTCAAGAATGATCAGAAGAATATTTCCATGAAAAGATACTGGATCAAGCGTAAATAACAAGGATATTCCACTAATTTCATGGAGTATAGAAGTCAAAACTTTAACCAACTGAGTATAATAAATAATGGAATAACAACAGAAATCACCATGCATGCGGTACTTCACATAGACAGGTTATTCCAACAGAATAATAATAACAGAACTAGGTCAGGCACAATTTGCACCGACAGGATGTTCCAACAGAATAATAAAGACGGAACCAGGTCCGGTGTAAACACACAGACAGGATGTTCCAACGGAATAGTAATAAAGACGGAACCAGGTCCGGTATAAAACACACAGACAGGATGTTCCAACGGAATAATAATAAAGACAGAACCAGGTCCGGTGTAAAACACACAGACAGGATGTTCCAACAGAATAATAGAAGAATGTCACCAAGTATAGGGTAGACCGCGTATACAGGTTATTCCAAAAGAATAATAAGAAATGGAATAACAATAGTTCTCTTCATGAATAAGAAAGAATAACACCCCTTACCGTAACAGAAACTGGATATAGGAAAAGAAAAGTTAAGTAGCAAAAAGCTTTTCTTCTATCTCACTATAGTTTCTTTCTCTAGAGTTCAGTGAATTCGTAAGAAAATAATAAAGGAATGAGCTTCTATTTATAGGAAAATGGAATGCATAGTAACTAATCCATGAACGGTCCAGATTGATTTACTTTAATCTTAAGGTCCATATTTAAAGAAATTTTTTTTAAATAAAATATAACATATTCTATTTATATAAAAAGATTTTTACTATGCAAACACTATGCAAAACACTATACAACACTATGCAAAACACTATACAACACTATGCAAAACACTATGCAACACTATGCATAATAAAATATAATATATTCTATTTATAGAATAACTTTAATAAAGAATTCTATTTTATATAAAAAGTTGTTTCTGTTTTATTACGTTAATAATACGAATAAAACAAAACGTCATCATCGCTATAATAATTCATATTATTAATCGACAATAATTGAATCAAACTGAGCGACTTCTCACATAAATATCAATAATCAATACCGTATGCTACTATGCAACAACGCGTATTACTTTACTTTTACTACCAAGTAGTTCAACAGTATCAACGGTAAAACTTCCATCATTATTTTCAATAAAATATTTTTGTCGTTTTCTCAATCCGACAATAATTCCGTTGTGGGGTCCACCAATAATTGTACCGTCGTACGAATATTTTCCGACACAAAGAATATTCCCTGACCAATCGAATATAATATAACAACTTGCATACTTTGCAAAATTTATAAATACTACTCACAACTATAATATTATCTCAAATTCACACCATTAAAAAATTATTTCGAGAAAATTAATTCTTTATTCATAAAATCTGGGATTTCAATATATCATCACGTGGGTGCCTAGAGTTTTCATCTCCATCTCTATTATTTGTAAATTATACGAAATGAGTCTTTGACAATAACGTACTCGTACTTGTATACGATCTTCTACTCAACATGTCAGCTACCACGTTCGCTTTTCCAGGATGGCATGGTCAGAACATGTGCTGAAATGAGTCTCCTCTTGAGTTCTTCAAAGCTCTTCCCACATTCCTTGCTCCATTTGAACTTTTTATCTCTACGAGTCAGCTGCGTTAGTGGAATAGCGATTCGAGAATATCCTTCAACGAATCTCCGATAATAACCAACTAAGCCTAGAAAGCTACGTATTTCGATTACCGACTCAGGTTGTTCTCAACTGTGACTCATATCCCAACCTTGGATAGCATGTTACAATGACACCTATCAGTTTACAACCACACGAATATGGCGTCCCCTACGAAGAGTCTGGCTTCGGTGCATTCCACAAAGGAAATCACTAGATAAAGGCTCGGGTACCAAATTCTATAGTTGAATTTTTAACTCCTGAAGTTCAATAGGAGCCATGAGATTTTAGAAATGGGTTTTGTACCGGGTTCAAAGTCGATACAAAATTTAATATCAGGATTTGGGAGTAAGCCAAGAAATTCTTCAGAAAATACGTTAGGAAAATCAATAACAACAGGAATATTATTCAAATCTGACGTGTCTTTATTCAAATCCATAACATGGACTAAGAAAATGTGACATCCATAATAAATGAATGACCTTATGGCTTGATATGAAAAAGTTTGACTTCAATGGTTTGGTTGCTTGAATTCGAATAATAGGTTGCTTAGGAATATGAAAACTAATAACCTTACGAAAGCAATCAATTTGGCATGATGAGTAGTTAACCAATCAATCCCAAAAATCACATCAAAAACAAGTATCTTTAAAGAGATAAGATCAACAGGTAATGTGATGATGCCAACCTAGATCAAACAAGATTTATAAACAGCGGATGTAACGAAAGTTTCTCCTAACAGTGTTTTAAAAAAAAAGTCAAAGTCTAATTTTCTCCAGAGTCAAGTTTAAACGTTGAGTATAAGCAGGAGAGATAAATGAATGGGTAGAATCGGTATCTAATAAGGTATAAAATTCGCAAGAATTTATAATTAACTAACCCGTGCTAACTTCGTTCGGGTTCCTCTCATTTTGACCGGTCACGACAAACGCTCTTCCAGGAACCGTTGACTTTGTCTTTTCCGTATCCGTCTTTGGTGCCACCGTTCCAGCTGGACTTAATTTCGTTATAGGACAAAATCAAGCTATGTGATCTTCTTTTCCACAACTAAAACATACCTTGGAAGGCTGTGAACAGTTTGGACTTATATGTCCCTCATCTCCGCATTTGTAACATCTAACTGGAAGTCGTTCTCCTCCCCTAGAATTTGTTGTTGGTGCTGGTGCTGCTGCTGATGTCTTCCCGTCGTGGTTGAATCTCCTTTTTCTGAAATTTCCACTTGACTCACCTCTCCTATTATCATGTCCACGATTACCACCTGAGTGGTTACCGCCTTTTCCGTATTCTTTCCTCCTCGCTGGTTATCATCGTTCTGATGACTGCTGTCACCGATATGACCCTGGTTGTGGTCCTTCGGTTGAGTATACTCACTATCTCGCTCTAATAATTAAGCTCTGTTTATAACATCTGAATATAGAGAAAATTTATGAGATATAAGGTATTGACGAATCTCGGGTTTTAGACCTCTCAAAAACATCCGCGTCATACGTTCCTCATTCTCCACTAAATGAGGTGCAAACCTGGATAACTCTACGAACTTCGCCTCGTACCGAGACACCATCATGTTGTTCTGTTCAAGTCTAATAAACTCTACCTCTTTCATATGATGAATACTTTCAGGAAAGTACTTGTCATTGAACAGTTTCTGAAACGTTTCCCAAGACATGCTGAGTGCAGCTGGATGGGTACGCTTCACAGATTCCCACCAGTAATCTGCCTCATTACGGAACATAAAAGTGGCGAATGGAACCTTATGTTCCTCCGTGCATCCCAAGACATCGAATATCTTGGTAATCTGCTTGACCCACGTCTCCGCCTTAATCGGATCCGGCTTTCCCCAGAATTCTGGTGGTCCCAACTCTTTGAACTGCTTGGCCATGACAAGCCGCGCATTGCTATCATTTCCACCCGTATTCTGTACACGAGTCTCCCTCGTCTGGTTTTGCATGAACTGCAAAAAGCTTCTAAGCATCCCCTCATTCATCATCTACTCAGTGGTGTTGTTCACAGGAGGTACAATGCCAGCCTGTTGCACGTTCTCCTCGTTGGTGAGTACAGGCGTCTCCACAGTCTCATTTCCACTATTAATATTCTCAGTCGACATTCTCAAATACTGTCATAAAACAAGGGTTAATTAAGGAAATCAATATATCACATAATATCCCTATATACCAACCAACTAACAAATAAGCTTAGGTAGGACACACTAGCGAAGGATTTACTCGTCTCTCCCTTCCTAGTTCTATTCCCCGATCTCCGCCAGAGATCATATCCCTAAGCTTTGATACCAACTGTGACGCCCCCAAAACAGGTCCATTCCATCCAACCCATTCTGGGTCGCCAAATACATGGTACAGAAATAACTACAACTTTATTATTACAACATATAAACTGTGAGTTTAAATACAGAAATTGTCGTCTAGACAATATCCACACGCAAATAAATCCCCATCATAATTATTGATACATTATTTTACAAAAATGGTGAGGACTACTAAACAACTCTCTCTAGAACCTTCATTCTTCATTCTATACCCCGACTAGTACTCGCTACATTCTCGTCTCCTGAGAAGAAAAATGGAACAAAAAGGAAAAGGGTGAGCTCAACTAGCCCAGTAAAGAATATTATGACTAAGATAATATATAACAAATTATCGTTTGTCTTCAACAGAAAAAAGTCTAATAGAATACAATAGACAATCAGTTTTAAATTAACAACTACAGCGGAAACAACAATTCATTAGAAGAATTAAGTAGAGAATGCAAACTACTATCTTTTATATATGAATTTAAAAGTTCATCGTCGATATTTTATCCCTGTAACATAAATCAATATATATCTGGAATCAAATATTCATCTCTGCACTACAGGCCAAAGATATTCATCAGTTGGTCATGTTCATCTAAACACCTGTTCATCTTTGCACTACGGGCCAAAGATATTAATCAGTCGGTCATGTTAATCTCAACACCTGTTCATCTTTGTACTACGGGCCAAAGATATTCATCAAGAAATCATTCATCTTTGCACTACAGGCCAAAGATATTCAGTAATTTCATCATTTAGGACTGAGGATGATGAAAAATATTTTAAAAGAAACGAATCCAGTGAAATAAAAGAACAAATATATAGGATTCGTATTTTAAACAATCCAAGTTCAAAAATACTTCATAAGTAATCAGAGTGGAGTAAAATTCAAGAATGATCAAAATATGGATACAATCAAAGCTAGTATCCAGAATAAATATTTTGGATGAAAAGAAGAAATTTCATTTTTCGGTGAATAATGTCGTATTCATGAATAGTGTCGTATACGTGAATAGTGCCGTATACGTGAATAGTAACTCTGACACCAAAAGATAGAAATTTCACAAAAAACATCATCATGCTTTATGAATAGTACTCGTGAATAGTAACTCGTAAATAATAACTCATGAATAGTAACTCGTGAATAGTAACTCATGAATAGTAACCCCGACATGAAAAAGTTCCAAATTTGATAAAAATTTCCAACCAATAATTCGACATAATGATATTGAAGAAAAAAATATCTTTTTCGAATAAAATAACATCCCTTACCTCGAAAGACAGTACTTCTAGTTGAAACACCGGATATAGGCTATGACTTGAACTTGCACCGTATAGCAATACTCAAAGTATACTCAAAATACTCACAAGAATACGCTCGATAATATAGAGAGAGAAAACTTCAATTTCTGGTGTGATTTTCAATTCTAACCTAAGCACCCTATTTATAGGAAAATGCTTAGAACACCAAAGAAGAAAATTTAATAAAATATTAATATTTATAAAAATATTATACGTACTCTTTGAAATCTGAATTTAAGTAATTCACACATGCTAACCTTCTAGAAAAAGTAAGAAAAACGTTTTTCTTAAAATAATTATTTAAAACTTCCAAAAAATCAATTATTTCGGAACTACAGAACTTCAATAATTCATAATAAATATCCCTTTTATCAGAAAATTCGAATCTCGCCACTTTCCATAGGAAATTCAATTCTCTACAACTTTGCAGAAGAAAGGTTTTCCAAATTCCAAACAGAAATTGACCGAAATCCACAAACGGTCGATTTTACAAGCTATAATCAAATTTCAGTCAAGAAATGAGGTCCACCGACACATAAAACATGCTTTAAATATTTTTGGTAATAAAAATACTCCTCCTCCACATATACTCATATATCCCACATTCATCGTAAAAATATCATCACTATTATATTATTAAAATATAATAATATATTTAAATAAATTATTTTATCAAAAAAAGATAAAATATTAATTTTCAACAATTGTCACATTAAAAATTTTCTCCATCTATATCCACATAAAATCAATATTTTCCTCTCATATGAATTAATAATTAATTATTCACAAATAATATTACAGAATCACAGTACTGGCAACCAGGCCTTTCCCAGGAAAGAGGGGTTTTCCAATAAGATTTCTCCTTACTGGCGCGCAATTAGGTGACCAAACCTCTCCTTAGACAGAACTTTCTAGACATTGCCAATAATGTTATCTAATAATATTATTCAGATAATATGAATTATTGCTTCGATAAAGGAAAATCCTGTGTATTGACAATTATTGAAACAAGAGCAATATAAAATATCAACGCAGTAATTATTAAATCAATAAAATAAAATACTGAATAGTAATTACTGTAACCATTATTGAGTAGTGCCTTCTTATGTAAGAATCAATAATTGGTGCAATACCGTGTGCTACTGTGTTTTAACCACCGAGTATTTTAACAGTATTAACGGTAACAACTATGCCATTATTTTTAAACAACTTATACTTGTCGTTTTCTTCATCTAATCGGTTTCCGTTATGGGGCCCACAAAAAACTACGCCATCGTACAAATATTCCCCGACAGCAAAAATATTTAACGACCAAAAGAATATTCCCCGACAACACTGAATATTTTATAACCACTTGCTTATTCGAAATATTTGCGTATTTTACCCATAAATTTCCACATTAATCAAATCAACCCCTTACTATTTCAAAATGATAAATAGAGGAAATTAAATTTCATTTATTAATATTTTGGGGTCTTACAATGGAGATGATCAGTTTCTAAGAATCTTCAAGATACTCCTCTAGTGTTGATCATACTCTACATTTTATGTAGACAACAGAACATTGGTTTTGTATATATTTACATACATACCAATCCTTTAGCAAGAGTTAATCCACTTAAGCTTTATAGGATTTAGATTAACTTACGACATACTCCAGACTTCTTTCAAAAAGCTATCTTCAACTTGAACTTTGAGTGGAGAGAGAGTTTTTTGACAATTAAGCATCCAACCTTGATGTACTCTCTCTCTCTCTTCCCTTTTTTAGGAAGAGTATGGTCTCTTGATAGAGTATTGTTGTAGTACATAAGGTGATGCAACATAACATTCATGCAAGTGTTAATGAGGAATCATACCTTTACACTGTCAGTTTCATGACAGTCATTTGTCTTGTTGTAATGATGTTAGGCATTAATGTGAAAATCTTCACGTTCATTGCTAACATGTTGTTGCTCTATTTGACCTTAGATCAATCAGGCATCGTCTTGGAGTTGATAACATAGGAAAGTCTTGGTAGCTTTAGTTCTTTGATAATCTTGAGTCTCAAGGATCAGATCCAACTGATTAGCCAAGTACATATTGAACGAGATTTTCTTTCTTCTCTTGAATAGACATCACTTTGCATGTATAGGCTTTGATCTTTTAGAACAGTGGATGACAAACTCTTTATTCTTGATGCCCTTCTTGATTTTCCATATCAAGTCTGCAAACTGCTAATTTTCTTTGGACATGGATTGGTCTTGTAGCTACATTAATTTGGAACAGGGACCAATCTGAGATGCTTCAGGTGAATGTGCACATTTACCTGTATGCATAATTTCCAATGTGTGAGCTCATTAGTCATTACAAACAGCTTACTAATAAACTAAGTTTAGAACATGGTTTGTGACTCGAATCAAACTCAAAGCGTTAGCTTTTAGAATGTAATATGAGAACCTGCTTTGATACCAATTGTTAGTACCCAGAGGGAACACAATAGATCTAAAAGAGGGTTGAATAGATCCTTTTTATTTTCAAAAATCTTTTCCGTTTTAGTTTACATGGCTGAGTAAATAGTAGATAACAAACATGAGAATTATTTTAAACACAGCGGAATAAGTTAAGGTTCCCCTTCATAGATGTTATGTTGACCATTTATCTAGAGTTAGTTTAGTAGTAGGTAGTTATCATGATAATAGCAGTTTTAGCAACTATAGATTCATAATGTAAATGATAGAATGTAAAATACATAAGGGATTTTAAGTGGTTCAGAGACTCAAGCTCTTAATCCACTCTCTGCTTCAACAAGCAGAGATTCCACTAAGGAAGCATTTACATCACCGAATCATTAAGATTCCTTCAAGGCCTGCAGCCTTGGAACTTTAGTTCATTAAGAACTCTTCAAGTCCAGTAGACTTGGAACTTCAGTTCACTAAGAACTCTTCAAGGGCTGTAGCCTTGGAACTCTGTTTAGTCCTATGGACAAGAACCCTTCTGGCCCTAGCTTGTTGTTGTTGTTATTGAGCTACCAAGATGACTTTAAGCTTGTTCATCCTTGATACTTGGTAGCTTGTTGTGAACCTCTTTAGATTCTGTATCAAGACTTGATCACCATTGGACATACTGCTAAGTTATTCATGAAGATCTTGTGGTTGGTCCTTTTCTGATCTCATCTTGCACTTCTTCACCACATAAGGTTTGCTAAGTCTTTTCATCTTTGGTAGACTTAGTCTGGCACTTAGAATCCTCTGAACCTTGGTTTCCTTATGTACAGATTTGGTTCTGTATTTGTTCCTCTTTAGCTCTTGGTGGTTCGTGGTGATTCGTAGATTGGCTCTTTAAATCTTCTGTCTGATATGTCAATCTCTTGAATGTTATTTTCTTGGTCTTCTCGGCTCTCAACTTGGCTGATATTCTTAATGGCATTCTCATTGTTGTTGAGTGAAGCCTTTTTCAATTAAAGCTCTTCTCTTATCTTACTTCACTTCTACTTTTTTAGTCTCACTGCCACTGAGGCATATTCTATTTTTGCTCTCTAGAACTCGTAGAGTCAACAACCTTCCTTCTACCAATAACTTCTTCTTTTGAGCTTCTACTGTTAAATAACCTTTCATAAGCTTCCCGTTGGATTACAGCTGTTGGGAGTTATTTGAATTGATTCGCAGATCTCGAGTTATTTGATGCAGACTGCAGATGTGACATGACAGCCCCTTTTCACTTTTTTGACACTGCAGTCTACTATTTCACCTACCCTATCAGAAATATCACTTTAGTGTGTCAGGCAGGTAGTCACCATTATTTCTTCTTTTTGATTCCTCGATCAGAACATTAGGAGTTGTCCTTCTGCATTGATGCTTTCAATACCCAATGTTTGAATGTCAGTCTTTGTATTAAGGCGTTGCCAAGGATTCAATACTTAGATGATCGAACTCTATAATTCTGATGCAGATGACTAAACTCTACGATTAAGAGAATGTTCTTTGAGCTTGAAATTAGAACTTCTATTCCTTCATTTGTGTAGTGCTTTATCATTTCTAATTGCCTTAACTTAAATTAGATACTGACTACTTGTTTGATTACTCTGTCCTTCCTTAACATCAAGACTTATCAAGTTTGTCATGCTCATCTCTCTTTCTCCTTGTGATCTCCCGTTCACATATCATCAATGGTTTGACCCATGTTTAATCTTCTTTGTTTATTCTGTATAAGTTGGCCAGTGTCTCTGTTATAAATCCCATCAGTTTCTGCTTCTAACCTAGCAAGCACTACTATTATAGTTATAACTAAGATTTTCATCTCTTGTGTGACCGTTACTGCATTCCTGACTTCCTATTGTTAGTCAAGTTATCTGAAGTCTTCTTACTGTTTCTTATGGAAGACTTCCCTTGAATGGCTTCATGTCTCAATCAAGATCTTGATTGAATTGGTACTTTGATCTTTTGTTTACTTGTAAGCCATTTGGTGAATGCTCTTTGGCTTCATTGAGGTAGATTGCATCTTTATAGTTCTGTCTAGAGGCTTCATTCTTTTGATGCTTTGGGAGTGCTCATGAGAATCGTGTTAACACTACAATTCTTCTTTGGCGTTGTGAGCACTGATAGGCTTTGTCGAAGACTTTGTTCTGCTGACCTCAATCTATCTTTGGTTCTGCAAACACTACGACTCTGAGTGTAGATTATACATCAGACTACGATTTCTTCCTTAACACTTGTTGTTCTTGTCTGATCTAGCTCAACTACGATTTCTGTCTTTGGTATGATCAGTAGACTCTACGACTTCAAGTGTGGTCTACGATTCTTGACTTGGTTTGGCAGGTGCTTGAATCAACTCTACGATTCTGAGTGAGGCCCTCCAAGGCAGACTACGATCTATAGCCACTTTCTCGATACTCTACGATTCTGCCTTAGCTTCTGCAATCCCTCGGCTAGCTCGACGGACTACGATTCTTCCTTGATAGTCTCTGAGTTGTTTGTTTCTCCTGACAGTCTTCTAAGTCTTGTGCAGTACTTAATGATCAGGCAGGCCTATCTATTACATCATATAAGATCAACCTACCAAGCTTGATCTTTCTATATTTAGTCCTTGTACATCATATTCTTTTTAAGGATTTTACTCAAGCTATTTTGTTCATGTAGAATCAACCTAACATATTTGATCATTTCAGTCTAAGTCCTTGTACATATATTTTTGTTGTCTATTCGAGGACTTTACAGCTTATTTCAATGCAGACATATTTGTATATTCATTCATTAAGATCATAAACAAATCTTATAAAATAGGAATATCATTCTCATGCTTATTCCTAATAGAGCTCAATTATTGGAGTGCGATAATGAGACTTTTCAATCAAAAGATAACGACCAACAACACGATAATAATCGTACTGTTGGCAATAGCCATCAGAACAATGATAACCATCGCGGAGGAAATTATCTTTACAAGAAATGGTAATCACTTCAGTGGTAATCATGACCAAGATAATAGGAGAGGTGAACTGTAATGACCGAGAAATTCAGATATATTGTAAAATAATTTTATTTAATTAAATAATGAATAAAATTATATTATTTGTTATTATTATGTGTTAGTAAGATGAATGTCTTTTCATAACCTAGAGACGTCGGAATGTCGCAGAATTTTGACTACGTGACGGAATTAAAGTATTTGAATTTCCAAGATGAAAATAAAAGTTTTTCGAGAAATTTTCTAAAAAATTGTGACGCCCCCAAAATTAAGTATACATCACCCATCTTGGGTCATCAGATACATGATACATAATTCAAATACAACTTACTAATACGACTGTCGTGTACAATACGACAAAACATAACTGTGAGTTTGAATACAAATATTGTCTACTAGAGATTATACAAACTCAAAAAGAGTCCTCATTACAATTATTAATACACTATTTCACAGAATAGTGAGGACTACTAATGCTATCCTTTGGACCGTCACTCCGTTCCCCGACTAGTCCCTGCTATGTTCTCATTTCCTGAAGAGAACAGTGAAAAAAGGGTGAGCTCAACTAGCCCAGTAAGAAATATTATGACTAAGATAATGCAGAATAAATTATCATTAGCCTCCAACAATGTTAAACTGATAAAATACAATAGACATCAAGTTTAACTGCATCGGAACAAACAATCCATTAAAAGAGTCAAGTAGAGAATTGAATCTACTATCTTTTATGATTTAAAAAGTTTTTCATCACTTTTATCGCTGAGACTCAGCTCAATAAATAATCCACATCATTACATCATCCCTGCACTACAGGCCAAGGATATTCTTTAGTATCACGACCACGAATTATCCATGCACTACGGGCCAAAGATAATCGTGTTTTCATCAACGGTCCTGATCATGCCATAAAACAATTCATCTTTGCACTACGGCCGAAGAGAATCCATAGCCATAATCATACCAAAAACTGTCCATCAATGCACTACGGGCCAATGAGGACTTTTTCCACATCATTTGTAATATTACGGTCATGATTATACCGAATAATCCCTGGTCATAATCATACCAAGTCCATCTATGCACTACAGGCCACATATGACTTTTAACATAACTTAAACATGAGGATGATGAGAATGATATAAGAATTCAATAAAACAAGTTCAAGAATTAATTTGTCCAAGAACTACTAACGTCCAAATTGTCAACATGATACTTCTTTGTAGTGTAAAATTCAAGAATGATCAGAAGAATATTTTCATGAAAAGATACTGGATGAAGCGCAAATATCAATGATATTCTACTAATTTCATGGAGTATAGAAGTCAAAACTTTAACCAACTGAGTATAATAAAGAATGGAATAACAAAAGAAATCACCATGCATGCGGTACTTTGCATAGGCAGGTTATTCCAACAGAATACTAAATAACGGAATCAGGTCAGGTGAAATTCACACCGACAGGATGTTCCAACAGAATAATAAATGCGGAATAATAAATGATGGAACCAGGTCTGGCTTATAGCACAGACAGGATATTCCGACAGAATAATAAAGACGGAATAATAAAAATAGAACCAGGTCCGGCGTATAGCACAGACAGGATATTCTGACAAAATAATAAAGACGGAATAATAGAAGAATGTAACCAAGTATAGGGTAGACCGCGTATACAGGTTATTCCAACAGGATAATAAGAAATGGAATAACAACAGTTCTCTTCATGAATAAGAAAGAATAACACCCCTTACCGTAACAGAAACTGGATATAGGAAAAGAAAAGTTAAGTAGCAAAAAAGTTTTTCTTCTATCTCTCCATAGTTTCTCTCTCTAGAGTTCAGTGAATTCGTAAGAAAATAATGAAGGAATGAGCTTCTATTTATAGGAAAATGGAATGCATAGTAACTAATCCATGAACGGTCCATATTGATTTACATTAATCTAACGGTCCATATTTAAAGAAAAATCTTTTAAATAAAATATATTATATTCTATTTATATAAAAAGATTTTTACTATGCAAACACTACGCAACACTATGCAACACTATGCAAAACACTATGCAACACTATGCATAATAAAATATAATATATTCTATTTATAGAATAACTTTAATAAAGTATTATGTTTTATATAAAAAGATGTTTCTGTTTTATTACGTTAATAATACGAATAAAACAAAACGTCATCATCGCTATAATAATATATATTATTACTCGACAATAATTGAATCAAACTGAGCGACTTCTCACATAAATATCAATAATCAATACCGTGTGCTACTATGCAACAACGCGTATTACTGTACTTTTACTACCCAGTAGTTCAACAGTATCAACGGTAAAACTTCCGCCGTTATTTTCAATAAAATATTTTTGTCGTTTTCTCAATCCGATAATAATTCCGTTGTGGGGTCCACCAATAATTGTACCGTCGTACGAATATTTTCCGACACAAAGAATATTTCCTGACCAATCGAATATAATATAACAACTTGCATACTTTGCAAAATTTATAAATACTACCCACAACTATAATATTATCTCAAATTCACACCATAATATAAAAAAATTATTTCGAGAAAATTAATTCTTTATTCATAAAATCTGGGGTTTCACAATCTCCCCTCCTTATGGAATTTCGCCCTCGAAATTTACGTACGTACCTGGTATGCCAAACAGGTGAGGATACCTTGACTTCACTTCAAATTCTAACTCTTAATATATAACCTTTGAGTGTTGAATACGATTCTTCTTATCCAAGATTGTAACACGTATCTCTTCAAACGTTAAATCATCCGCTATCTCGTCCGGTTCTAAATTAATAATGTGGTTCGGGTCGTCCACATATTTACGTAACATCGATACGAAAAAAACGTTATGAACACGCAATATATTTGGCTGTAAAATGAGTCTATAAGCCACAGTTCCTAATCAATCGAGGATTTCAAATGGGCCAATTAAATCGAGGGTTGAGATTTCCTCTCTTCAGCAACTCTTGCTTCTAAAATAACACCCTCTTGAACCTTCTTCTTCACATTCATCAGATTCGGGTATGTAGCTTGAGCGTCTTTAACTTTATCAATTAAAGTCATTTTTACTCGTATATTCGTTATCTTCACGTGGGTCCCTAGAGTCTTTAACTCTATCTTCATCATTTGCAAGTTATACGAAATGAGTCTTTGTGTTAACAACGTCGCACTTGTAAACGCATACGATCTTCTACTCAACATGTCAGCTACCACATTCGCTCTTCCACGATGATATTGAATAGTACGATCGTAATCTTCAACAGCTCGAGTCAACGTCTTTTGGTGCATATTACTTTCGTTTTAGTTGAAAAAATTATTTTGAGGGTTTAAGAAATGGGGTTTGTACTGCTGTCAATACAAAATTCCATTTCACGCTCTGGGGTAGGCTAAGAAGTCTTCAGGAATACGTCAAGAGATTTATTAATGATAAAAATATCATTCAAAACTGTTACTCTCATCCAAGACTTGGATAGTACGTCACATTGATACCAACTGTGACTTCTATCCCTTAGCCTAGATAGCACCTCACAATGATACCTATCAACTTGTCATCGTCATTCACGACGTCGCCTACAGAAAGTCTGGCTTCGGTACATTTTACACAAGGAAGTCATCAACAAAAGGATCGGGGCTCTTTACTTATGGCTTGATATGACAATGATTGAATTTAGTGGTTTGGTTGCTTGAATTCGCATAATAGGTTGGTTAGGAATACGAAAGCTAACAACCTTACGAAAAACATGATGAGTAGTTAACCAATCGTTTCCTAAAATCGCATCAAAGGCAAGTATTTTCAAAGAGACAAGATCAACACGTAACGTGAAAGTGTTGATTTGAATCAAATAAGATTTATAAACAGTGGAGGTAACGAAGGTTTCTCCCAATGGAGTTTAAACAAATAAATCAAAGTTTAACTTCTCCGGAGTTAAGTACAAACATTGAACACAACTAGGTGAAATAAAAGAGTGAGTAGAACCGGTATCTAACACGGTATAGACTTCGTAAAAGCTTATGATTAACTTACCCGTGATAATTTTATTCAAGTTCCTCGTCATGAGAGAAAAAAAACGCTCTCTCTTAAACTACCGGCTTTGGCTTGTTTGGTACATCCCTTAGCATCACTATCCCAGTTGGACTTGACTTCACCATATGACAAAATTGAGCTAGGTGACCTTCTCTTCCACAATTAAAACACGCTTTGGATTATTGCGTAGAGTTTGGATGGATGTGTCCTTCTTGTCCGCATTTGAAACATACGACCGATGGACGTTCTTCTTCCTTTGAAACGGGTGCTGGTGCTGACGTCTTTCCATCATTGTTGAATCTCCTCTTCTTGAAATGTCTATTTCTATTATCTTGGCCATGATTACCACCGAAGTGGTTACCATTCTTGGCATGATAATTTCCCCCGCGATAGTTATCATTGTTCCGATGGCCATTGCCACCGGTATGATTATTATCGTGTTGCTGGTCATTACCTTTTGGTTGTGATGACTCATTATCGCGCTCCACTAACTGAGCCCTATTCACAATATCTTAATATAAACAAAGTTTGTGAGAAATGAGGTATTGACGTATATCGGGTTTCAAACCTCGCAAAAACATTTTCGTCATTCGCTCCTCATTATCAACCAAATGGGATACAAACTGGGATAACTCCGCAAACTTAGTCTCGTACTGCGACACGGTCATATTGTTTTGCTTCTGCTTGATGAATTCTACCTCCTTCATGTGACGAATACTTTCAGGAAAGTATTTGTCATTGAATAATTCTTGGAACTTCTCCCAAGACATCTTGAGTGCGTCAGGCTGGGTACGTTTTACAGATTCCCACCAATGATCTCCTTCTTCACGCAACATAAAGGTGGCGAATGGAACCTTTTGCTCCTCTGAGCATTCCAAGACATCAAATATCTTGGTAATCTGCTTTATCCATGTCTCCGCCTTAAGTTGTTCTGGCTTTCCCAAAAACTCCGGTGGTCCCAGCTCCTTGAACTGCTTAGCGGTGACCGTCTAAGAGTTATCAGTATTTCTACCTGCATTTTGGACATGAGCTGCCTTCGTCTGTTGTTGCATGAATAGCATAAAGTCTCTGACCATTCCATCATTCACCATTTAATCGGTGTTATTGTTTCCATGAGGAGTATTGTCCTCTAGTTGCACATTATCCTGATTATTGATCTGTGGAGACTCAACGGTCTCCTGTGCTCCATTGATAACCTCAACATTCTCGGATGCCATTTTCAAATACTTTCACAAAACAAGGGTTAATTAACATATCACATATTATCCCTATACTTTGACCGACCAATTAAATATAAAATAAATTTAAGTAGGTCATATTAGCGAAGGAATTCTCCGTCTCTCCCCTCCTAGTTCTAGTCTCACATCTTAGCCAGGGATCATATCCCTAAGCTCTGATACCAACTGTTACGCCCCCAAATTGTCAGATACATGGTACATAATTCAAATACAACTTAATAATACGACTGTCGTGTACAATACGACAAAACATAACTGTGAGTTTGAATACAAATATTGTCTACTAGAGATTATACAAACTCAAAAAGAGTCCTCATTACAATTATTAATACACTATTTCACAGAATAGTGAGGACTACTAATGTTATCCTTAGGACCGTCACTCCGTTCCCCGACTAGTCCCTGCTATGTTCTCATTTCCTGAAAAGAACAATGAATGAAAGGGTGAGCTCAACTAGCCCAGTAAGAAATATTATGACTAAGATAATGCAGAATAAATTATCATTAGCCTCCAACAATGTTAAACTGATAAAATACAATAGACATCAAGTTTAACTGCAGCGGAACAAGCAATCCATTAAAAGAGTCAAGTAGAGAATTGAATCTACTATCTTTTATGATTTAAAAAGTTTTTCATCACTTTTATCGCTGAGACTCAGCTCAATAAATAATCCACATCATTACATCATCCCTGCACTACAAGCCAAGGATATTCTTTAGTATCACGACCACGAATTATCCATGCACTACGGGCCAAAGATAATCGTGTTTTCATCAACGGTCCTGATCATGCCATAAAACAATTCATCTTTGCACTACGGCCGAAGAGAATCTATAGCCATAATCATACCAAAAACTGTCCATCAATGCACTACGGGCCAATGAGGACTTTTTCCACATCATTTGTAATATTACGGTTATGATTATACCGAATAATCCCTGGTCATAATCATACCAAGTCCATCTATACACTACAGGCCACAGATGACTTTCAACATAACATAAACATGAGGATGATGACAATGATATAAGAATTCAATAAAACAAGTTCAAGAATTAATTTGTCCAAGAACTACTAACGTCCAAATGGTCAACATGATACTGCTTTGTAGTGTAAAATTCAAGAATGATCAGAAGAATATTTCCATGAAAAGATACTGGATGAAGCGCAAATATCAATGATATTCTACTAATTTCATAGAGTATAGAAGTCAAAACTTTAACCAACTGAGTATAATAAAGAATGAAATAACAAAAGAAATCACCATGCATGCGGTACTTCGCATAGGCAGGTTATTCCAACAGAATACTAAATAACGGAACCAGGTCAGGTGAAATTCACACCGACAGGATGTTCCAACAGAATAATAAATGCGGAATAATAAATGATGGAACCAGGTTCTGCGTATAGCACAGACAGGATATCCCGACAAAATAATAAAGACGGAATAATAAAAATAGAACCAGGTCCGGCGTATAGCACAGACATGATATTCCGACAAAATAATAAAGACGGAATAATAGAAGAATGTCACCAAGTATAGGGTAGACCGCGTATACAGGTTATTCCAACAGAATAATAAGAAATGGAATAACAACAGTTCTCTTCATGAATAAGAAAGAATAACACCCCTTACAGTTATGGCATTGATGTTGAATCATCAACCTGAAAGTTAATTATGGAGGAGAGAGAATATTGGTTATGGAGGAGAGAAAGAAAAATTTGGTCAAGTAAAATACAATGTGCACCCTAAACTTTTGTTACAGCCTTAGCCGGTCACTTTTGACCGGTTAAGTGAAGAAAGTGTGCTATTTGTTACGGTTAATTGAAGTTTGGGGTGTACCTAGATACCTTTTTCGGTTTGGGGTGCAAAAGTCAACAAGGGTATAAAGTTTGGGGTGCAAATTGTCTTTTAGTCTATATATATATATATAAATATATATATATATATATATATATATATATATATATATATATATATATATATATATATATAGAGCAAGGATCAAGTGCATACCCCTTATCTTACTCACCCACGCTCACCCCCCTTTAGGCGACGGTTCCGGTCATACATTTGTCGTCTATACTTTTAGCGACGCTATATGTTGTCCGTCGCTAAAAGTATATACGACGGTTGTATGATCAAAACCGTCGCCTAAAGGGGGGTGAGCACGGGGAGTTCGACACTGCTATATATCTTATTTTCTTGAAGATACCTCGCATCTCAAAAATAAAAACAATTAAGCCGAACATATAATAAAATAGAAGTATCAAATGCCTCAATTACTATTGAGCATAAGGGTTTAAAAAAACCTCTTTTACAAAATGTCACTGCTATATCTTATTAAAACTGAACTTTTATAGAAAATTGAAACCCTTTATATATAGGTGCAAACGAGGCATAGCACTACTTCTAGATAATTGCACATTGACCCACACATACACACACATTCATATAACACTTTAATTGAAAGTGGTGGTCACCGTGGTAACACGGATGTCGGGGGTGCCTAACACTTTCCCTCCTTGTAATCAAGCCCCCAGACCCTAATGAATCTCGGTTTCACAGACCTGTTAAGCAGTGTTACATCACTGGGTCAATGTACAAACCTTTTCTTGGTTGAGTTAGTGCAACCATTTGAAAATACCAAATGACGACTCTTATAGTCCAATCGTCGACATATACATGTCGGACCTTTTCATAACTTATTTTTTCAAACAAATCTAACCTAACATGAGAACACCAAAAGATAAGAACAGAAAAGGGATAGTAAAAATCCTGACGCAACAGGTGGCGACTCTGCAGGGGACATCTAGTAAGAGGGCTTAAGCTGATGCTACAAACTTATCAAACTGTGATATGCTTGTGTGTGGATGTTGCATTTACATTTGAATGAATGTGTACGAATGCATTTACTTAATGTACTTAGTTCTTCGCACTATATCTACTTGTGACATTAAAGTGCTTCGCACATGTCATCATTTCCATAAACAGTGAGACACATTGTATGAGAATGTATGTTGTGTGGTCCCTCCACCAGGAGGCTATCCTGTCGGTGTTTGATTATTGAACTCGTAGGGAGACTAATTCCAACGAGGCTCAGGAAAGGCACCACCTAGATTCGCTCCAGTTGAAAGACTGAATTAACTTCTCATCGACTAAATTGCGATGATTTAGAAACCTTCATGCCAAAAAGCCACGAGAGTAACCTAAGATAGGTCAGCCTATAATAAACCAAACATAGAGGGAAGTCTCTTCATACTTTCCCAGTTCAATTACTTGTAAATTAAATTACTTGTAATTTCATTCCATGTCAATCACATTATAATGGAAAATATGAAGGAACATGTGTACATGCATTCCCTTTTATATCAAACATAACATACTATCTTACAATCAGCTAACATCTATTTTGCAAGATAATAATTCTAAAATGGACACATCATATAGCATGCAACATTTATAAATTCCCTAAGACTGAACTACATATATTTTTTGTAGGGAAACAATTGGGCCTGTTACCCGCTAAAATTCCAAAAAGGTAGCAAGCCTACAGCTAATTATGTCTTCATCTGACTAGTCTAATCCTACTCTTGTCTCTCGTGAGGAGTTTGAAGGATTAAGTAAACAAATTATAGATTTGGTTGTTCTGCTTAAAGAACTACACCAATCTACTAAGGGTCCACGAATACCCATATATACAGAATACTCTGCACATGGAGGAACCTAGGGTCCGGACAGGGAAACTCCCGTACCTGAGTCTCAGTTGGACAAAACCAACAAAACCCCTGAAATTACCCATCTCAAGGAAGATTCAGACACCGGTGATATCAGAAAGAAAGTCCTTTAAATGGAAGAGACCATTCGGTTTATTAAAGGGATTAGAGCACACGAGAGTGTTTCATATGCTAACCTTTGTATATTCCCTGATGTTCATTATCCAGAGAAGTTCAAAACTCCTGACTTTGAAAAGTATGATGGGTTAGGAGATCCTTACACACATTTGAAGGTATTCATTGGAGAACTCAGATCTTATGCCGAGGATGAGAAGCTCAGAATGCAGCTTTTCCATAAAAGTCTGACTGGAGAAGCCGGATCATGGTACACCAGATTAGACAATTCCAATATTCATAATTGGGAAGAGTTGGCCCATGCCTTCCTCAGTTAGTATAGTTTCCAATATCAGATGGCTCTTGACCGATACCAAATTACCAAGGTCAAGAAACAAGCCAATGAGTCTTTTCGAGAGTATGCTCAAAGTTGGAGGCGCCTTGTTGCTCAAGTTATTCCCTCTATGACTGAGTCACAAATGGTGATGACCTTCATAGACATACAAGAAGCTCCATTCTATGAGAGAGTCTTCGCTGGCATTGGCAAGCCATTTTTTGAAATGATTAAGCATGGAGAGATGGCTGAGATGGGATTGAAGTCAGGAAAGATTCAAGACCTAACCGCTCTGAAAGCTGCTGCTGAGTACATCCAGTCTGGAAGTTATGGAAACAAACCCCGGAGGGTCCATAAGAAGAAAGAGGAGGATGTTTTCTTGATACTACAAGGACAGAAAGGCAGTCAGAACATGCCTATCCAGAGGAGAAACTACTCCCGTTTTCAAGCAAAGTCTTTAAACCCTCCATTGCCAAAAAGTGGAGAGGTCAGACGCACTCGAGTGTTCACACCCTTAGGGGACTCACTCAAGAATATTCTTAATCTTCTGACAATTCAGAAGAAAATCACCCATCTTCTTCCACTAGCCAACCCGAATGGGAAGGGTTTCAATGCTAACATGAAGTGTGTTTATCATGCTGGAGCTCTAGGACATGATACTCAAGATTACTGGACCTTGAAACACAAGATCCAAGATTTGATTGATAATGGTGAGATCGTGGTGACTAAACCCGACCAACCTCATGTACAAGTTAACCCTCTTCCTCAACACAAAGAAGAGGAGGTTAATATGATTAATTGGAGCAGTGGACACAGTTCTTTTTAAGGTGATGAATCCTCCCAAACCAGCAAGGATGATGTTGACAGATGGGGTAATGAACAAATCCAATTTATGATGGAATGGAAAATGAAGGCTCTGTGTGAGCAAGTTAACCAATTAGCATAACTGGTGATCCATCGGCACCAAGTCATCGCCAATTAGTCATCCAGGAGCATGCTATTCTCTTTCCTCTTGTTACGAATAGTCCACCATTGACTCCAGAAAGTGAAACTATGGAGGATAAAATTGTAAAAAGAACAAGTGCCAAAGCCCGTCGGGATTTTGTTTACAAGACGGAATTTACCTATCTGGGCCAACCGATGGAGGAGATATTTCAAATTTTGATCAATGAAGGAAGAATCACAGCTCTGCTACCTCTAATCAATCCCCGTTTAAGATGGTTCAATTCTAATGGAGTATGTTAGTATCACTCCTACTCTCGTAGACACAACATTAAAGAATGTTAGGCACTCCGCCATCTTCTTCAGAACTTAATTGACAATGATGTCCTATATTTAGCAGATAATGACACTGTGTTACTCGAGAGTGGGGAAACATTTCCTATAAAATGGAAGGACGTCGTAGCTGTTATATCCGCTGAGGATGATTTGGCTGCCAGACCACCCACAATACAAGAAATTTAACTCTAAGGTGTTGACAACCCTTTGAGAGTGGTTGCGCCAAAGCTAATTACATTGTCATCTAGGCCACAATATCATGTTATCAGCCTGAAAAAAATGTCATGGAATTATGGAGAGGCTAAAGGATCCACATCCCACATAACTGTTGCAGTGTTAAAGGAGAATCCACTGTATCTTCCCCAACGTGTGATGAAGCCTACCATCAAATCAAAGGGGAAAGTTCCCATGGAGAAGATTGAAAAGTTCCTCCGTACTATGGGCCACAATGAAGCCAAGGTTGCTTTAAGCTTGAGAGAAGCTCCACAAAAAATTTCCATACAGGACTTGGTTTTCTCTTCCAAAGATCACAGGAAGGTCTTGCTAAAGGTTTTGGAAGAAGCCCACTTGCCAAAATCAGTAGATGTTGAAAAGTTCTAGCACATGGTTGATCACATTTTTAACAACAATGTGATATCTTTCACTGATGATGACATACCTCCCGAAGGAACTGGTCATTGCAAACCATTGGACATAGCGGTTATGTCCTCCGAATACATGGTGGGAGGAGTTTTGATAGATGGAGGGTCATCTTTAAATATATATCTTTATGCCACTTTGGAGATGATGAACGTCAATCTCAATAGGATCAGAAGCAGCCATACGGTTATCAAAGCTTTTGATGTATCCTAACGTAATGTTGTCGGAGAGATTGAACTGCCTGTGGAAATTGGTCCACATACATTCTGCGTATCCTTTTATATGCTCAAAATAGCCATAGAATATAATCTGATCTTGGGGAGACCGTGGTTCCATATGGCTGGAGATGTGCCTTCCACCCTTCACCAGCAACTCAAATACATCATTAATAATAGCCTAGTCACTATTAATGTTGAGCCGGAATGTCCTGAATAAGGTGACATACCATTCATCAGCTTCAATTCAAAAGTTGATCCACTCAGTTTTTATGCTCTAGAGGTGAGCAACACTCACTATCATCCTATTGAGGCACCATCTCTGATACCCAAGATTTTTGCCGAGGTAATGTCGGTAACTCAAGAGATGATGTCATTGGGTTTTCAACCTGGACAAGGGTTGGGTAAAGATCATCAGGGCATTAAGCTCCCAATTCAAATTCCCAGTCAAACCGGGACATCCAAATTGGGCTATTCTACTAACTCCAGTCATAGGAATCCTCATAAGCATAAACAGATTCCTTCAGCTTTAGCCACACGTCGATTATCTCAACCTACAGATCATGAGCATGTACGGCCTCCGATAAAGGTGCTTACCCATGTAATGGCTATGTTATTTCCTAAATCGTTATCAGACAAAGGGAAAGAGGTCCTGATTCTAGATCCTGAAGTGGAAGAAAGGGAACATAGATGTAAACAAGACATTGACAGGAGGTTGTCAAACATATGCATCATTGTCCATACTGAGGGCATGAATAGGGACAACCCAAACGATGATTGTCCAGATATCATTGTCATCATTTGGGAAAAGGAGGACAATGACAGCCCCATCATCACTATTATCCAACCGGACTTCACCATTGGCAATTGGAGCAGTATTCCATGCATTTGCCAACAAGGGTAAAAAGGGTAGAAACTCCATTTGCCTTGTAGATAGCAATAACTGCTTACTTTTTTTTTACAGAATTAGCAGTTGTTTTATCATTAATGCTAACACTTTAAATGATTGAACAGCTTCATATATTAAGTGAAAGTATTTTTGTTTCAGAACTCTAAATTTAGATGTGCATAAACTTGATGATGAGGTGTCTATTTTCCACAAGGACTGTAACTTTGATGTAAAGTTGGACTCAGATATGATGGAAGCGCAATAGGACTATGAGATACCTCAGGAGATAAAAAATTGGGTCGAGAAAAAACCCAAGCCAAACCTTGATCAAACCTCCTCTTTCAACCTCAGAACCTTAGAAAACCCCAAACTAATCTAGATTGGTACGGACCTTACTCCAAACCAAAGGAATGACATGGTTACTCTATTAACCCAATTCCAGGATGTGTTTGTATGGTCTTGTGAAGGCATGGTGGGTTTTTCCACTGACATTGTCATTCATCACCTCCCCATCAAAGAGGGATTCAAGCCAGTCAGGTAGAAGCTCAGGCGATTAAAACCTGAGTGGAGTTTAAAGGTTAAAGAAGAAATTGTGAAACAATTTCAAGCTGGCATTATCATGGTGTCAACATACCCTGACTGGCTATCCAACATAGTCCCCATGCCTAAACCAGGAGGAAAGATGCGAGTTTGCGTGGATTACAGGGATCTAAATAAAGCTTGCCTTAAAGATAGCTATCCCGTGCCATTTATCTACATTCTCATTGACAATACTGCTCAATACAACATGTACTCCTTTGCTGATTATTTTGCGGGGTACCATCAAATCATGGTTGCTGAAGAGGATCGTGAGAAAACTACATTCATCACGTCTTGGGGAACCTTTTTCTATAGACGGTTGTCATTTGGCCTCATCAATGCCTGAGCTACCTATCAGCGGGCCATGGTGGCTCTTTTTCACGATCTAATGTACAAAGAGATAGAGATCTATGTGGATGACATCATTATCAAGTCCCGAAGGGAAGAAGACCACATAGACCATCTCAAAAAGCTCTTCAACAGGTTGCGTAAGTACAACTTGAAGTTGAAACCAGTCAACTACACCTTTTACGTTAAATCAGGCAAGTTGCTAGGTTTCCTATTTAGCCACAAAGGGATTGAGCTAGATCCCACCAAAATCCAAGCCATCACGGAAATTCCCATTCCTCAGACATAGAAGGAAATACGTGGATTTTTGGGAAGGATCAACTTCATCAGCCGATTCATCTCCCAACTCACAGCAACCTGTGAGCCTCTCTTCAAGCTGTTAAGGAAGAACTCCTCCATGAAATGGAATGATGAGTGTCAAAAGCCTTCCTTATAATCAAAGAGCAGCTAGTCAAAGCTCATGTTTTGGTACCACCCAGGGATGGTGTTCTCCTGTTCATGTACCTGTCCATTAATGACAATGCTATAGGCTGCATGTTGGGACAGAAAGATGATAGAGGCCAAGAACGAGCTATCTACTACCTCAGCAAAAGATTCAGCAGCAGTGAACATAAGTACACTCTGATTGAGAAGACTTGTTGTGCTTTAGCATGGGATTCCATGAGGTTACAACAATACCTCCATGGTCACACAACCCATCTCATATCCTGCGTGGATCCTCTCAAGAACATGTTCAGTAAACCCATGTTAAATTGCCAGTTGTCCAGATGGCAGTTGATCCTACAGCAATTTGACATTGTCTACGTGACGTAAAAGTCTATCAAAGGTCAAGGAATTGCGAATCAACTGGCCGCCACACCTTCAGGGGATTTCAAACCTTTGGAAACATACTTCCCTGATTAAGGGGTAATGTCAGTTCAGCAACACCATCAGTACATTTTTTATGAATTATTGAAGGGCTATTTATTATAAATTATTGAAGTTCCAGAATAATTGATTTTTGGAGTTTAAAATATTAATTTTAAGAAAAATGTTTTTTGCAATTGGGTGGGCCCCACATGAGTGGTAAACATACTGAATTCAGATTTTCTAAGGTGGGCGTGAATTTTTTTTTAATATATTAATATTTTATTAAATTTTATACTTTGGTGTTCTAAGCATTTTTCTATAAATAGGGTGCTTAGGTTAGAATTGAAAATCACACCAGAAACTGAAGTTTTCTATCTCTATTTTATCAAGCGTATTTTGTGAGTATTTTGATTCTTTGAGTGTTGATATACGATGCAAGTTCCCTTCAACATTATATCTGATATTCCAGCCAGAAGTACTATTCTTTTGAGGTAAGGGATGTTATTTTTTTTAAATGATATTATTTCTTTTAATATCATTATGCCGGGATATTGATAAGATTTTTCTTGTGAAATTCTTGTCTTTTTGTGTTGGGGTTACTATTCACGTATACGACACTATTCACTTATACGGCACTATTAACGAATACAGCACTATTCACCGAAAATGAAATTTTCTCTTTTTGTCCCAGATGTCTATTTTTGTTACTATCTTTAATTGTATCCATGTTTTGATCTTGATTCTTGAATTTTGCTCCAATATAGTATATTATGGGGTGTTTTTGAACATGGATAAACTGAAGTACGAATCCCTAATATTTGTTTTTTTTCTCACTTGATTCGTTTTCTTTAAAATATTTTTTCATCATCCTCAATCCTAAATGATGATATTACTGAATATCTTTGGCCTATAGTGCAAAGATGAATGATTTCCTGATGAACATCTTTGGCCTGTAGTGCAAAGATGAACAGGTGTTGAGATGAACATGACCAACTGATGAATATCTTTGGCCTGTAGTGCAAAGATGAATATTTGATTCAAGATGTATATTGATTGATATTACAGGGATAAAATATTGATGATGAACTTTTAAATTCATAGATGATAGTAGATTTCATTATCTGCTTAACTCTTCTAATGAATTATTATTTTTATTGCGAATATTGATCTGAAACTTGTTGTCTATTATATTCTATCAGATTTTTCCCTGTTGAGGACTAATGATAATTTGTTCTATATTATCTTAGTCATAATATTCTTTACTAAGCTAGTTGAGCTCACCCTTTTCCTTTTTATTCCATTTTTCTTCTCAAGAGGCGAGAATATAGCGGGAAGTAGTCGGGGTGTGGAATGATGGTTCTAGACAGTTGTTTTGCAGTCCTCACTATTATATAAAATAGTGTATCAATAATTTTAATGAGGACTTTATCTAAGTGTGGATATTGTCTAGAAGACAATATTTGTATTTAAACTCACAGTTTATGTGTTGTCGTATGTTACACGACATTTGTATTAATAAAGTTGTAGTTGTTTCTATACCATGTATTTGGCGACTCAGAATGGGTGATGTATACCTATTTTGGGGGCATCATAGTTGGTATCAGAGCTTAGGTATATGGTCTCTAGCGGAGATCGGGGAATAGAACTAGGAGGGGATAGACGAGTAAATCATTCACTAGTTTGTCCTACCTAAGCTTATTTGTTGGTTGGTTAGAATATAGGGATATTATGTGATATGTTAATGCTTTAATTAACCCTTGTTTTATGTCAATATTTGAGAATGGAAACTGAGAATGTTGACAATGGAATAAATGAGACCGTGGAGACACCTTTACTCACCAATCAGGAGAACGTGTAACATGACGACAATGTTCCTCCTGTAAACAAAACCACTAATCAGAAAATGAACGATGGGATGTTTAGAACCTTTTTGCAGTTCATGCAAAATTAGACGAGGGAGACTCGTGTACAAAATACAGGTGGAAATGATAGCAACGCGCAGTTTGTCACAGCTAAGCAGTTCAAAGTGTTGGGACCGCCAAAATTCTAGGGAAAGACGGATCCGATTAAGGCAGAAATGTGGGTCAAGCAAATTACCAAGATATTTGATGTCTTGGGATGCATAGAGGAACATAAGGTTCCATTCACCACCTTTATGTTCTGTGGCAAGGCAGATTACTGTTGGGAATCTGTGAAATGTACTCAGCCAGCCGCACTCAATATGTCTTAGAAAACATTTCAGAAACTGTTCAATGATAAGTACTTTCCTGAAAGTATTCGTTATATGAAGGAGGTGGAGTTTATTAGACTGGAATAGAACAACATGATGGTGTCCCAGTATGAGGCTATGTTCGCGGAGTTATCTAGGTTTGCACCTCATTTGGTAGAAAATGAGGAACGTATGACGCGGATGTTTCTGAGAGGTCTGAAACCCGATATACGTCAATATCTCATTTCTCATAAATTAGAGCGAGATAATGAGTAAATTCAATTAAGGGACCACAACCAGGGTCATATCGGTGGCAGCAGTCATCGGAGCAATGATAACCAGCGGGGATGAAAAAATTTGGACAAAAGCAGTAACCACTCTGGCGGTAATCGTGGCCATGATAATAGAAGAAGCAAGTCGGGGGGGGGGGGATTTTAAAAAGAGAAGGTATAACAATGACAATGTGAAGACGTCATCACCAGCATCAACTATTTCTAAGGGAGGAGAACGACCACCGGTCGTATGTTATAAATGTGAAAAAGAGGGACACATCAGCACAAACTGCCCACAACAATTCATGGTATGTTATAATTGTGGAAAGGAAGGACATATCGCTTGAGATTGTACTGTAGAAAAACTAAGTCCAGCGGGGATGGTGACTCAAAAGGCTATCCCAGACAAGTCAAAGTCAGCAGTTCCTGGAAGAGCGTTTATCGTGATTGGCCTAAATGCGAGGAGCCCGAACGAGGTGATCACGGGTAAGCTAATCATAAACTCTTGCAAAGTTTATACCTTACTAGATACCTGGTCTACCCATTCATTTATCTCTCCTGCTTGTGCTCAACGTTTAAACTTAACTCTAGAGAAATTAGACTTTGACTAATCTGTGGAGACTCCGTTAGGAGAAACTTTCATTACATCCACTGTTTATAAATCTTGTTTGATCCAAGTTGGCACCACCACATTACCTATTGATCTTATCTCTTTAAAGATACTTTCATTTGATGTGATTTTAGGAATTGATTGGTTAACCACTCATCATGCTAAAATAGATTATTTTTGTAAGGTTGTTAGTTTTTATATTCCTAAACAACCTGTTATACGAATTCAAGCAACCAAACCACTAAAGTAAACCACTGTTATATCAAGCCATAAAGTCATTCGTTTATTAAAAATAGATGTCAAGCTTTCTTAGCCCATGTTATGCACTTGAACAAAAACACGTCAGATTTGAATAATATTTCTGTTGTTAGTGAATTTCTTGACATATTTCCTGAAGAACTTCCTGGTCTACCCCCAGAACATGAAGTTGAATTTGTTATTAACCTTGAACCTGATACAAAGCCCATTTCAAAAACCCCATATCGAATGGCCCTTATTGAACTTAAGGAGTTAAAGGTCCAACTACAGGAGTTATTGGACATCAGTTTCATTCGTTCTAGTACATCTCCTTGGGGTGATCCTGTTTTATTCGTAAAGAAGAAAATGGGAGTATGCGACTTTGTATTAACTACCGGGAATTGAACCATGTCACCATCAAGAATAGGTATTCGCTACCTCGTATTGATGACATGTTTGACCAGTTGCAAGGAGCACAATTCTTTTCAAAGATCGATCTTCGTTCTGGATATCATCAGCTTACGATTAGAACTGAGAATATTCTAAAGACTGTCTTTAGAACTCGATACGGGCATTATGGATTCCTAGTCATGTCTTTTGGATTGACTAATGTTCTTGCGGCTTTCATGGATATAATGAACCGAGTATTCAAGGAATATTTGGATTAGTTCATTATTATCTTTATTGATGACATCCTCATATATTCCAAAAGTCGTAAAGATCATGAGCACCATTTGAAGCTGGTACTTCAAAGGCTTCGTGAAAAAAATCTATATGCCAAGATGAAGAAATGCGAGTTCTGGCTTGAGAAAGTAGAATTCCTTGGGAACGTAGTATCAAAACATGGAGTATCTGTTGACCCAACGAAGATTGAAGCTGTGACACCCCCAAAATTGGTGGTATACATCACCCATCTTGAGTCGCCAAATACATGGTACAAAATACAAATACAACTTAATTATACAAACGTCGTGTAAATAATACGACAAAACATTGCTGAGAGAATATTGAAATCTAGACAATATCCACACTCAAAGGAGTCCTCATTACATTTATTGTCACACTATTTAACAGAATAGTGAGGACTACTAATGCTATCATCTGGACTGTCAATCCGTTCCCTGACTCATCCCAGCTATATTCTCATTTCCTGAAGAGAATAATGAAGGAAAGGGTGAGCTCAACTAGCCCAGTAAGAAATATTATGACTAAGATAATGCAGAAAAAATTATCATTAGTCTTCAATAGTGTTAAACTGATAAAATACAATAGACATCAAGTTTAACTACAGTGGAACATGCATTCTATTAAAAGAGTCAAGTAGAGAATAAAATCTACTATCTTTTATGATATAAAAGGTTTTCATCATTTTTATCGCTGGGACTCAGCTTAATAAATAATCCACATCATCAATTCATCCCTGCATTACAGGCCAATGATATTATTTAGTATCACGACCATGAATTGACCATGCACTACGGGCCAAAGATAATTGTGTTTTCATCAACAGTCCTTATCATGCCATAAAATAATTCATCTTTGCTCCCCTGGCCGAAGAGAATCTATAGCCATAATCATACAAAAAATTGTCAATCAATGCACTACGGGCCAATGAGGACTTTTTCCACAACATTTGTAACATTATAGTCATGATTATACCGAATAATCCCTGGTTATAAGCATACCAAGTCTATCTATGAACTACAGTCCACAGATGACTTTTAACAAAATGGAAACATAAGGATGATGAAAATGATATAAGAATTCAATAAAACAAGTTCAAGAATTAAATTATCCAGGAACTAATAACGTCCAAATTGTCAACATGATACTTCTTTGTAGAGTAAAATTCAAGAATGCTCAGAAGAACATCTTCATGAAAAGATACTGGATGAAGCGCAAATATCAAGGATATTTCACTAATTTCATGGAATATAGTAGTCAAAACTTTAACCAACTGAGTATAATAAAGAATGGAATAACAAAAGAAATCACCATGCATGCGGTACTTCGCATAGACAGGTTATTCCAACAGAATAATAAATAACGGAACCAGGTCAGGCAAAATTTACACCGACAGGATGTTCCAACAGAATAATAAAGAATGGAATAACAACAGAAATCACCATGTATGCGGTACTTCGCATAGACAGGTTATTCCAACAGGATAATAAATAAAAGAACCAGGTTAGGCAAAATTTGCACCGACAGGATATTCCAACAAAATAATAAAGAATGGAATAACAACAGAAATCACCATGCATACGATACTTTGCATAGACAGGTTATTACAACGTAATGATAAAGAATGGAATAACAAAAGAATTTCACCAAGTATAGGGTTGACCGCGTAAATAGGTTATTCCAACAGAATAATAAAGAATGGAATAACAGAAGTTCTCTTCAAGAATACAAAAGAAATAATACCCCTTACCTTATAAAGAAGAAACTTGATATAGAAGTAGTGAAGTAGCAGAATATTTTTCTTCTTTCTCTTTATAGTTTCTCTCTCTAGAGTTTCAGTGAATTCGTAAGAAATAATGAAGGACTGAACTTCTATTTATTGAAGAATGGACTGAATAGTAACCAATCCATGAACGGTCCAGATTGGTTTACAATAAAATATAATATATTCTATTTATAATCTAATAACGCGAATAACTTTATAAAAGTATTATGTTTTATATAAAAAGATTTTACTATGCAAATACTATGCAGACACTATGCAAACACTATGTATAGTAAAATATAATATATTCTAATTATAGAATAACTTTATAAAAGTATTCTGTTTTATATAAAATGATTTTACAATGCAAAACACTATGCATAATGGAATATAATATATTCTATTTATAGAATAACTTTATAAAAGTATTCTATTTTATATAAAAAGCTTTTCTGTTTTATTACATTAATAATATCAATAAAATAAAACTGAGTGACTTATCACGTAAGCAACAATAATCAATACTGTGTTCTACTATGCAACCACGCGAATTACTGTACTTTTAACACCGAGTGTTTCAACAGTTAACGGTACAACTTCCGCCGTTATTTTCATAAAAATATTTTTGTCATTTTCTCAATCCGACAATAATTTTGTTGCGGGGTCCACCAATGATTGTGCCATTGTACGAATATTCCCTGATAAAACGAATATTCACCGACCAATCGAATATAATATGACAACTTGCACACTTTGGAAAATTTATAAATATTACCCATAACTATAACATTATATCAAATCCACACCATAATATTAAAAAAATTATTTAGAGAAAATTAAATCTTTATTCGTAAAATTTTGGATTTTACATTCTCCCCCTCCTTATGAAATTTCGCCCTCGAAATTTACGTACGTACGTGGTATGCCGAACAGGTGAGGATACCTTGACTTCACTTCAAATTCTAACTCTTGAGGTATAACCTTTGAGCGTCGAATATGATCTTTCTTATCCAAGATTTTAACACGTATCTCCTCAAACGTTAAATCTTCTGCTCTCTCATCCGGTTCTAAATTAATAATGTGGTTCGGGTCGTCCACATATTTACGTAACATTGATACGTTAAAAACGTTATGAATACGCGATAAACTTGGCGGTAAAATGAGTCTATAAGCCACAGTTCCTACTCGATTGAGGATTTCAAATGGGTCAATTAAATCGAGGGTTGAGATTTCCTCTCTTCATCGGTTCTTGCTTTTAAAAAATGCCCTCTTGAACCTTCTTCTTCGTATTCATCAGCTCCGGGTCTGTAGCTTGAGCAGTTTTAACTTTATCGATTTAATGTGGTTCCCTAGAGTCTTTAACTCTATCTTCATCATTTGTAAGTTATACGAAATGAGTCTTTGTGTTAACAACATCGCACTCGTAAACGCATACGATCTTCTACTCAGCACGTCAGCTACCACGTTCGCTCTTCCACGATGATATTGAATGGTACGATCGTAATCTTCAACAGCTCGAGCCAATGTCTTTGGCGCATGATACGTTCGTTTTAAATAAAGCAATATTTGAGGTTTAAGAAATGGGTTTTTGTACTGGGGTTAATACAAAATTTGATTTCACGCTTTGGGGTAGGCCAGGAAGTTCTCCAAGAATACGTCAGGAAATTTATTAACAATAGAAATATCATTCAAAACTGTGACTCTCATCCAAGACTTGGATAGCACATGTAATGAAGGTTTCTCCTAACAGAGTTTCAACCAATAAGTCAAAGTCTAACTTCTCCGGAGTCAAATTTAAACATTGAGCGCAAGCAAGAGAGATAAAAGAATAGGTAGAACCGGTATCGAATAAGGCATAGACTTCATAAGCGTTTATGATTTACTTACCCGTGATAACTTCGTTAGGGTTACTTGCTTTTTGAGAAGTCGCGGAAAAAGCTCTCCCTGAAACCACCGACTTTGTTTTTTCTGTATCTGCCTTTGGTGCCACCGTCCCAACTGGACTTAATTTTGGTGCATGACAAAATCGGGCTAAGTGACCTTCTTTTCTTGAAATTTCCACTTCTATTAACTTGACCATGATTACCACCAAAGTGGTTACCATTCTTGGCACGATAATTTCTTCCACGATGGTTATCGTTGTTCCGATAGCCGTTTCCACCGGTATGATTATTATCATGATGTTGGTCATTACCTTTTGGTTGAACTGACTCAACGGTCTCATGTGCTTCATTGCTTATCTCAACATTTTTAGATGCCATTCTCAAACACTGTCACAAAACATAGGTTAATTAACATATCACATATTATCCCTATACTCTGACCGACCAACTAAATACCAAATAAACTTAGGTAGGTCATACTAGCGAAGGAATTCCCCGTTTCTCCCCTCCTAGTTCTTGTCTCACATCTTAGCCATGGATTATATCTCTAAGCTTTGATACCAACTGTGACGCCCCCAAAATTGGTGGTATACATCACCCATCTTGAGTAGCCAGATACATGGTATAAAATACAAATACAACTTAATTATACAAACGTCGTGTAAACAATACGACAAAACATAGCTGAGAGAATATTGTCATCTAGATAATATTCACACTCAAAGGAGTCCTCGTTACATTTATTGTCACACTATTTAACAGAATAGTGAGGACTAGTAATGTTAGCATCTGGACTATCAATCTGTTCCCCGTCTCGTCCCAGCTATATTCTCATTTTTTGAGGAGAACAGTGAAGAAAAGGGTGAGCTCAACTAGCCCAGTAAGAAATATTATAACTTTGATAATGCAGAAAAAAATTATCATTAGTCTTCAACAATGTTAAATTGATAAAATACAATAGACATCAAGTTTAACTGCAGCGGAACATGCAATCCATAAAAAGAGTCAAGTAAAGAATAAAATCTACTATTTATTAGGATTTAAAAGTTTTTAATCACTTTTATCGCTGGGACTCAGCTTAATAAATAATCCTCATCATCAATTCATCCCTGCATTATAGGCTAAGGATATTATTTAGTATCACGACCACGGATTATCCATGCACTACGAGCCAAAGATAATTGTGTTTTCAGTAACGGTCATGATCATGCTATAAAATAATTCATCTTTGCTCCCTTCGCCTAAGAGAATCCATAGCCATAATCATACCAAAACTGTCCATCAATGCACTACGGGCTAATGAGGACTTTTTCAACATCATTTGTAATATTACGGTCATGATTATACCGAATAATCCCTGATCATAATCATACCAAGTTCATCTATGCACTACAGGCCACAGATGACTTTCAACAAAATATAAACATGAGGATGATGACGATGATATAAGAATTCAATAAAACAAGTTCAAGAATTAAATTATCCAGGAACTAATAGCGTCCAAATTGTCAACATGATACTTCTTTGTAGAGTAAAATTCAAGAATGCTAAGAAGAATATTTCCATGAAAAGATACTGGGTGAAGCGCAAATATCAAGGATATTCCACTAATTTCATGGATTATAGTAGTCAAAACTTTAACCAACTAAGTATAATAAAGAATGGAATAACAAAAGAAATCACCATGCATGCGGTACTTTTCATAGACAGGTTATTCCAACAGAATAATAAATAACGGAACCAGGTCAGGTGAAATTCGCACCGACAGGATGTTCCAACAGAATAATAAAGAATGGATTAACAACTGAAATCACCAAGCATGCGGTACTTTGGATAGATAGGTTATTCCAACGTAATGATAAAGAATGGAATAACAGAAGAATTTTACCAAGTATAGGGTAGACTTATTCCAACAGAATAATAAAGAATGGAATAACAGAAGTTCTCTTCATGAATACAAAAGAAATAATACCCCTTACCTTATAAAGAAGAAACTGGATATAGAAGTAGTAAAGTAGTAGAATACTTTTCTTCTTTCTCTCTATAGTTTCTCTCTCTAGAGTTTCAGTGAATTCGTAAGAAATAATGAAGGAATGAGCTTCTATTTATAGAAGAATGGACTAAATAGTAACCAATCCATGAAAGGTCCAGATTTGTTTATAATAAAATATAATATATTCTATTTATAATCTAATAAAATGAATAACTTTATAATAGTATTATGTTTTATAAAAAAAAAATTTACTATGCAAACACTATGCAGGCATTATGCAATACTATGAATAATAAAATATAATATATTCTATTTATAGAATAACTTTATAAAAGTATTCTGTTTTATATAAAAAGATTTTACTATGCAAAATACTATGCATAATAGAATATAATATATTCTATTTATAGAATAACTTTATAAAAGTATTTTGTTTTATATAAAAAGTTTTTCTGTTTTATTACATTAATAATATCAATAAAACAAAACTGAGTGACTTATCACGTAAGCATCAATAATTAATACCGTGTGCTACTATGCAACAACGCGTATTACTGTACTTTTAACACCGAGTGTTTCAACAGTTAACGGTACAACTTCCGCCATTATTTTTATTAAAATATTTTTATCGTTTTCTCAATCCGATAATAATTTTGTTGCGGGGTCCACCAATGATTGTGCCATTGTACGAATATTCCCTGATAAAATGAATATTCCCTGACCAATCGAATATAATATGACAACTTGCATACTTTGCAAAATTTATAAATACTACCCACAACTATAACATTATATCAAATCCTCACCATAATATTAAAAAAATTATTTCGAGAAAATTAAATCTTTATTCGTAAAATTTGGGATTTTACAGAAGCAATACAAAGTTGGGAGCAACCGAAGTCCGTAGCTTTTTGGGCTTAGCTGGGTATTATCAGAGATTCCTGAAAGGATTTTCTCGAATCTCTACTCTTTTAACTCAACTGACTCAAAAAGATACAAAATTTTTATGGAGCGAGAAATGCGAGAAGAGTTTTCAAGAACTTAAGAGGAGACTCATTTCGGCACCTGTTCTAGCAATACCATTTGGTTCGGATGGATTTGTTATCTACAACGATGCTTCAGGCAAAGGGTTAGGATATGTTCTTATGCAACATGGGAAGGTCATAGCCTTGGCCTCGTGACAACTCAAAGAATATGAGAGGAATTATCCTACTCATGATCTAGAGTTGGCAGCAGTCGTTTTCGCGTTAAAAATCTGGAGGCACTATCTATATGGAGAAAAAGTTGAGATATATTTGGATCATAAAAGCCTCAAATATTTCTTCACCCAAAAAGAACTCAACATGTGGCAATGACATTGGCTCGAGCTGTTGAAATATTATGACCATACCATTCAATACCATCCTGGAAAAGAGAACGTGGTAGCTGGTGCATTAAGTAGAAGATCATATGTGGGAATGAGTGCAATGTTGTTAACACAAAGGCCCATTTATGTGATTTACAAAAGATGAAGATAGAATTCAAGACTCCGGGGACCCATGCAATGATGTCAAGTATACGCATAGAACCAACTTTAATCGATAAAGTTAGAGTTGCTCAAGCCACAGACCCAGAGCTGATGTGTATGAAGAAGAAAGTACAAGAAGGTACTATTCCAGAAGAAAGAATCGATGAAGAAGGAATACTTCGAGTCCACTCCAGACTTTGTGTTCCTAACAACTCTGATTTGAAGTACAAAATCATGATGGAGGCATACAACAAACCGTTTGCAATCCATCTTGGAAGTAACAAAATGTATCGTGATCTTCAACATACATTTTGGTGGAACAATACGAAGAGAGAGATTGCGAAGTTTACCTTGAGGTGTTTAACTTGTCAACGTGTAAAGGCGGAGCATCAAGTGCCAAAGGGTCCATTGTAACCACTTGAGATTCCAAAATGGAAGTGGGAACACATTACCATGGATTTTGTTACGGGTCTTCCCACGGTTTCTCAAGGCATAGATGCGATTTGGGTTATTGTTTATAAATTAACTAAGTCTGCTCATTTCTGGCCAATACAGGAGACTTATTCCCTTGAACATCTTGCTCGTATGTACATAAATGAGATTATGAGATTGCATGGTATGCCAGTATTCATAGTTTCGGATCGTGACCCAAGATTCACTTCATGATTTTGGGTTAGCTTGCAGAAAGCTATGGGCACGGATTTACGATTTAGTTCGGCATACCATCCTCAAACGGACGGACAATCTGAGAGGACTATTCAAACTCTTGAAGATCTATTAAGACTCTGTGTCCTAGACTTTAAAGGAAGTTGTGATAAGTATTTACCATTGGTGGAATTCTCCTACAACAACAGTTATCATGCAAGTATAGGTATGGCTCCATTCGAAGCATTGTATGGACGAAAGTGTCGCTCTCCAGTATGTTGGGATGAGATGGGTGAATGAACATTGTTAGGACCAGAGTTGGCATGTATGACTATAGAAAAGATCTAAATAATTCGACAACGTATACAAACGGCACTGGATCGACAAAAGAGTTATACGAATCTTCATCGAAAGGACGTGGAATTTAGTATTTGGGATCATGTGTTATTGTGTGTGGCTCCATGGTAGGCAGTTACAAGATTTGAAAAGAGAGGAAAGCTCAATCCATGATTTATTAGTCCATTCCAGATTCTTGACCGAGTAGGAAATATGGCCTATAGACTTGCGTTACCTCCAAACATGTCTCGTGTTCATAATATTTTTCACATATATGTGCTTCGTAAATATGTGAAAGACCTGAACCACATTATTGAGTTAGAACTAGACGAGATAGGAAGGAGGTACCTGTCAAGATCTTGAATAGGAAGGAGCATGTCCTACGAACAAAGGTTATACCATAAGTTAAGTCTTTGTGGAAGAATCATGTTATTGAGGAAATGACCTGGGAGTTGGAAACAGAAATGAAAGCGAGATATCCTCACCTTTTTGAAGCACCAGGTATGTACGTTAATTTCGAGGATGAAATTTCATAAGGACAGGAGGTTGTAAGACCGCAACTTTTTATAAATAAAATTGAATTTCCTCTATTTATTATTTTGAAATGGTAAGGGTTGATTTGATTAATGTGGTTAGTTATGGGTAAAATGCACAAATATCTTAAATAAGCAAGTGGTTATAAAATATTCATTGTTATCGGGGAATATTTGTTTGGTCGTGGAATATTCTTACTGTTGGGGAATATTCGTACGACGACGTAGCCTTGTGTGGGCCCCATAATGGAAAGTGATTGGATGAAGAAAATGACAAGTATGATTTTTTATAAATAATGGCGTAGTTGTTACCGTTAACACTATTAGAATGCTCGGTGGTTAAAACACAGTAATACGCGGTATTGCACAGTAGCACACGGTATTGCACCAATTATTTATTCTTACATAAGAAGACACTACTCAATAATTGTTACAGTAATTACTGTTCAATATTTTATTTTATTGATTCAATAATTGCTACGTTGATATTTTATATTATTGTTGTTTCAATAATTGTCACTGCACAATATTTCCCATTATCAGATCAATAATTCATATTATTTGAATAATATTATTAGATAGCATTATTGGAAATGTCTAAGGAAGTTCTGTCTAGGAAAGAGGTTTGCTCACCTAATTGCACGTCAGTAAGGAAAAATTCTTATCGAAAAGCCCCCTCTTTCCCGAGAACGACCTGGTTTTCATTATTGTGATTTTGTGATATTATTTGTGAATAATTGATTATTTATTTATATGATAAGGAAAATATTTATTTATGTGGATATAAATGGAGGAATTTTTAGAAAAGAGATAATTGTTAAAAAAATTAAATTTTATCTATATTATTATGTTACATTATAAGTGTATAATGTGATAATATAATAATATAATATTGGTGATATTTTTATAATGAGTGTGTGATATATAAGTAATTGAGGAGGAAGAGTATTTTTGTTATAATAAATGATAAAAACATGTTAAACATGTTGGTGGACCCCATTTTTGAATGAAATTTGATTATAACCTATAAAATCGTTCGTATATGGATTTCGGTCAATTTTTGCTTGGAATTTAAAAAACTTTAAACTTACAAAGTTGTAAAGAATTGAATTTCCTATGGAATAGACATAAGATTCGAATTTTTCTTATAAAAGGGCTATTTATTATGAATTATTAAAGTTTCGGAATAATTGATTTTTAGAGTTTAAAATATTAATTTTAAGAAAACATATTTTGCAATTGGGTGGGTGATAAACATGTTGAATTCAGATTTTCTAAGGTGGGCGTGAAATATTTTTTAATATATTAATATTTTATTAAATTTTCTACTTTGGTGTTCTGAGCATTTTCCTAAAAATAGGGTGCTTAGGTTAGAATTGAAAATCACAGCAAAAACTGAAATTTTTTCTCTCTATATTATCGAGCGTATTTTGTGAGTATCTTGATACTTTGAGTGTTGTTATACGGTGCAAGTTCCCTTTAGCGTTATATTTGATATTTCAGCCAGAAGTACTATTCTTTTGAGGTAAGGGATGTTATTTTTTTTATAAATTATATTATTTCTTTTAATATTATTATGCCAGGATATTGATAAGAGTTTTCTTGTGAAATTCTTGTCTTTTTGTGTCGGTATTATGCCAGGATATTGATAAGAGTTTTCTTGAGAAATTCTTGTCTTTTTGTGTCGGTGTTACTATTCACGTATACGGCACTATTCACCAAAAATGAAATTTTCTCTTCTTTGTCCCAGATGTCTATTTTTGTTACTATCTTTAATTGTATCCATGTTTTGATCTTCATTCTTGAATTTTACTCCACTATAGTATATTATGGGGTGTTTTTGAACATGGATAAACTGAAATACGAATCCCTAATATTTATTTTTTTTCTCACTTGATTCGTTTTCTTTAAAATATTTTTTCATTATCCTCAGTCCTAAATGATGATATTACTGAATATCTTTGGCATGTAGTGCAAAGATGAATAATTTCCTGATGAACATCTTTGGCCCGTAGTGCAAAGATGAACAGGTGTTGAGATGAACATGACCAACTGATGAATATTTTTGGCCTGTAGTGTAAACATGAATATTTGATTCAAGATGTATATTGATTTATATTACAGGGATAAAATATTGATGATGGACTTTTAAATTCATAGATGATAGTAGATTTCATTATCTACTTAACTCTTCTAAGGAATTGTTATTTCTGTTACGAATATTTATCTAAAACTTGTTGTCTATTATATTCTATCAGATTTTTCCCTGTTGAGGACTAACGATAATTTGTTCTATTTTATCTTAGTCATAATATTCTTTACTAGGCTAGTTGAGCTCACCTTTTTCCTTTTTGTTCCATTTTTCTTCCTAGGAAGCAAGAATATAGCGGGACGTAGTCGGGGTGTGGAATGATGGTTCTAGACAATTATTTAGCAGTCCTCACTGTTATGTAAAATAGTGCATCAATAATTGTAATGAGAACTTTATCTTAGTGTGGATATTATCTAGAAGATAATATTTGTATTTAAACTCACAGTTTGTGTGTTGTCGTATTTTGCACGACATTTATATTAATAAAGTTATAGTTATTTCTGTACCATGTATTTGGCGACTCAAAATAGGTGATGTATACCTATTTTGGGGGAGTCACACGTAGGTACACCTACGGCTCCCCCCTCTATAAATATAGGGCTTGGGGTGGCCATTTTGCATAGAGAAAAGGCGAGGAAGCCCTGTCTATTTTGCTCTGTACACACTATAAATCGAGTGTTTTCTCATTTTAAACACTTGTAAGCTTATACTATGCTATATTTTACCTGTGGAAATCGAGTGTTCATTCAATTAAAGTTATTTGAAGTCTTTTTGGCAGCCCAGTATAAGACTTCTTACATTTCTTAAAGCCTTTCTCCACTTCTTGCACACACAATTATTCACGTTGAGAGTCATGTTATGTGCGTATTCCCGGACTTCGGTCTGTGGCTTTTTATTTCTCTTATATATATATATATTGTACTAACATTATCGAGTTATGCCTCGATTGAGCCTGGACTCACGTCTAGAGCGTTTATTGCTTTTATATATATTTATATATATAAACTGTTATCGAACTCTGTTCGATGGCCTGGATTCATATCCGGAGCTTTTATTGCTTTTATATATATACTGATATATAAACTTTTATCGAACTCTATTCGATGAGCCTGAATTTACATCTGTTGCATTTATTGCTTATATATATATATATACATTTCTGTCAGGTCTGAAGTTTACTTCGTGGTCAATTATCACTTTATTTACATTTTGTTCCGCTTGGAGTTTACTTCATAGCAGTTGATCGTTTCTATATATATATTTACAGCTTTTATATATTTACATTTCCAATCCCCCATGGAGTTCCTTCATGGTGGTTGATCGTTTATATATATATATATATATATATATATATATATATATATATATATTGCTTACAACTTTCATACAAACTGCTATATTTATCTGATTAATTGCTCGTTTGGTCAATTATTGTGACGCCCCCAAATCCAGGTTCTCTAACCTCAGATTCAGTGCTCACGATCCTATCATCATCATAAGCATTCTATAACTATTTCGAAATAATAAACATACATTGTTCATTATAATAAAGTCTCATAACATGGTCCCAAGGTCTCCAGAACCTTAACTTTAAATACACAATTTATAATACAAATAGTTTACTTAAGAAATTCCATTAGATAATAACTAATTTAACATTCATTCTAAATTACTCCTAGATCTTGCCCTTGCCCTTGTCCTTCGTGTTGGATCCTTTGGGCTTAACTAAAATAGATGTCATGATATAGCAAGAGTAAGCAACTAATTTGCTTCACAAGTTTATATAGATAACGAAGATATATCATGACTTGGAAAGAAATATTACTTTCAATGTTCAACAATAATATAAGATTGTGAAGGAACATGAATTAATAATCAACAATTGAATATTCGATAATTGAATAACATGAACTGAGTGGTTTTGAATAACCATGAACATTTGCCAAGGTGCTCAGTGATTTAAATTTGACCTTTTAATAATTTTGGTATTCAAGGGGATTAGCCATTCATACCCCGTGATTTATGCATAAACACTTAATAATCCGGCATTGATATCATACCTTAATCAAATTTGTCCTTTTTTCAGTCAAGAGTTCTTATCGTATCAATTTAATAAGAACAGCTATTTAAAACACATTTAATTTAACAAATTTAGACATGCTTGATCTAGCTGATACAATTAGCATAGATCTATTTCATAAACAGTTCATAAATGAAGAACTTTAATTTAATTCACAGTTCAATAGCAGTAGAACGGGAATTCAATTGCACAAAGTGTTATTTTCAATAATCAATATAGACGTGAATAATCATCAATAATTATTCACTAACATACTTTGAAAATGATAACTCGAGTTTGAGTTAGAAAACTTGTCTCGATCGTATGTTACCGCTACGAAATTAATTTCTATCCACTATGCAGTTAAATTATCTTCCTTTGAGAGACCTATAATTAGTCTTTCAATTAATCAATGCATAACATCAGATTATGTAATCACATAGATATTATACATTACATTAAGTTCTTGTAAACATTATCATGTCTAGATAGTGTTATTATTAATTAACGACTACCTTTAATTCACATAATATTATTAACTTAGATAATATTAATTCACCTTCTAGTATTATTGGTTCACTAATAATACTTTAAATCATTTACTAATATTATATTCACTTACTAATATTATTAATCATTTAATAATATTTTATCCCTTTACTAATATTAGTAATCATTTAATAATATTTTATTTAATCTCGAATATAATTATTTAATAATAATACTCTAATCCAATATTTTTATTTACATAACAACATCATATTATAATATTATTAATATTATAATAATATTCCAATGATTTATTAAATTAATAAACAATTTATTCTAATTGTTCATCCTTTATTAACCTCTTATTTAATATCCATAAAAGGTCATAATTATTATAAATTACCAAAATGCTCTAAGATAGTCATGATATAATATATTATGAGCATTCAAGCATAAAAATCATATTTTTCTCATTAAAGACATCATTTAACTATTTATTTCCTTTTATTCACAACTTAACCATTTTTAGAAAAAATTGCAAACTGATTCCAAAAATTCTCAACTTCTGGATTTTGACAGAATATGAGCCAACAATGATCTCCTAATTTTTCTGGAATTTTAGAAAATGATTTACTATTTTTAAAGTGTCCCAAAACACTCAGATCTTGCTCTATTTTTCATAAATTGAGTTTTACTCAGAAAAATTTGAATTTTTCAGGGTATGCTCTCTTAACATATATGAAGCTACTGTAAAAATTTTGGAATTTTCTAGTGTATACACAGTGAGATATTCGTAGGATAATATTTATGGAGTCCTTTACGGAAATAGTCATTACGCACAATATATAACTCGAAACGTGTCCGTTCTTTTTCTTGTACGTAGATAACTTCTTAAGGTACCTTTGTGATTTTTCCCAGATTTTTAAAATACATTTAACTGACCGAAACAGTCCCAACAAAAATAAAATCAGTAGCCATTTTAGGATTTTAACCCTTAACAAACAAAGTGGGCTATTTTGGGAAAAATAATCTTAAAGGTTTCAAAACTTGCTAGATTTGTGTCCTATCACTTGGGTTTACTAGGTAACTCATGTATCTAGCACCCCCTTTTTACGGATCACAATTCCAAGTTGTAAAACTTGAGTTACACAAGATTTAGTGGAAGAAATAAAATAAGAGTTTTCACCCTTGGAGAACATATGCTCATTTTCTTCCTCTAAGTCTTTGATCTAACACTCAAGATACTTAATTTCATGCATGATGATATGTAGAACTAGTGTATCTTGAGTAGTTGTACACAACCTCATCAAAACTCAAGCTAGAAAAATAAAGTAAAAGAAGAAGATGAAGGAACATTATACCTTGACTTAGTTGCTACCTTTCTTGATTTTCCAAAGTAACTAATAAACTTAGGGGGCATGAACAACTAGCACTCTTATCTTTTCTCTCTATAGCCTAAACCCTCACTCTCTCCTCTCTCTTTGAAGTTGGCTAGCTTGGGAGCAAAAGATAGAAGAAGAAGACGGAGAGAAAATGAGATGTTGGAAGAATGAAATGTGCTTACAAAATCATTGATCGGAATTATACCTGACACCACCTCCCTGGATGCCACGACATCTTGCACTGTCATATTGAATGTCCGTGCTGTCGGCTTTTTTGGCTGGGCTGGTCCTCCACTGGTTGTCTTAGTGTTATTGCCCATGTTGCCATTTTCGCCATCCGTGCTTTTCTTCTTCGGGAAATCCTTGATCCAATGTCCCACTTCACCACAATTAAAGTAACCTCCTTTCTTCACCTTAGGAAAATTGGGTGAGGTATGCCCATCTTGCCCACATGTATAACATATCGTTTTTCCTTTCAAGCACTCCCTCGAGTGACCCTTTCCACAGTTCCCACACACCGACTTCTTTTGTTGTACACTTCCTTGCTGCATCTCCAGATTACTACCCCAACTGCTCTATTTCCGCTTCTTGTTGTTGCTACCGCCACTGCTGACATTCTGATTCCCACCTTCTGCTTTCTTCTTGTTCTTCTCCCGATTGTATCTTGAGACCGCTTCGCTTCCACCTTCTGCTATA
Organism: Panax japonicus; assembly: GCA_020205505.1. NCBI lineage: Eukaryota > Viridiplantae > Streptophyta > Magnoliopsida > Apiales > Araliaceae > Panax > Panax japonicus. Next base: position 17,447,043 of record CM035102.1, on the reverse strand, counting down.
AGAGATTTCTCCAACAGAGTTGAGAATGATGTGATTTGTAAAACCGCTACCTTACTATAAATCCACGGCTTTAGTCCATTTTTAAACCTTCTCACTTTCCTCACCTCTGTGTCCACCAGATGTGGAGCGAATCTGGCCAATTCATTGAACTTCATAGCATACTCTGATACTGACATATTCTCCTGTTTCAGTTCCAAAAACTTGATCTCCATTCCTGCTTGAGTACTCTCAGGAAAGTAGTTCTCAAAGAATAACTTCTTGAATTCTTCCCAAGTCACGATTCTAGTTCCGGCTTTGTTCTGGTTGGCCTAACACCAATAGTTAGCCTCACCCTTCATTAAGTAGGTAACAAAAATTATCTTCTGCTCTTCTGCTACTCTAGCAATAATGAAGGCCTTCTCAATCTCCTTTACCCATGTTTGGGCTTCTATCGGGTCTGTTGTTCCTCTGAACTCCGGCGGTCCTACTGCCTTAAAGTCCTTAAAGTTGACTAGTTGGTTGCCTGCCTGATTTCCTGCAGGTTGAGCTTGATTCCTCATGGCTTCAGCCATCATGTTGATAAAATCTTGCATTAGGTTTTGTTGAGCTCCCGCTACATTATTAACTGACTCTTCAATCTCTTGGTTCCTCAGTCCACGTCTGCGCGCCATTATCTAGTGAAACAAAATTCTAACACGTTACTTAGATTTATTATCATATGATTACTTAGCATGTAACATGCTATTTATTTAAACAATCAGATGATCATTATGTGAGAGTTTTAAGTTACCAAGATTTGGAAGTCTTTCTCCCTGCTTAGTGGGTTAAGTTTGTTTTTTAAAGAACATTTTCCAAATCAGTCTACTGGATTCACATAACATTAAATAGAAAATTTACTATTTAAAATTTTCCAACACATATCATAATAATACTGCATTTATATTCATACACCGATCTTCAGTGACTTACATGATTAATATAGGTATATTTTATAAATGCTACTATCCCATTTTAAACACAAAAGATGGGAATAACTCATAATGATACCTCCCTACAACACAAATAGGGATAGTACCTAACTTCTTACTACCTCACACCTGCTGAGGTTTACATCATTATAAAACCTTATTACACAAAAAGAAAGGTACTAATGCATCTATCTACAACTAGGTCATCACATCATCACCACTGGTGGCCCTACCGGGTCACCTGCACAGGCTCCTAGGGAAGCAACTACTCCAGAATTCTACGTCGAACGGATCAACTATACTCTCCTATCTCAGAGTGGACCCTCCTAGCCCCACTGCGCTGGACCTCATACAAAGCGTCTAATGCCAATCCTAAAGTCTCTACCCTGACCTTCATGGCATCCAGTGCCATCTCTAATAGGTCCACCTGTTTGGCTGACTTATGAAATGCTTCTTCCACCCGTATCTTGTCTGCAATCTCTACGTCAAACTCACTCTGCATCGCCAGATGCTCTACTCTCAATGCTGCAAACTTTGCCTTCTCCTGCTCTAGCTGGACTCGTATCTCTGCTAGCTCCATCTGTGCCTGATAAGTAGCATCCTTATACTGCTGCTCCGTGTGCTGATGGTTCGTATTCTCCGCCTCCAACTGCAAAATCCTTTGCTCCTGAGCATGGTTTTTTTCTAACAGGTTACTAATCATCACATCCTTCGAGGTGTCCGACACCTCCTCTGGGACGACCTCCTCCTAGTCTACAGAATGGCTCCCCTGACTATCACCTGACATCCTATAAAACAAGGATACAACATCAGTACTACAATAAAATATATCCATTGATGAAATGAAATAATATTTTATTAAGTACAACACAAACTCGATGAATTTCCATAATCCATCTCCTAACATACTCCATAAAAGTTTTCTACTAAGGTTATAACCTAGGTTTCGCATTCCTAATGTTTATAACCTACAACTTTGATACCAACTTGTGACGCCCCCAAATCCAGGTTCTCTAACCTCAGATTCAGTGCTCACGATCCTATCATCATTTTTCTGGAATTTTAAAAAATGATTTACTATTTTTGACAGAATATGAGCCAACAATGATCTCCTAATTTTTCTGGAATTTTAGAAAATGATTTACTATTTTTAAAGTGCCCCAAAACACTCGGATCTTGCTCTATTTTTCATAAATTGAGTTTTACTCAGAAAAATCTGAAATTTTCAGGGTATGCTCTCTTAACATCTATGAAGCTACTGTAAAAATTTTGGAATTTTCCAGTGTATACACAATGAGATATTCGTAGGATAATATTTATGGAGTCCTTTACGGAAATAGTCATTACGCACAATATATAACTCGAAACGTGTCCGTTTTATTTCCTGCACGTAGATAACTTCTTAAGGTACCTTTGTGATTTTTTCCAGATTTTTAAAATACATTTAACTGACCGAAACAGCCCCAACAAAAACAAAATCAGTAGCCATTTTAGGATTTTAACCCTTAACAAACAAAGTGGGCTGTTTTGGGAAAAATAATCTTAAAGGTTTCAAAACATGCTAGATTTGTGTCCTATCACTTGGGTTTACTAGGTAACTCATGTATCTAGCACCCCCTTTTTACGGATCACAATTCCAAGTTGTAAAACTTGAGTTACACAAGATTTAGTGGAAGAAAAAAAACAAGAGTTTTCACCCTTGGAGAACATATGCTCATTTTCTTCCTCTAAGTCTTTGATCTAACACTCAAGATACTTAATTTCATGCATGATGATATGTAGAACTAGTGTATCTTGAGTAGTTTTACACAACCCCATCAAAACTCAAGCTAGCAAGATAAAGTAAAAGAAGAAGATGAAGGTACATTATACCTTGACTTAGTTGCTACCTTTTTTTGATTTTCCAAAGTAACTAATAAACTTAGGGGGCATGAATAACTAGCACTCCTATCTTTTCTCTCTATAGCCTAAACCCTCACTCTCTCCTCTCTCTTTGAAGTTGGCTAGCTTGGGAGCAAAAGATAAAAGAAGAAGACAGAGAGAAAATGAGATGTTGGAAGAATGAAATGTGCTTACAAAATGAAATGGCCAATTCACTAATAATTCTCCCATAACTATTTAGTTTCCCATTGGTAAAAACTTTGTATTATTACTTCCATTAGGCTAAACATGATTAAATGTGCATAATGGAGTGGCAACCAATGGGAGCTTGACAACATTGTCTTTGTGTTTAATAATGTCTACTAATGGACAAGTTAGCTTAATTATTCCACTTAGGATCCTCATAATACCCTCCATTTAGCTTTTATTTTAAATGCCCAATTTTGATTAATCAAATGTCTAGAATACCCCTAATCAAGTTGGATAAGTATTGGATTGTATTTTATTTCCTTTGGGCTTTTCCTTTAATTGATTTGGGCAAGATAATAAACATAGTCTAGCAATTTTAATAATGTTACCCAATTTGATAATTTAGGCCTTTCATTTCCAATCATACGAAGTTTAATTACTTATACATATGATTTTATCTCATAACCTAATTAGATTTACAAGAATTAGGTTTAAAATTATTAGTCACTTGAAATACTAAGTTTACCCACTTAAGTTAGTATACATATAAAATACTAACTTTTTCGTATTACCATAACCCTTAGGTTATTTAATAGTCTTACCTAATATATAATTAGGTCACAAGGCTTTCATTTTTAATGAAATCTATAAATGTATGTATCCATAACTATAATATATATGTTATTTGACCCATGCACCACTTCACATGTGTTGTCACATATTAAATCCTTATGTAACACAAGGTTAAAAAAATCCATAATGTACATACATATATAGTGACTTAAATTTCACGGTTATTACAATTATAACAAAACTAGCCAATCACAGAATTACCTCTTTTGAGGGTAATTGGGTCACAAAAGAATTAAATAAAACTAAATGAATAAACATCTTTAATCAACACAAACTATTCATCATTAATATTATAACTCACAATATTTACAACCAGATCATTCCCAGGAAAGAGGGGGCTTTCAGATAAGAATTTCTCCCTATTGGCGCTCAATTAGGTGACCAAGCCTTTTTCTCGACAAAACTTTCTAGCCATCGTCAATAATACAAATAATAATATGAATAACTTTGTCGTCTCAATTATTGATTTAATAATATAAATATTGTGCAGATGATATTGTGACAATAATTCAATCAATAATATGAGAGATACTATGCAGTAATTATTGTGGCAATAATTGAATAAAACTGAGTGACTTCTCACATAAGCATCAATAATCAAAGATATTGTATGATACAGTTGGCTACTATACAACCACACATATTACTGTACTTTTACCGCTAGGTATTTCAATAGTTTAACGGAAAAACTTTCACAGTTATTTTTGTAAAAAGATATTTTTGTCGTTTTCTAACTCCGACAATACTTCCGTTGTCGGGTCCATCAATGATTGTGCCGTCGTACGAATATTCCCTGTTAAAATGAATATTCCCTGACCAATCGAATATTTTATAACAATTTGCTTACTTTGTAAAATTTATAAATATTACCCACAACTATAACATTTTATCAAATCCACACCATAATATTCAAAAATATATTTTGAGAAAAATTAATCTTTATTCATAAAAGTTGGGGTCTTACAACCTCCCCTTCTTATGAAATTTCTTCCTCGAAATTGGGGTACGTACCTGGTATATCGAAGAGGTGAGGATACCTTGACTTTATTTCAGATTCTAACTCCCAGGTCATTTTCTCAGCATCGTGGTTTCTCCATAAAACTTTGACTTGAGGTATAACCTTGGAGCATAGAATATGTTCCTTCTTATCCAAGATTTTAACAGATACATCTTCATACGTTAAATCTTCCACTATCTCGTCCAGTTCTAATTCAATAATGTGGTTCTGGTCTTCCACATATTTACGTAACATAGATATATAAAAAATATTATGAACATGAGGCATACTTGGCGGTAAGGCGAGTCTATAGGCCACAGTTCCTAGTCAATCGAGGATGTCGAATGGCCCAATGAATTGAGGATTGAGCTTTCCTCTCTTTTCAAATCTTGTAACTCCTTTCCATGGAGCAACACGTAACAACACATGATCTCCAACATTGAATTCCACGTCCTTTCGATGAAGATCAATATAACTCTTTTGTCGATCTTGTGAGGTTTTTATACATTGTCGGATAATTTGAATATTTTCTATTGTCATGCGTACTAATTCCGGACCCAACAACGTTGCTTCACCCACCTCATCCCAGCATACTAGAGAACGACACTTGAGTCCATACAACGCCTCAAATGGAGCCATGCCAATACTTGCTTGGTAACTGTTATTGTAGGAGAATTCCACCAATGGTAAGAACTTGTCCCAACTTCCCTTGAAGTTTAGGACACAGAGTCTTAATAGATCTTTAAGAGTTTGAATAGTCCTCTCCAACTGCCCGTCCGTTTGAGGATGATATACCAAACTAAATCGTAAATCTGTGCCCATAGCTTTTTACAAACTAACCCAAAATCATGAAGTTAATCTTGGGTCTCGATCAGAAACTATGGATACTGGCATACCATGTAGTCTTACAATCTCATTTATGTACATACGAGCCAGACGTTCAAGTGAATAAGTTTCTCGTATAGGTAAGAAATGGGCAGACTTGGTTAATCTATCAATAATGACCCAAATTGCATATATACCTTGAGAAACCTTGGGAAGACCAGTAACAAAATCCATGGTAATGTGCTCCCCCTTCCATTCTGTAATTTTAAGTGGTTGTAATGGACCTTTTGGCACTTGATGCTCCGCCTTGACACGTTGACAAGTTAGACACCTTGAGATAAACTCTGCTATCTCTCTTGTCATATTGTTCCACCAAAATGTATGTCGAAGATCACGATATATTTTGGTACTCCTAGGATGGATTGCAAACGGTGTGTTATGCGCCTCCATCATGATTTTATACTTTAAATCAGGGTCGTTAGGAACACAAAGTCTGGGTTAACTCGAAGTATTCCTTCTTCAGAGATTCTTGCTTCTAAAATAACACCTTCTTGTACTTTATTCCTCATATATATCAGCTCCAGGTCCGAATCTTGAGCAGCTTTAACTTTATCGATTAAAGTCAGTTCTACTCGTATATTTCCCATCATCACGTGGGTCCCTGGAGACTTTAACTCTATCTCCATCCTTTGTAAGTCATACAAAATGGGCCTTTGCGTTGACAATATCGCACTCGTACCCGCATATGATCTTCTACTTAAAGCATCAGCTACTACGTTCGCTTTTCTAAGATGGTATTGAGTGGTATGATCGTAATCTTTCAACAGCTCAAGCCAAAGTCGTTGTCGCATGTTGAGTTCCTTTTGGGTGAAGAAATAATTGAAGCTTTTATGATCCATATAGATCTTCACTTTCTCTCCATACAGGTAATGTCTCTAGATCTGTGACACCCCCAAATCTAAGTACTTTATTCCCACAAGACTTGGTGTTCACTTTCTATTCAATGCTCCAAAAACCAAAAACGTCTAAAACCGACATTTTATTAAATATAATAATGATATATCATTTATATAAATTTAATATATTTTATTTATATTTTTATTTATTTATTTATTTTAATTCAAAAGCCATAAGGCTTTGTTTGGCAAAACACTATTAAAATAAAGAGTTAATATTTTAAGCCTTGTTTGGTAAGCCCGTTTAAAACTACTTGAATTTATTTCAATAAATCATTTATACTATAGTTTATAGTCCCACATTATTTATTTGAATTTTCATATCCAACCTTAATTAAATAAATAAAAACTAATTGTAACATATTAAATAAATTCTCCACTTAACCAATTACCACAAAATTATAATTTCATTGTAATTTTATTTAATAAAATAACATATCACATTAATTACTAAATTAAAACAACATTATAGCAACTCTCTAATTATTAAATTAAATTAGAGTATTTTCTCCTAAATTTAATTCACCACTCTTTATCTTAATAAAATTAATTTCTATAACTCATGAATTATTTACTTACTAATAAATAATCCAACAAATATCTACTAACAAAAACCACATCAATAAAAATATATTTATTTAATTTAATAAATATTTTAAATTACAAATAAAATTCTAGATTGTTACATCCTTCCCTCTTTACAAGGATTATGTCCCCAGAATCACAACTCAAACAATTCATTCGTCACATTCTTCCCTCCTTATATAGATTATGTCCCCAAAATCGAAGACATAGATTAAAAAAATAACTCTGGGTAGCTTTTCATCATTTCGTCTTCAAGTTCCCACATAGCCTCTTCGACATTGTGGTTTCTTCAAATCACCTTCACATAAAGTATCACCTTATTCCTGAGCACTTATTCTTTCTTTTCAACTATCTGGATAGGAACCTCCTCATAAGATAAATCCTTATTGAACTGTAACGGTTCATACTCGATCACATGTTTATAATCGGGTTTATACGGTCGCAACACCGACACATGAAAAACATTGTGCACATGTTCTAATTCTGGAGGTAAAGCTACCTCATAAGCTACTTTTCGCAGTACCTTGAAGGGTCCAATAAACCTTGGGCTTAGCTTTCCTTTCTTGCCAAAATGAATCTTTCCCTTCTAAGGAGAAACTTTTAGGAAAACAAAATTTCCTACGTCAAATTCGCGATCTTGTCTGTGTTGATCAACATACTTCTTTTGTCTATCTTGAGCAGCTACCAGTCTTGTTCTGATGAGTTTGATAACTTTAGCGGTCTGTTGGACCAGTTTTGGTCCTAACAATTGATGTTCACCAACTTCGTCCCAGCACAGTGGAGTTCTGCATTTCTTGCCGTATAGTGCTTCGTATGGCGGCATGCCAATGCTTGTGTGGTAACTGTTGTTATAGGCAAATTCTGCCAATGGTAGATGATCGTCCCAGTTTCTTTTGAAATCCATGATGCATGCTCTAAGCATATCTTCTAACATCTGGATTGTTCATTCACTTTGGCCATCGGTTTACGAATAATATGGCGTACTCATTTTTAATTGTGTTCCCATGCATTCTTGTAGTCTCTTCCAGAAGTTTGATGTGAATCTCTGATCTCTGTCTGACACAATTGACACTAGAACTCCATGTTTGATAGTGATCTCCTTAACGTATAATTTTGCGAGCTGATCAACATTAAATCTAATCTTTATTGTCAAAAATTGTGTTAATTTTGTTAATCTATCCACTATTATCCATATCACATCGTATCCAATCTGAGTTGTTTGAAGACCTACCACAAAATCCATTGTGATATGCTCTCACTTCCATTCCTGTATTTCTAACGGTTTAAGTAATCCGCTTGGTCTCTAATGCTCGACATTTATTCTCTGACATGTTAAGCTTTTTGCGACACATTCTGCAACATCTCTTTTCATATTTGGCCACCAAAAATGTCGCCACAAATCTTGATACATTTTCATACTTCCGGGATGAATCAAATATCTTGAGTTATGAGCTTCTGTCAAGATTTCTTCTTTAATATCTGGTACTGCTGTAACCCAAATTCGTCCCTCGAATCATAGCACTCCTTCAGTATCAACCTTGTACTTCACCTCATTACCCTCAACCATACTTTCCTTTATCTTTCTGCATTCCTCATCTTGTAGTTGAGCTTTCTTTACCTTGTCCACAAAAGTTGGACTAGCTTCCATCTAAAACAATCTTTTATCATATTCTTTTGGAAATTTTATTTCCAGCTCTAATCTTGCCATTGCTGAAATAAGTCCCTCCAAATCTGTTAACAACATTAACTTATCACAACCCTTCCTACTCAAGGCATTTGCAATCATATTTGTTTTTCCCGGATGATAAAAGATCTCACAGTCATAATCATTTATTAATTCCAACCATCTCTTTTGAAAATATACTTCAAACTCTTATGGTCTGTGTAGATCTCATATTTCTCTCCATAGAGATAGTGTCTCCATATCTTCAGAGCAAATACCACCTCAACCAACTCTAAATCATGACTCGAATACCCTTTCTCGTAGTGTTTCAATTGCCTTAATGCATACACAATGACTTTTTCGTTCTACAAAAGGACACAACCTATTCCTTTATGTGAGGCATCACTATACACCACAAAGTTTCCTTTATTATCTAGTAATGACAACATAGGTACCACACTGAACCTCTTCTTCATTTCCTTAAAACTCTCTTCGCACTTCTCCGTCCAGACAAATTTTACAGCTTTGCTTGTCAAATTTGTCAATGGAGTTGCAATCTCAGAAAAGTCTTGTATGAACCGTCTATAATAGTCTACCAGTCCCAAGAAACTTCTCACTTCTGAAGGAGTCCTTGGTTGCTCCCAATTTATCACAGCTTCGACTTTTGCTGGATCCACTGAAATCCCATCTTTATCCATTACATGTCCAAGAAATTGCACATGTTCTAGCTAAAATTCACACTTAGAGAATTTCGTATACAATTTTTCCATCCTTAATGTCTCCAGCATTAGACGCAAATGTTCCACGTGTTCTTCTTGAGATTTAGAGTACACCAAAATAATATTGATGAATACCACCACAAATTTGTCTAAAAATGGTTTAAACACCATGTTCATCAAATCCATGAATGCAGCAGGGGCATTGGTCAAACTAAAAGACATTACCAGAAACTCGTAATGTCTATACCGACTTCGGCATGTCGTCTTTGGTACATCCTCCTTCCTTACTTTCAATTGGTGATACCTACTTCTCAAATCTATTTTTGAGAAGTATCTAGCACTCTTCAATTGATCAAACAAGTCATCTATTCTTGGTAACAGATATTTATTCTTAATAGTGACTCTGTTTAATTTCCTATAATCAATGCAAAGACGCATCGACCCATCCTTCTTCTTCACGAATAACACTGGCGCTCCCCACAGTGATACACTTGGCTGAATATATTTCTTATCTAGTAGTTCTTACAATTGCACCATCTGTTCCTTCATCTCTACCGGAGCTATTCTGTACGGGGCCTTTGATATTGTTGCAGTTCCTGGCGCCAAGTCGATCATGAACTCGATCTCTCTGTTACGTGGAAGTCCTGGAAAATCTTCCGGAAATACGTACACAAAATCCCTAACCACCGACTATCTCTTCTAGTTTCACACCCTTCTCCTTCTGAGTATTGACTATGTAAGCTAAGTATCCTACACAGCTTTAACTCAATAACTTCTTAGCTTGCATAATCGTCAAACATCTCACTTGTCTAGGTGATTTGCTACCATAGAAAACTACCTTTAACGGAGTCATAAGGTTTATATATTTCTTTTGGCAATCAATTATCGCTCCATAATTGAATAGTCAATCCATTCCCAATATAACATCAAACACCCCAAGTTTTATCGAGATTAAATCTAATGTCATAATATTCCCTTTAATATTCACCCTACAATTCTTGTATATGAATTTAATAGGAATTATCTCCATATTCGCAATTTCAATGTGTAAAGGGAAATTCAACTCTTCATTAGGCAATTCTAACCTCTTAGCAAATTCATCAGATATAAATGAGCAAGTAGCACCCGAATCAAATAATACATATGCATTTATATCATTAATTGGGATAATACCTGACATGACATCTTTTGATTGTACCGCGTCTTGCACCGTCATGTTAAAGGTTCTAGCTGTGGGTCTGTTTGATGACGTTGGTCCAGCAATAGTCAATGTACCTCCACTGTTACCTCCCTTGTTTCCTTTTGTCTCACCAGATTTCTTCTTAGGACATTCGCGAGCAAAATGATCATTTGACCCGCAGGTGTAGCAAGCATTCTTCTTAGGTTGATGGTAATTTGGGGCAATATGACCCTCCTGGCCAAAGTTAAAGCATACTCGTTTCCCCCTTAAGCACATGTCAGTGTGATACCTCCCGCATGTAGCACATGCTTCAAACTTCTTTTTCTGCTGGCTACTATATTGGCTTCCAGCACCCACATTTGCATTCCATTTTCTTTTTAAATTATTACTACTATTTCCACCACTACCACCACCATTCTTAGCTTAACCCTCACTCTTCTTCTTTCTTTGTTCTTGATTATAGTTCGTTACTGCCTCACCTCTACCCTCCGTGAGAATTACCTTCTCCAGTACCGTTGTAAATTTCTTCAGCTGAAACATAGAGACTCTGTTGTACAACCAGGGCTTCAATCCCTGTTCAAACCTCCTAGCCTTGCGCTCATCTGTGTTGACTTGATATGGCGCAAACCTCACCAACTCGTTGAACCTTGCATCATACTCCTACACCGTCATTGTGCCCTGCTTCAGTTCTAAAAACTGCACCTCCATCTAATTTTTTGAACTCTCTAGGAAGTAAGTCTCTAGAAATATCTCATTGAACCTATCACATGTCATCACTCCTTGACCTCCTCGAGTTTTATTGGTTTGCCACCAATAGCTAGCCTTTGCTTTCAACATAAATGTTACAAAAGCAGTCTTCTGATTCTCACCTATTCTAGCAACGTCAAAAACTTTCTCTATCTCCATGACCCAAGTCTACTCCTCAATTGGATTCATGTACCAATGGAATTCTGGTGGCCTAAACGCTTTGAAGTCCTTAAAGGTCGCAACTTGATTCTGCGTCTGATTCTGTACTGCTCCCATCAGTAGCGTCACTAATTGCTAAACTAGGTTAGCCTCAACATTGTTGTTATTAGTAGATCCCTCAGGGGTCCTTTGTCGTGGTTGACGTCTTGGAGGCATTTTCTTTTAAAAATGCTCATTAGATTATTATTCAATCTTCTAGGTATTACGTATTTAACTTTTACATCACAAAATCATCACATAACACATAATATTTTGAATAAATACTACTTTTATTTATTGATCATCTTTCAAAACATAACAATGTTAGCCTCCCCACTATTTACATCACTTTCCTGAACTAAAAATGTTTCAGGATAACATCATCATCATATCTCATTGGTTATATAATACCCGGGATTTACATCTTTTTATTAATTACTCATATAACAGTTACATTTCTTATGACGACCTACTAAAATGTTGCATAGCCTTACGACGCTCCTCTTCCATAATACGAAACATTGTTCGATGATCTAACATGTACCATGGTAGCATCTCGAACTGAATCGGGTAATACATGACTCAGTCTTGAGCTCGGTTGATCACGGTGTTAAAAATGTTATTCATCTCCTCCATCTTAATCTTCTTTGCATGCACTTCCCCTTTTGCTACTTCTGCACGCTGAGAAGCTTTCTTATACGAGTCTTCGACTCTTGCTCTCTTGGTGGATTCTTCTTTCAATTTGTTCTTCAGCTCCACGATCTCCTCCATCGGCTGCTCGTTCTCTCCTTCAGTATGAATCAGCTTCCATTCGATATGGCCCAGATACTCGTCTAGATCTCGGATCTCGCCGTCCTTTTGCGCCATCGAAGTCTGATGTTCAGCTACGATCTCTTCTAACTCTTCTAATCTATCTTGAAGCTCTACATTGTGATTTTATACTTCATCGTACATACGGGAAGCGATAGAGTATGATGAAAACTCTTCCTCCTCCTCATCCTCATCCGAATGTGGCAACTCCATAGGGTCTTTCTCATCTGTCTCTACCTCATCGTCCTCATCAAGTAAACCTTACTGTTCAACCACTATAACCAACAGAGATGACTCCCATGGCAGTAGTTGTTCCCAAACCACCTGAATATCTCGAGGCTCCTCCTCTCTAGGCATATGGGGTCCTTCCTCCCTAGCCTGGCTAGATTCTCCTACATTAGCCATCCTGACAACAAAATTTTAAATTTTAATTACTAATCATCACTACTCGTCACTAACGAGAACATAGGTTGCAACCACATAAGCACATAAGGTGTTTTATTATTTCTTTCTTAAAACTCAATAAGAGTTTCATCACTATCTTTTCAATCTTCTATAAGGTTACTTCCTAAGGCTTTTTCCCCACCTAAGGTTCATAACCTAAAGCTCTGAAACCAACTTGTGACACCCCCAAATCTAGGTACTTTATTCCCACAAGACTTGGTGTTCACTTTCCATTCAAGCATATCTATCTACCCAAATATAATAAAGTTTAAACAATAAATCCTCCCATTAAAAGGGTTACATCATTAAACCAATACGCCTCCCAGGTTATCTAACCTTTAACATACATCAAGTGCGAAAAAATTAGATTAATTACATCACATCATTTAATATAAATACTATCATTATGAAAGCAAATAAATTACAAGTCTTCATCACTTGCTCATTTTTCCTTTTCCTTTGCTAGTGGTAGGTTCATCGACCTTCTCAACCTTAGCTGCAATAATTATGTTTATGCAAGAGTGAGCAAAACAAATGCCCACTTGGAATAGCAATTAATAACAACAGCATAATAACCGCCAATGACTAGGCTCAACAAAATTGAATAATACTTTATCAATGATAATAAGAACAGAGTTCAAATATGAAATATATCTGAGGGTCACAAGACCACGAACTATGTCCAAGGTTATAAGTAATCTTTCAACTTTAACCTAAACAATCATACTGTAGGGACTCCCCGTACTTAGGGTGATCAACCCTTCGTACCATGTATTGTGCACAATCATCTAAACGCATCGCATAAAATAATTCCCCTATAATAGGGTTGTTCTTCTCAGTTTTAGATTACAAGTCCGCACCAAAGAAAGTTTGGTTTGGATAAGCTTCTAGGGTAATTTAGAGTTTAACGATGATCAACTAAAGGACTAGTTGAATCAACAAAGTTCGATAACACTACGAATAATCAATAACAACATAATGTGGAACAATTAGGAATCATAGGTGAACCAACTATATATTAAAGTCAGGCTTAGAAATAAACTATAAAGCATAAGCTTGGTGTAATACAATAAACCTTGATTGAACAATATTAAGCTAAGGCTATGATCTTATCAAATAAGATAATTAAGTTATTGGACATGCATTAATGAATACAAGCTGAGAATGAAACTTGCTCAATATAACAATAAAGGTTAGAAATTGTGTAAGGCAAATGAGATAGGATAACTCATTTAGAGATTTGAGTTCAAGAACTTGCATTCATTAAAAAAAAGAATAAAACTAGGAAAACTTGCTTAACTATAAACAAGTTGCGTGACACCCCCAAATTTGGGTTCTTTAACCTCAGATTCAGTGCTCACGGTACATCATCTTCACAGGCATTCTATATACTATTGCGCAATAATAAATATATATTGTTCATTATAATAAAGTCTTATACAATATCCCATGGTCTATTACCTTAACATAAACATACCTTACTTATGTTACATAAAATGACACAAAAGGTTTACATAAACATCAAACATAGTAATCTCATGATACTTAAACATTTATATTATCTATTCTTGGACCTTTCCCTTTCCCTTGCCCTTATCCTTCTTACTTGAATTCTTTGGCGTAGCTGAAATAATTGTCATGATATAACAAGGGTAAGCAACAAGTTTTCTTAACAAGTTTAAGTACAAGGAAGATATATCATGATTAACAAGAAATTTATCGTTCAATGTTCAACAATAGAAATTAATTATGAAAGAACATGAATTAAGTCTTGATAAATGAATATTCAAATAGTTGAATAATAGATGTTGAGTGGTCATAGTGACCATGAACATATGCTAAGGTTGGTCAGTATTTAAACTGGTCCTTTTAATAAGTTTTGGTAATCAAGGGGATCAGCCTTTCATACCCAGTGTATTATGCATAAAAACTTAATATACGAGCAATAATTGTTTTTCAATAATGCTTTAATAAAATTTGTTCTTTTTCTCAGTCTTGAGTCCTTACTAAGTCAAGTGGTGAAGTACAACTTTTAACAACATATTTGATGTAACAAATTTAAACATACTTGATCTAGCCGATACAATGAGCATAGATCCATATCTTAAACAGTTCATAAATAAAAGAACTTTAACTAATACATAGTTCAATAATAATAGAACGGGAATTTAATTGCACCGAGTGCGAGTATCAATAATCATTATAGATGTGAATAATCAACAATAATTATTCACTAATATGCTTTGAAAATAATAACTCAAGTTTGAGTTAGAGAACTTGCCTCAATCGCGGTCTACTACTAAGCAATTTAATTTAACTTCTTTAGATAAAAGACCTAAAATTGATCTTTCGATTAGTCATAACATAACTCACTTATAATCTTATCATCTTATATTAAAGTGTCTAACCTTTAAACATATAGTTAAGTAATAGACATTACGCTTAAGTCTTAATGTTATTGTTATACTTTGATAGTCTTTTAATCACATCATAATTTGTATTTATAAGTTATCCCTTTTTATATGTCATCTTAATAAGCTAGATAACATGTCAGTAAACTGAAATATCATTTCAGTGAACCAAAATATATTTCAGTATCTTGAAATCACTATTCTTTTTCACGAAAATACCATATCAACTAATTATTTTTCTATCCTTTGGACAAATATATATACATATATTTCATACATAAAAAGAATTTTTCCGTAATTTTTCAATTTCTTTTAGTATTTTTCAAAAATCATTTTTGGTACAGAGCTTAAGAAATTAGCCTCATCACGCTTAACTCCAGAAATTCCCATCTCTTGGCATAATGTTATACATGTTAACGTGACCCTCCAGTTTAAATTTCATGGCCATCAGAGTTATAGAACTCCGGTTAAAACGATTTTTGTCAGAAAAATCCAAATATTAGAATGACCATAACTTGCTCAATTTAAGTCGGAATGCATTCATTTTTGGACAGGAGCTACTTTATACCATATATTTTCATTTCCCAAAAGGCCGAAATTTATTCCATATATTAACTGTCTAAAACCGCTCCCACAATATTTTGGGCAGTTTGTTTTCAAGATTTTTCGGCTTTTGCCTACTTTGTTAAAATCATTCCATACGGAAAATTACAACTCCTTTTTCAGTGATTCCACTTGGTTTTGAAAGATAACTTATCATACTATTATCCCAAACTTTTCCAAAATTTTTAAATGTCCAAAAAATGATGAAAATGCCCCTAGCATTGACTGTCCAAAAATAGTTTGTTTTTTCTTTCAAAAGATAAAACTGTTTTTGCTAAAACAGTTTCTACAACTTGTGTATTCAACATTTTTGAGTTCTACCACTTGGGTTTAGTAGTTAACTTACATATCTAGCACCTCTCTTTGACGGATCACAAAAAGAATGTGTAGATCAAAACGGTAGTCGATCAAAGGAAGTAAAAAAAACTAGAGTTTTATAACAAACAAAAACTAGTTTCTTCTATATTCTTTTGATTCACTTTCTAACACTCAAATATACTAGATCCATACATGAAACCATATAAAACATGTAGATAAATGGTTTTAGACCTCAAGATCATAAACTTTAAATCTCCAAAATCAAACAAAATAAAAAGAATAAGCTAGTTTAAGTTTTCACCTTGATTTGCTTGCTACTCTCCTTACTTTACCAAAGTATGAAATTAATTTAGGATGCATAAGCTCTACACTCCTCTCCCTCTCTTCCATCGAATCCTCTCTCTCTCTCCTATGTTTTTACTTTGTTAGCTAAAGAAAAAGTAAGATGAAGTAAAATAAAAGATGAAAGAGAATGATATTAGATTTTGTTGGAGGATATGGTATAGATATAAGATATGTATGTAATAGATATTACCCCACATCTTCTTATCTCTTTCTCTCTCTCTCTACTCATTACTTAGAGATATGGGAGATTAGCAATGTAGGTGGCTCCTAAATAACCTTGACACATGGCTAAGTGCTGGAAATATCTTTAAAAATTGTGGACTTGTAATAATAAGGTGCATTCCCCTTTTCTCTTCCTCATGTGGCCGGACATGTGGCCACTCTTTGCACCAAATTTGTTTTCTTTGAATTCTTTATTTAGTATATTAAAATTCCAACATGTCCCTCCTTAATTGGGCTAGGATTGGGCAAATCCTTTAATTCTTTTTTGGCTTAAAATTATTTAGTTTGATTTACTAATAAAAATGAACTTGGGCCTCCACAATTAAATAATTGTGGTACTAGCATACTTGCCCATTAAATTTAATATTGGGCTAACTTAACAATTTAGTTGCTCTTAAATCAAATTATCTACAAGTCCAATGCTTAAATAAATTATTGGGCTTGTTTAAATTACTTGTCATCCTTAGTAACATTAACTCTATTATCACATGAACTATTACTCATTATTATTGATATTTACACATTCTCATCAATCAATAATGTTAATTAACTTATATAACCCAATTAGACTTGTCTTATTCAAGTTTATTGAGTATTTAATTAGGGTTTAACACCTTAATTCTATTATCTTAGATTATTAAAATACTTAAATGAGTTCACTAATTTATTGAACTTATTAGTGAGCCTTCCTTTAAATATTATAGCATATTATCCACATAATCACTTAATCATTCATAATATACCATAGAATATTTAATATATTTATTTATAATTTACCACAGAAATTCTTGGTTATTACAAGTTAGGATAAGTTGAACAACTATTAGAGTTCAAAACTTGCTCAAATGAAATTAGGGTTAGAGAACTTGCTCAAATAAAGTTTAGGGTAAGGAACTTTCCTCGTGCGTAAGCTATAAATTACAACTCACGTTCACCTACACATATTATTAGAATCACAATATCTATTAGACATACTAACATCCACTTTCCAAAATAGAACTTACTTTTAGTTAAACTTGTTACTTTAGTACAAATTTCAATTCACACCATATACACTTCAAATATCACAAGTATTAGATTTAAATCATTTATTTACTAATTCACGTGTCCAATAAATCACAACGTATTGTTCTCACAACTTACTAATTTTACAACTTTGGAATTACCAACTATATGATACAAATTTGTTTTAGTCTCTTTATTACATGCTCATCACATTATTATTTCATTATACTAGGTTCCGATGGGTTTCTATGGTCTGCATAACTAACATGCATTATTGCCTCTGATCTGGGTATGGCGCAACTGCACCATATTTATACTTGGAACCAGCGCAGCTGCGCTGGTGTCAAGATTGCTGTTGCGCTATTAATGGCCTTGACACCAGCACAGCTGCGCTGGTGCGCAGATAAAAACTATGCAGTCTATTCGTAACACTCTGTTCAGCCCAACTATCACGAATTCTATTCACAAAACAGTAAATTAAACACACCAAAATGATAGAGAACCCATATAAACATTGTTCGTCATATATATACCAACTTAGAACAATTAAACAGTAGATCCTTTGAATTCCATGTTTTGTACAAAAACTCCATTTTTGACATCCTTGACAAAATTTAACACTGAGGTCACAATACTACATCAAATTAAATCATTCAAATTGCATTCTCTTCGTTTCTTACTGAATTAACATATTCTAGACTTAATTTACAGTTTAGTTCATAAACTAATTACCATTTTTTGTACTTTCACAAGCCATATACATAACCATATGCACTGTAAATGGTTTCTCTATTTTTGAACGTAATTAGTACACAAAATCCTTGTCTAAATGCTAGTTATAACATCACAATTACACACAAACACAATAATTCAGTTTGTATAACAACAATTCATAAATATTACATTTACAGAAAATTTAAAACTCAAGAACATAAACTCTTCTTTTTTTATAAACATAAAATTCAAGGTTGAGAGGTTGTACCTTCAATTGCTTGGAGATAATCCTTGGTAGAAGAAGAAGATTTTCTTTGAAATCACTGAACTCTTTCTCTCCTTTCGCAAGGTCTCTCTCTCTCTCTCTCAAACTTTCTCTGCAAACTCTCCCTTCTCTCCTTGGCCAAACTTTTTACGTAACATCAAACCAATGCTCCAAAAACCCAAACGTCTAAAATCGACCTTTTATTAAATATAATAATGATATAACAGTTATATAAAATTTAATATATTTTATTTATATTTTTATTTATTTATATTTTTAATTCAAAAGCAATAAGGCTTTGTTTGGCAAAACACTATTAAAATAAAGACTTAATATTTTTAAGCCTTGTTTGGTAAACCCATTTAAAACTACTTTAATTTATTTCAATAAATCATTTATACTATAGTTTATAGTCCCACGTTATTTATTTGAATTTCCATATCCAACCTTAAATAAATAGATAAAAACTAATTGTAACTTATTAAATAAATTCTCCACTTAACAAATTACCATAAAATTATAATTTCATTGTAATTTTATTTAATACATTAACATATCACTTTAATTACTAAATTAAAAACAACATTATAACAACTCTCTAATTATTAAATTAAATTAGAATATTTTCTCCTAAATTTAATTCACCACTCTTTTATCTTAATTAAATTAATTTCTATAACTCATGAATTATTTACTTACTAATAAATAATCCAACAAATATCTACTAACAACCACCACATCAATAAAAATATATTTATTTAATTTAATAAAAATTTTAAATTATAAATAAAATTCTGGATTGTTACAAAAATTTTAGTGCGAAAACGACAGCTGTCAACTCTAGATCATGAGTAGAATAATTCCTCTCATATTCTTTGAGTTATCATGAGGCATAGGCTATGACTTTTCCATGTTTCATGAGAATACATCCTAACCCTCTGCATGAAGCATTGATGTAGATGACAAATCCCTCCGAACCAGATGGTAACGTCAGAACACGTGCTGAAATGAGTCTCCTCTTGATTTCTTGAAAACTCTTCACACATTCCTCGCTCCAACCAAATTTTGTATCTTTTCTAGTCAGCTGAGTTAATGGAGTAGCAATTCGAGAAAATCCTTCCACGAATCTCCGATAATAACCAGCTAAGCCCAGAAAGCTACGTACTTCAATCACTAACTTAGGTTGCTCCCAGCTTTGAATTGCTTCAATCTTTGTCGGGTCAACAGATATTCCATGATTTGATATCACGTGCCCAAGGAATGCTACTTCCTCAAGCCATAACTTGTATTTCTTTAACTTGGCGTATAACTTGTTTTCACGAAGCTTTTAGAGTATCAGCCTCAAGTGTTCCTCATGATCTTCAAGAATTTTGGAGTATATGAGAATGTCATTAATAAAGACAACCACGAAATGATCCAAATATTCCTTGAATACTCAGTTCATCATATCCATGAAGGCAGCAGGAGCATTAGTCAATTCAAAAGAAATGACTAGGAATTCATAATGCCCGTACTGAGTTTTGAAAGCAGTCTTTGGAATGTCATCAGTTTTAATCTTTAATTGATGATATCCGGAACAAAGATCGATCTTTGAAAAGAATTTAGCGTCTTGCAACTGGTCAAAAAGGTCATTAATGCGAAGCAACAGGTACCTATTTTTGATGATGACATGATTTAACTCCTGATAATCAATACAAAGTCGCATATTTCCATCTTTCTTCTTTACAAATAGCAGAAGCACCCCAATGAGATGTACTAGGATGAATGAAAATGATGTCTAACAATTCCTGTACTTGGATTTTTAACTCATGAAGTTTAATAGGAGTCATTCGATATGGGGCTTTAGAAATGGGTTTTGTATTATGTTTAAGGTCGATACAATATTCGAATTCATGCTCAGGGGTAGGCCAGGATGTTCTTCAGGAAATACGTTAGGAAATTTATTAACAATAGAAATATCATTCAAATCTGACGTATTTTTGTTTAAATCTATGACATGGGCTAAGAAATCTTGACATCCATTTTTCAATAAACAAATAGCTTTATGGCTTGATATGATAGTGATTGACTTTAGTGGTTTGGTTTGTAAGACCCCAACTTATTATTAATGAAATTTAATTTCCTCTATTTATTATTTTGAAATAGTAAGGGTTGATTTGATTAATGTGGTTAGTTATGGGTAAAATACGTAAATATTTCAAATAAGCAAGTGGTTATAAAATATTCATTGTTGTCGGGGAATATTAGTTTGGTTGTGGAATACTCTTACTGTCGGGGAATATTCGTACGACGACGAAGCCTTATATGGGCCCCATAACGGAAAGCAATTGGATGAAGAAAACGACAAATATAAGTTGTTTATAAATAACGGCGTAGTTGTTACCGTTAATACTGTTGAAAAACCCAGTAGTTAAAACACAGTTGCACACGGTATTGCACCAATTATTGATTCTTACGTAAGAAGGCACTACTCAATAATTGTTACAGTAGTTACTGTTCAATATTTTATTTTATTGATTCAATAATTGCTACGTTGATATTTTATATTATTATTGTTTCAATAATTGTCACTACACAATATTTTTCATTATCAAATCAATAATTCATATTATTTGAATAATATTATTAGATAACATTATTGGCAATGTCTAAAAAGTTCTGTCTAAGAAGAGGTTTTGTCATATAATTGCGCGCCAGTAAGGAGAAATCCTTATTGGAAAGCCCCCTCTTTCCTGGGAACGGTCTAGTTGCCAGTATTGTGATTCTATAATATTATTTGTGAATAATTAATTATTGATTTATATGATAAGGAAAATATTCATTTTATGTGGATATAGATGGAGAAAATTTTAAAGTGACAATTGTTGAAAAATTGATATTTTACCTTTTCTGATAAATAATTCATTTAAATATATTATTATATTTTAATATATAATAATGGTGATATTTTTACAATGAATGTGAGGTATATGAATAAATAAGGAGGAAGAGTATTTTTGTCACTAAAAATTATCTAAAACATGTTAAACATGTTTGTGGGCCCATTTCTTGACTGAAATTTGATTATAGCTTGAAAAATCGTCCGTTTGTGGATTTCGATCAATTTCTATTTGGAATTTGGAAAACCTTTCTTCTGCAAAGTTGTAGAGAATGGAATTTCTTATGGAAAGGACATAAGGTTTGAATTTTTCTGATAAAAGGGCTATTTATTATAAATTATTGAAGTTCTGAAGTTCCGAATTAATTAATTTTTGAAGTTTTAATTATTTTTTTTAAGAAAAATATTTTTTCATTATTGGTGGGCCCCACATGTGTGGTAAATGAGTTGAAATCAGATTTCTAAGATGGGCGTGAAAATTTTATAATTATGTTAATATTTTATTAAATTTTCTACTTTGGTGTTCTAAGTATTTTTCCTATAAATAGAGTGCTTAGGTTAGAATTGAAAATCACACCAGAAACTGAAGTTCTCTCTCTCTATATTATCGAGCGTATTCTTGTGAGTATTTTGATGCTTTGAGTATTGCTATACGGTGCAAGTTCTTTCAGCGTTATATCTGATATTCCAGCCATAAGTGCTATTTTTTCGAGGTAAGGGATGTTATTTTTTTTAAATAATATTATTTCTTCTAATATCATTATGCTAGAATATTGGAAAGATTTTTCTTGTGAAATTCTTGCCTTTTAGTGTCAGAGTTACTATTCACGTATACGACACTATTCACGTATACGGCACTATTCACGAATACGACACTATTCACCGAAAATTAAATTTTTCGTTTTTTGTTCAAAATATCTATTATGGATACTAGCTTTGATTGTATCCATGTTTTGATCATTCTTGAATTTTACTTCACTATGAGTATTTATGAAGTATTTTTGAACTTGGATTGTTTAAAGTACGAATCTTTAATATTTGTTCTTTTGTTTCACTGGATTCTTTTTCTTTAAAATATTTTTCATCATCCTCAGTCATAAATGATGGTATTACTGAATATCTTTGGCAAAGATGTACAGGTGTTGAGATGAACATGACCGACTGATGAATATCTTTGGCCTGTAGTGCAAAGATGATTATTTGATTCAAGATAAATATTGATTGATGTTACAGGGATAAAATAATGAAGATGGACTTTTAAATTCATAGATTATAGTAGATTTCATTCTCTACGTAACTCATCTATAAATTATTATTTTCGTTGCGAATATTGATCTGACACTTGTTGTCTATTGTATTTTATCAGATTTTTCCCTGTTGAAGACTAACGATAATTTGTTCTATATTATCTTAGTTATAATATTCTTTACTGGGCTAGTTGAGCTCACTCTTTTCCTTTTTGTTCCATTTTTCTTCTCATGAGGCGAGAATGTAGCGAGTTCTAGTCGGGGTGTAGAATGATGCTTCTAGAAAGTTTTTTTAGTAGTCCTCACCATTTTTATAAAATAATGTACCAATAATTGTAATGAAGACTTATTTGAGTGTTGATATTGGCTAGATGACAATATTTGTATTTAAACTATCAGTTTTTATGTTGTAATAATAAAGTTGTAGTTGTTTCTGTACCATGTTATTGACGACTCAGAATGGGTGTTGTAAACCTATTTTGGAGGCGTCACATGGTTGCTTGAATTCGCATAATAGGTTGGTTAGGAATATGAATGCTAACAACCTTACGAAAATAATTATTTTAGCAGGATGAGTAGTTAACCAATCAATCCCTAAAAACACATAAAATGCAAATATTTTCAAAGAGATAAGATCGATAGGTAATGTGCGGTTTCCGATTTGAATCAAACAAGACTTATAAATAATGGATGTAATGAAGGTTTCTCCCAATGGAGTTTCAACAGATAAGTCAAAGTCTAATTTCTCTGGATTTGAATTTAAACATTGAGCACAAGTAGGAGAAATAAAAGAATGAGTAGAACCGGTATCAAATAAGGTAGACGTTGCAAGAGTTTATGATTATCTTACCCGTGATAATATCATTTGGGTTCCTCACTTTTTGGGAGGTCACGAAAAACGTTCTTCCTTGAACTACCGGTTTTCTCTTGTCTGGGACGGCCTTTTGTAACGCCCCCAAATTCAGGTACTTGAAACCCGAACTCGGTGCTTTACGATACCATTTCTATGAAGGAAATAATACTAATAATAATAACAATAATATGAATATCAAACTTAATTTACATTTATCCGAGTCTAATCCCAAGTATGCAACCTTTACTATAATTCTTTACATGATATATAATACATATCATTATCTTAATACAGTCTAACTATTATAAAAGATACCAATAATCATATTCTGTTTGCTTTCCTTTTCACTTGTTCTTGTCTGAACCTTCGGGTTGATCACGCTTAGCTGAAAACATTTAAATTTAAAGCAAGAATTAACATTTGGGTGCCCAGCAAGTAATAACAATTATAAATATAATTAGCTGAAAGAAATTAATGTTTTCTTTGCACATCACTTCTACAACAGATCAATAGTTGTGAAGTAAACAGAACTAATCATAACCATATATTATTTCTATATCAAAGTTTTTGAAACTACGTACTGACTATTTATATAGGGTTAAGTTGACATACTATGAACATTGTTTTCAATTTTTGAATAGGTTTAGTAGAACTTCATTTGCAAACTGTCATAACTTACGGACGCGAGGGTGTACATCCCATGAGCCCTGTATTGATCAATACTACATGCAAGAACGATATTATCTTTCACTCTGTCTGCCTTGGGCACATAAATTTTTTTACATGTTTGGAATGTTCATACTTACTCAAGAATCTGAACCAAAGAAATTTGATTGGATACAATAGGTTTTTATCATATTCAACGATATTTCTGAATCTATATATATATATATATATATATATATATATATATATATATATATATATCAACATGTGATTTAATACAATGATTACCCAAGTGGGGACACTTGTATAACCATGTTTAGAAAATAACGAACAAAATATATATTTGAATTATATAATATAATATCATGTTGATAAACAATGATCAGATATAGAATATATCACAATAAGGTTAATAATCTAGCATAATAATAATATAATTCTGAAACTTTCTTACTCATATCCATTGCATAAAGAAAATGCAAAGATAGGATACTTGTTTGGTCTACTGCTTACAATGCGCAACTTAGTTTTATCTTTTATACCGAAACCTATCATTAATAAGATCATTCTATCGATTAATTACTTAAAACTTGGTAATTAAGTTTAGGTCCACTAATTAACATTAATCATTCTAATTTTGCAATTAGGGTTACAAATTGGTCAATTAGGGTTATAAATTCATAATTAGGGTTTTCTAATTAATAATTAGGTTTTTCTCTAATTAACCTTAAATTTTGTAATACATAACATAAATCATATAACACATATACCACAGTTATATAACAGTATCAAACTCTTAATTGAGTTTTCAAATTAGTGTTTATTAAAATAATACTAAGGTTTTAACATTATACACATAATTTGACCAACATTATCAGTCCACGCATATATAGAACATATTTACACTATTGAAATAAAATAATATTATAATAAATGTCATTAATCACGTAACATAATTACTAGACAAACTTTAAAGTCCCAGTTGACTTCAAAACTAGGGTTTTCAAATACTGCACCATCATTGACCAATTATTAACAATGCATACATAGAGTACATATTGATAGCACTGAAAAATAAAAATCTAATTAATATTATATTATTATCATCATTCCTTGTTCTAAAACCAGAATTAGGGTTTGGATTCCATATCTGATTATATTGCATATACATACCATTACTAATTAAGTTAAATAATTAACTTAATTATTCTAAAATAAATTCATATAATAAAATAATTATTATAATAATTCTATAATCATTTCATATATTATTTATAAAATCATATTTTCATGGAAAATAATTAATAAAATATTTCTATTATAAAATTAATTATTATAAGAATATAATTTATAATGATCAATAATTCTAAAATAAAATTATTTATAATCATTCATGTAATAAATATATTTTATATTCATCACATAAATATATACACATTATCTTGCACATATCCTTACATTTAAAATAATAATAAAAAAAAATTATACACAAAATTTTTGATTTATTTATATAAAAAAATATCGGGTTATTACACCTTTGGTGCCTCCATCCCAGCTTCACTTGACTTCACTGTGACGCCACCAAATCTTGGCATCTTCTAACCCAACAAATGGTGCTCCACGGTGCTACAGTTCACACAAACATTCAATTAAAATGCCTCAAAAGAACGAATATGCCTTATGTATATATTGAAAATCCATATTAACATTCCCCAGGTTCTTTATAACCATTACATTTGTTCTTGTCATAATATTAAATATTATCATTACAAACTTATACTATTACATAGGTATTATACGGGTTCGTCTTCGCCTTTCCTTTATCCTTGTCGGATCCTTCGGTCTGTTCGGTCTTAGCTGCATTCATATGGTTCAAGCAAGAGTGAGCATGACTAGCTCAACAAGTACAACAATTCTATTTAACAATATGCTTGAATCATACGAATCATATATCTTCAATAACTGAACAATAGTTATGAAGTACTCTCGATAATTCAAAATAGCACTTCCCTTTTCTTTAAAATGTTTTAAAATGACAATATTCAGTAAAACATCAATTTTGGTCCAAGACCTTGAGCATTTTATACTTATTTAAAAAAGACATCTCGACACAAAGTCCGTAAGTCCGGCATTTCTTACGAGCACGTCTAGGTGATCAGCTTATAGTACTCTATGTTGATCAACACTACATTCATTAAATGTATGTACATTTAAGTTGTGGCAACCTCATGTGCTTGTCATTTGACGATAAAACATTTTAGAATACTCAGTCTTCATTTGAAAACCCCACCAATATAACTTGGTACAACATTGACCATACATTGATAGATTGTAAAAAATCCAACATATCATAAGTCTAGCCGAAAGAATTGGCTTTGACTTTATCACACAATAATTCATGCGTAAGTATACATGAACCACAAAGCTTGTCTAGACTGGACATAGACAAGGGTTAGAATACTTGCCTCCAAAGTCTGCTACTGTTATAACACGTTCACGTTCACGTTAAGTCTTTAAGGTCTCTACAGTAGATGATCACATCACAGAACACATTAGGTCATGAATAAATATACATGGTTCCTAATGAATCTTACCCTTCTTCTCAATCTAATTCTGTATTAGATTTGTTACTATTGGTTTCGGCTTTACATTTATAATTCACATTGTGATTACGTTCTTGTTCGATTACTTATCTTAATCTTTATGTATCATAATTAAGGCTTAACAATACTACAATTAAGCTTTTACTTTATTGATAAACAGCTATCATTCTTTGCTATACTTGTAACTCTTCCTTACTATGCAATCCTCAAGGCTGGCGTTGCGGCACCAGTCATCCTTATACAACTCGCGCTGCGACGCGAGTTTGCAGTAGCTGAGGGTCGAACCTGGCACTGCGGTGCCACTATTTACTCTTCAAGTTGCACTGCGACGTGAAACTACAGAAGGTCATAGCACTGCTTACGGTGCTATAGCGCCACCATTATGATTTGGGTTGGCATCGCGGCGCCAGCTCTGTGTACCAAATAGTTGACAGATTTGAATTGTACAACGAACTTCCCGGACTCCAAATTTGATCATTTTAAGTCCGAATTAGCTCATTCAAAATCCATTAACTCACAAATCACATACTTTACGTGTTCATACAAGAATTTTATATTTTTGACTTCTTTTACTCAAAATTCACCTATTGGTTTATTTTTAACGAAAACGATAAACGTCCGTGAACGTTCAACGCTCGTTTCTTTGTTCTAAGTTGAAATTCAGCCATTTTTGAGTCCGTAACTCTATAATACCAAATAAGACTTGTTCCTATTGAAAACCAACATTTCTAAGCTCAATATCAAAATTCGACCTCTAATCCGAGAAATTCACTAATTCGACGATTATCGTCCAATCGTAAGAATTCTGGCATGGCTTCATTACTTATGATTTGATTATGATTCCAAATGGACTCTATCCATCATATTTACATTTCAACCTACATATTACATCAACTTATTTTCACGATAAGTTATGACTTATTCTTCATGAACTTATAGCTTATCAAAGTATAAACTACATATTATTCAATTATCATGGCTTATGATAGTTTAAGTCCTTTAACCAATGTTCTTACATAATTTCATCATGTTAACAACATTCATACAAACATGACATAAGTCTTACAAGTTCTTACTTAATTCATAGCTTATCTATGAGCAAAGTGCTTATTCTCAGCTTTTTAGGACTTAAGTCCTTAAATTCTTTACTCCTATCATTTCTTTGCATACATGATCACTAATCCGCACTTCTCTTATCAACCTATAATGGTAGAGAATGAAGACTAATGACATGAGATCATTACCTTTGTTGAACTAGCTTTCTTCTTCTCTTTTCTAACAAATGAAAGTAGCTTATTCTGGCTTATTCTCTCTAACAATTAAGTTGTTTGTGTTGGATGAAAATAACAAGCAACAAATGAAATCCTAGCTTTCTATTTATAGGAAAACCAAAGTGAGGGCATATTAGATAATACACCAAACCCACCTCCTTACTATTCATTTCCTTGATACGAAGTTAAGTTGCCCACCAAATAAAATACTTGGCCATTACACTTTTTTTCTTGGTCATCACATAATTGTCTTGGTCACCAAGATTAACCACATTAACATGGGTTGCCCCATGGGTCACTCTAACCCATTGGATCCTAACTTGGACTTGGATTTAATTAACTTAACTTAACTTTGGGCTTGTATTACCAACTTACTTGGACTTCTCATTAACCACCGCTTAGGCTTTAACATTGCACACACTTGGGCTTGCACATTATACTCCATTAGACTTTACAATTTGCTAATAATCCTACAAGTCCAATTCATTTGGCTAAGAGCCTTATTACATATTCTCTACGTATTATACTCGTATTCTCACTCGTATATTAATTCACAATATATGATATCCCATCCTTCATACATACTCGTATCATACTTCGTATTCAATAACTCATACAATACATACATATCATACGATTAATACATAAACTTCTAACACTTTATTTTCCTAACATTCTTGAATTACGTCTACATGCGAAAAATTATGTTTACCATACTTGAATTATTATTACATAATCTTACTCACTTCGATTGTGACAACCGAAATTTTGTAATTTAATTTTAATATTTATTGGATTGAATAAATATTTTTTCAATTAATTAATTATTAGATTAAATAATTAATTGATAAATTTGTGGTGATTAATTTAATTATACGTGTTATATTTATTAAATTAATGTGGAAAATTTTTATTATTCGAAGTATGTATTTATGTGAGCTTATTGAATTAAAAAGAAATATTTAATAAGCCTAATAGTATTTTAATTAGTTTAATAATTAATTAGAGATTTAATAATTTGACATATTTAATAAATGAGAAATTTAATTATGTGACTATGTGAATTAATGAGGAATTATGTTATTTTATTTAAGTTAAATTAAACTAGATGTTTGATTTATTATCTAATTGGATGTGACATGATTTAAACTATATTATAAGGTTTTATTAAATTAAATGGGAATAAGCCTTTTAAGGCTATCCAAACATGGCATTAGTGGAGGTTGAGGGCAGTTAACCCATGATGGGTAACTGACCTCCACAACGCGTCTGTTCTTATTCTTTTATATACGTCTTCTTCCTTCTGTTATTTTCTAAGTCTGGCAAAGCATCACAGAGAGAGATTGAGAAATTGTTGAAGGAGAATGTGAGTTGTGTGATTGAAGAATTTGAGAAGGGTTTCAATTCTACTAATCTAACTCAGTTTAATTACGTTGTTTAAGTTTTTGTAAAATAAATATGGCTTTCAAGTTTTCTGTAAAGTCTCTGTAAATTGGAAAAAGTAAAGATTATGTGCATATATGTGTTAAGATGTTGTTTTTATGTGTTTTCCTATGTTTAGATGGTTCCATATCATCAATTTCATAATATTATAATGTATATTGTTGTTTCAAAAATTATAGAGTATATTATATGGCCATATGGCCCTTATACGTAAAATTAATATGTTAAACATAAATTGTTTTATAAAATTCACACTTGTATATGATTATGCATGCTAAAACGAAGAAAACAAAAACAGAACTTGAATGGATGGATTTGGTGTTATAATTAATCCGTAGTGTTAATTTTCATGTTTTATGTTCAAAACCTTCAAGAACATCAAGAACAGTGAAATTTACATTTTTTAATTCCGTGATTATGTGGTTTAATTGATTAAAATTACTCTATAAAGGTTGGGTAATGATTATGTACGAATTATAATATATGGGTATGTTTAACTTGATGAATTTAATGATCATATAATGATAAATTCACTTAACTCTGTGTTCTTCACGAACTGAGATTCAAAATCTGGAGTTTCACATCGTAGAGCCAACTGCAGAACTAAAGTCTCGCGCCGCAGCGCCAACTCTTAAGCCGCAGCGCCACCGTGCCGCAGCGCCAATATTAAGCTTATCAGTGGCGCCGCAGTGCCACTTAGCAGAATGGTCTAGAAATGAGTTTTTTTAAATGTTCAAGTCTAGCAATGTGTTAGTGACTTAACCTAATGAACATAAAAATATGTTAGACGTATAATAAGGTGTTAAAATAAATTCTTAACATGTCAATAACACATTTATGTGTGAATTGAATGATTGAACGCATAGTTAGCTTATTGTTCATGAAGTGTTAATTGTGACAATGAGTGTAGTAATTTGACTAAGTATAGTCATGAATTCGAGTTAGACAAAAAGAATGATCTTGTGATGACTAGTACGTTATAATTGACTGGTATTGTGAACATAAATGATATGTAGGATTTAAATCAAGGAACGAGTATAATTAAAGTGTAATCTATGCACGAGACAAGTTTCCTAACCCTACTCGTTATCTTTATATGAGCTTATAAGTTGTCTCTTTACATCGAACAAATTCTTGTTATTATTGATCAAGTCCATTTTATTATATTAAAATGTATTAATCTTTCAAAGTATGATTCTGTTATACAATAATTATTCTATTATATACCTTTTGAGATTGTTCTTCAATTATAAATTATCAATAACTGCTGAACTTTGTTAGACTAGTGAACCCTTAATGATTCGACTAGTCCATAGTTGATGAGCGTTCTAAATTCCAGAACCCTTGATGAATTATCCAAACCAAACTTCCTTTGGTGCAGATTCTAATGTCAAATTGAGATGAACAACCCTGTATAGGGGATTACTTATGCGTTAGCGTTAAGATATTGTGCACAGTATGGTAGTAAGGGCTAATTCCCCTAAGTACAAGAAAAAGAGTCCATAGTCTTATGACTGGTAAAGGTTTCAAGTATAAACACTTGACAACCTAGAACATAGTTCAAGGTCTTATAACCCTCAGAAGTTCTTTTATTTCTTGTTATTCATTCTTGATTCAAAAGCTGAGTTTTCATATTTCAGAAGCCTTTAATTTATTCGCATGTTATTATTCATTTGTTATACTGTTATACTTGTGGGCAATCATGCTCACTCTTGCATAATAATAACATTGCAGTTAAGAACGAAAGATCTGACGAGCCTTCCACTAGTAAAGGCAAGGGTAAGATTAACAAGTGATGAAGACTTGTTGTTTATGTGATTATGTATTTATGTTTCAGACTTGATGTTGTTTAAGGCTTATTTGTTTATGATTCTGTGACAACCCGAGAATTTGGAGAATTTATGAAAATCATAATTGATTGATTTAAAGTTCAATATTAAGACCTAGACAGGAAATAAGTGTATAGAATTGGCAATTATGTAATGAAATTCCAAGAATTTCAAAAGTTTTAGATAAGACTTGAATTATGTGATAGACTGTAAGTGATAGTCTAGTAATGAGGTATAAGATTATGGTAGATTTAAAATTCTTTAGAAGAATTATCAGGGATAAGTATTGAAGTGAATACTAGTTGGTATATTGGATTACATATGTGAAGCGTAATGATTTAAGATCAAGGATTGATCAGATAAGTTATAACTTTAGTAAAACCCTAAAGTTATGTTAATCATACATTTATTAATTTAGAAAAATCTAACGAATTGTTAGAAACCCTAACGATATGTTCAGAAAGCCTAATTTAAGTATCGAGAATTTAAACCCTAATTTGGGAATCCTAATGCGGAGTATTAAACCCTAAGGGTTAAAAAGTTGTGTGTAAGGAATATGAACATTAGGTGATGATTTATATTTGTTTATTATATAAACAAACAAAAGAAACTAGTGTAACCCTAATTATATATTAGGAATGAAGGATTTAATAACTTAAGGGTTATGGGAAAAGAGAATTGTAGTATTTAGAATACTTACTAATTCTAGGAGATTTATTTTATACATCTCGGTTAATTAATTTTATAACCTAATTATAGCAAGTCTAATTGGGTTAAGGAAATAAATGTTAATGAGCAAGGATTGGTGTTTTAATGGAGGAAGTAAAAACCCTAAGTAAATGATTTGGGTTGGATAAGAATTTAAGGAATTGGACCATGTATATTTTATAGCTCAAGTATTGGTGAATGCAATTGATTAGAGGATCAAGCAAGACATTAAAAGAATGACTCAATTTTTAGCCTAAGTTGGAGAGGAATTTTTGGACATTTGTTAACTCAAATAAGAGGTAAAATAGAAAGCAAATTGGGAGCATTATTTTAGGCCAAGTGGCCGGCCAAATGAGGAGCAATAATAAGGGGAATGAATGTAGCATTATTGGCTCACTTTAGTGGTTTACCAACCCTCAACAACCCTTCCCATGTGTCACTTGTTTATTTAGCCAACATATTAGCATTTCTTGCAACAAAAGCTTGGCAATTAATATGGGAGAATGAGAGAATTATTGTGAGCATTGGAGAGGCCATATGACTGGTTATTGCATGAAGAAGAGAAGGGAGTGAGTGTGGTCATTTGATTAATGAAAAGCTACATAAAAGTCTAGCTTTTATTTTTCTTTCTTTCATCTCTTTATCCTTCCAAGTTGCTAAGAAATAGAGAAAGGGAGCGAGAGTGAGGCCATGTTCGGCCACTCTAAGAGGAGAAGGAGGGGAGATTTTGACTTTCCATGTCAATCAAGATCCATGATCAAGCTATGAAGAAGAAGAAGATGGAGAGCAAGTAAGCTAAGGTATAAAAAATTTCTTCTTATGTAGGCTAAGTTTCCTTGGTAGTTTGATTAGATTTTTGTCAACTTGAAGTTATGATCTTGAGGTTATAACCCTAGATCTTGGTGTTTAAAGGTGTTCTATGTTTAGATCCAACTCTTTTATGGATCAAAAGTTAGATCTATAGCATGAAATGGAGGATAGGTTTTCAAAAGATAGAAAACCTATTTTTTTCTTAAGATTTGATTGTGTTGATGCTTGTTTGAGGAACTAAGAAATTTTGTTTCTAAACTCAAAAACTAAGGATATACATGTTAATAAGTGTTTATTGTTTGGATCTACCCATAATGGGTGTTAAATTGGTGGGAATCAAAGGAATAGAAAAAAATGGAAATTTTCTAGAAAAGTTAAAGTGTTTTTGATATGGTGTTTTAGATCAAGTGTTGAACTTATGATTTTGAACCATGAAGTTTATGATCTTGAACATGAGAACTATAGATCTACATGATAAATGATATTTTATGGTTAGATCTTGCCATTTTTAGGGTTGATAAGCTTGAACAAAGAAGATTAACCAAAACAGTTTGTTTGTTTTAAATGAGTTAGTGGACTGCTGTCCTAAAAGAGAAATTTCCGGATCTGTTAAGTTGCTCTAAAAATTCTGGACTTGTGATATGTTGTATTACACTCAATAAGCTTTTCATAGACTTCGAAACGGACTAAATCCGGCATCGGAGGAGAGAGTTATGGGATTTCTCCCAAACTATTTAAAAATTAAGAAAACTGTTAAAAGGACAGTTTTGTAACAGCCACTTCCGGGATACTTTCCGGGAGCTTAACATATCCAAATATGGATTGTGATATATGAAAATTGTAGTTTGGAAAGATACAAACCCAACAAAATTAACGGATCATTAATCGGAGTTACAGAACTCGTTTTATATATGTTTTAGCAAAGGACTCCAAAACTGCCAAACGACAAAAAGTTTCTGCCCAAACTTTTTCCGAGGGCTGTTTCAGAAATTTAGTTAATGAGAAAAATTCCAGGCTTTTGGGAAATGAAAATATATGGTAATATGTAGCTCGTGTCCAAAAATGAGCAGATTCTGAGTTAAAATGACCAAGTTATGACCATTACAATTTTTATGATTTTCCGACGGAAATCACTATAAACAGAGTTCTACAACTCCGATTGCCACGAAATTTAAAATGGAGTATCACGTTAACATATATAAGGTTATGCCAAAAGATGGGTATTACTGGAGTTAAGCACGAGGTAGCTAATTTCTTAAGCTACGCACTAGAAATTAATTTTTGAAAAATACCAAAGGAAGTTGAAAAATTATGGAAAAATAATTTCTATGCATGAAATACATGTATATATGTTTGACCAAAGGATAGGAGAATAATTCACTGATTTGGTATTTTCGTGATACGGATATAGAATACAGTTTGCTGAATTGAAAATGTGTTGAATCCGGTTTGCTGGATTGAGGTTTAAATTGATGAATTCGGAATTCAAGTTGCTGAATTATAAATTTGGTTGTTAGATATAGAATCCAGGGTGCTGGATTAGTGTTTGCCTTATTACATATTAATGAATAATTTATGATATGGAAAGCGAGTGTTAAATCATAAGGGATATGATATAGTGATTGAATAATTATCAAAGGATGATAATAATATTGATGTGTTAAGTTGTTATCTAATATTTGATTAAGTATTAGATAGTATTATGGAATAAAGTATGTTATACTGATTAAAAGATCAATCTTATAACTGATAGGTCTTTCGTGAGAGATTAAATTAAATTGCGTTGCGGTAATCAACGGTTCAGGCAAGTTTTCTCATACTTAACTCTAATAAGAGTAGTTTATTCTAGCTTATGGTTAATCATTGCTGATTGTCACACAAATTATATTCTGTACATCTTGCATGTATAAGTCAGGTATGAAAGGCTGATCACCTTCATTACCAGTTGGTTCAGAAATTTTTGTTCATGTATAATACTTGTTCAGTCAAAAATTTGTTCGTGCTAGTTCTCAATTATATTGATGAATTATAGCAAGTCCATTATTCATACTCTTCAATCATGATATATCGTTATATTGTTGTAAATATACTTGATGGGCAACTTTTATACTCACCCTTGCTATATCATGATAAAATATTACAGATAAAGCGATTGCGTTCGGATACAGAAAATGATTAAAGCCAAGTTCAGCTTGGGTTATAAAGTGCGGCTAGTTTGTAATAATGTATTTGATAAATATTGTTGTGTATAAATAGATATTTTTATGAATGGTGTTTAAGTTAAGGTTACTCGACCTTGGGTAATAGTGTGTAATGTATTGTATAAACAATTTATGTTTATATCTTCCGCAAATAGTGATAAAAATAGTATACCGGATCCGAGGTGATTTGGGGTCCGGATTCGGGGATGCTACAGATTCCGAACAGATGTTTAAGGTTAGAGTGACCTGGGATTGTAATTTTTTTATGCAGTTGATGTTTAAGGTTAGGGTTGCATGGTTTGCATTTATTTATGGGTAGATAGATAGATGATATTTGTTTAGTGAACACCAAATCCTATGGAAATGGAAGTACCAAATTTGGGGGTGTCACATCGATATTCTACCATTACGCATTTCTATTAAGTTCAAAAATAATTCCCGAGCAGAAATCGATGAATAGTGTTTTTCGAAAAATTTCTCAAAATTTTTTTATTTTTATCTAGGAAATTAAAACACTTTAATTCTCTCACGTAGTTAAAATACTACTACATTCCAACGTTTCTAGGTTTTAGAACGACATTCATCTTACTAACACGTAATAATAACAAGTAATATAATTTTATTCATTATTTTACAAAGGATCCGAATTTCTCGGTCGTTATGATAAGGTATAGACTTCGCAAGAGTTTATGATTAGTTTACCCGTGATAACCTCGTTCGGGTTCCTCGCTATTTGGTAGGTCACGACAAACGTTCTTCCTTGAACTACCGGTTTTGTCTTGTTTGGGACGGCCTATGGTGCCTCCATCCCAGCTGGACTTGACTTTGTTGCACAACAAAATTGAGCTAGATGACCTTCTCTTCCATAATTGTAACACGCTTTGGACTGCATCGTGCAGTTTGGACTGATGTGTCCCTACCCTCCGCATTTGAAGGATACGATCGGTGGTCGTTCTCCTTCTTTATAAACAGGTGTTGTTGTCTTTCCATCATTGTTGAACCTTCTCTTCTTGAAAGTGGTTACCACCGAAGTGGTTACCATATCTGGCATGTTTATTCCCTCCACATTTGTTATCACCGCTTTGATGACTGCTACCACTAGTATTATCATTTTGTCAGTTGCTCTCTCTTGGTTGGGTTGACTCATTATAACGCTCCAATAACTGAGCCCTATTCACAACATCTGAATACAAGCAAAGTTTGTGAGAAATGAGGTATTGACGTATTTTAAGTTTCAAACTTCACAGAAACATTTGCGTCATTATCTCCTCATTATCTACCAAATGGGATGCAAATCGAGATAACTCCACAAATTTAGCCTTGTACTGTGATACAGTCATATTGTTTTACTCCAGCTTAATGAACTCCACCTCCTTCATCTGACAAATACTTTTGGGAAAGTACTTGTCGTTGAACAGTTCTTGGAACTTCTCCTAAGACATCTTTAGTGCGGAAAAGTTGAGTACGTTTTATAAATTCCCACCAGTAATTTGTTTCTCCTCTCAACATGAAGGTGGCAAAGGGAACCTTTTGCTCCTCGGAGCATCCCAAGACATCAAATATCTTGGTGATCTGCTTTATCCCCGTATCTGCCTTAAGTGGTCCCAACTCCTTAAACTGCTTAATAGTGACCATCCGAGAGTTGCCAGTGTTTCCACCTGCATTTTGAACAGGAGTCTCTCTCGCCTGATGTTCCATGAATTTAAAAAAGCCTCTAAACATCCCATCATTTATCATTTGGTCGGTGTTGTTATTTACATGAGGATTATTGCCTTCCTGATGCACATTATTCTGGTTATTGATATGTGGTGACTCAACGGTCTCCTGTGCTCCATTAGTGGACCCCACATAATGGAATAATTTTCGAATATAGAAAGCGACAGAAATAACCTTTTATAAAAAATAACGGAAAAACTTTTACTGTTAAACTGTTGAAATGCCTGGTGATAAAAGAATAGTAATACGCGTTGTTTCACAATAGCACACGGTATTGTATAGTATCTATGATTTTTGATGCTTACGTAAGAAGTCACTCAATTCATTTAATAATTGTCACAGTAGTTGCTACATAGTATCTCATATTATTGATTCAATTATTGTCATAGTATCATCTGCACAATATTTTGTATTATTAAATCAATAATTGAGACGACACAGTTATTCATATTATTATTTGTATTATTAACAATGTCTAGAAAGTTATGTTGAGGAAAGGGGTTAGGTTATTTAATTGCGCGCTAATAAGGAGAAATTCTTATCGAAAAGCCCCCTCTTTCTTGAGAATGATCTGGTTGTCAATATTGTTAGTTATAATATTAATGATGAATAATTGTTGAAAGATTAAAAATGTGCTTATTGAAGATAAGTGATTTGTAGTAAATATTTATACAATTTTTGATATAAATAGAAGGGTTTGTCATGAAGTATTTGTTGTAAGTTTGGCTTATTACATGGACCTTCACTTACTCATTTTTCAAAATTGTCAGTAGAAAGTTGTCTTAGTTTTGTTTTAATATTATTATAATAGTAATAAAAAAGAAAACTTTTATAAAAACAGAATACTTTTTATATTATATATAAAATTATTTGTTTTATTTGATTATAATTAGAATATATTATATTTTATATAAAAATTTTGTTTTATTAGAATATTTTATTGCACGGTGATGAATAGAAAAATTAATTTTAGCCAAATTCGTCCGTTTGTGAATTCGTTATGTTCACCTGTGAAAATGTTAAATAGTGTGTGACGCCCCCAAAATAGGTATACATCACTCATTCTGAGTTGCCAAATACATGGTACAGAATTCAAATATAAATTTAATTATACAACTATCGTGTAAAATACGACAAAACATAGCTGAGAGTTTTAACACGAATATTATCTTTTAGACAAAATCTAAACTCAAATAGAGTCCTCATTATAATTATCATCACACTATTTATAAAATAGTGAGGACTACTATAGCCATCATCTCGGACCATCACCCCATTCCCCGACTAGTCCCAACTACGTTCTCATTTCCTGAAGAGAACAATGAAAGCTAAAGGGTGAGCTCAAGTAGCCCAATAAAAAATATTATGACTAAGATAATACAAAATAAATTATCGTTAGCCTTCAATAATGTTAAACTGATAATAAACAACAAGTTTAACTGAAGTGGAACGAGCAATCCATTAGAAGAGTCAAGTATAGCATGATATCTACTATCTTCTATGATTTAAAAAGTTTATTATCGCTGAGACTTAGCTCAATAAATAATTCACATCACTGAATTATCCATGCACTACGGGATAAGGATATTCACTAGTATCACGTCCACGAATTATTCATGCACTACGGGCCAAGGATATTCGTGTTATCACCAATGGTCATGATCATGCCAACAACTGTCCATCAATGCACTACGGGTCAATGAGGACTTTTACCATATCATTTGTAATATTATAGGTCATGATTATATCGAATAATCCCTAGTCATAATCATACCAATCAACAGTCGATATATGCACTACAGACCAAAGATGACTTTCATCATAATTTAAGCATGAGGATGATGACAATGATATAAGAATTCAATTAAATGAGAGCAAGGATAAATTTTTAATTATTTATAATTTAATTTATCCATAATTCAATAATGTCCAAATTGTCAACATGATACTGCTTTGTGGAGTAAAATTCAGGAATAATATTGTATCAAAAATGATTTGGACGGAAAAAAAATAATTTTTGTCACAAATAGTACCTGAGTGAATAGTACTCTATGAATTACCCCATGAATAGTTCTTTATGAATAGTACCCTGTGAATAGTACTCTGACATGAAAATATTAAAAATTATCAAGAATGCTCAGAATAATATTTTCATAAAAAATACTAGATGAAGCACAAATTTCAAGGATATTCTATTAATTTCACGGAGTATAGAAGTAATACTTTAACAAAATGAGTGTAGAATTCGGAATCTGAAATGAAATAATATTACTTACATACTACAGAGTATGGAAGAAAATATTATTTTATACAAATATTGAACAAAAATAATATCTCTTACCTTAGTAGAAGACTGGATACTGCAATAGTAAAGTAACAGAATACTTTTCTTCTTCCTCTCTATAGTTTCTCTGTCTATAGTTGCTCTTGTGAGTCTTAGTGAATTGATGAGAATAAAAGAAGAAATGAGCTTCTATTTATAAGAAAAAATAGTTTCGATAATTGCACGTTTAGGGGCTCGAATTAGTATAGTATAGTACCTTCATCTTTACCTCTATTTTTAATTTAGTCCTTCAAATATTATCAATCTTGCACAACCTCCCCTAATAGTACATGCATGTGATGTAAGACCTCGAATTTATTTTTATATAAAAAAAATTAATTTTCTTTATTCATTATCTTGAAATAATAAGGAGTTAATTTGATATAATATTTTGGTTATGGGTGAAATGTGCAAATTTTACAAAATAAGCAAGTGGTTATAAAATATTCATTTTTGTCAGGGAATATTCGTTTGGTCGTGGAATATTCTTGTTGTCGGGGAATATTCGTACGACGGCGCAGCCATTTGTGGGCCCCATAACAGAATAACTGTCGGATGAAGAAAACGACAAGTTTGAGTTTTTATAAATAACGGCGTGATTGTTACCGTTACACTGTTGGATTACTTGGTGGTTAAAATACAGTAAAACGCGTGGTTGCACAGTAGCACACGGTATTACACAGTATTTTTGAATTATTGATTCTTACGTAAGAAGGCACTTCTCAAAAATTGTTACAATAATTACTGTTCAATATTTTATTTTATTGATTCAATAATTGCTACATTGATATTTTATATTATTGTTGTTTCAATAATTGTCACTGCACCGTATTTTCCATTATCAGATCAATGATTCATATTATTTGAATAATATTATTAGATAACATTATTGAAAATGTCTAAAAAGTTCTATCAAGGAGAGGTTTGGTCACCTAATTGCGCGCTAGTAAGGAGAAATCTTTATCTGAAAGCCCCCTCTTTCCTGAGAACGGCCTGGTTGTCATTATTGTGATTCTATAATATTATTTGTGAATAATTATTTATTGATTTATATGATGAGGAAATATTTATTTTATGTTGATATAGATGATGGATTTATTTTTTTATGTGGTTATCAATGAAGGAATTAGTGCTGAGGTATTTTATCGGAATATAAGTATTAAAAATCATCCGTATATGGATTTCGGGCATTTTTCATTTGGAATTTGGAAAAACTTTCTTCTGCAAAGTTGTAAAGAATTCAATTTCGTATGGAATGGTTATAAAATTCGTATTTTTCTGATTAAAGAGATATTTATTATGAATTATTGAAGTTTTTGATTATTGTTAAAATATTTTGGAAATTTCTAGAATTGGTGGGCACCACTTTTAGTTGGTGAGAAATGTGCTCAAATTTTATTTCAAATGTGATGGGTGACAATAGTAGCAGGTAGAGACATCAGGTAGCTGGTCAAGTCTGCTTCAGCGTGCTACCATTTTCCTATAAATAGGTGCTTAGGTTAGAATTGAAAATCACACAAGAAACATAAGCTTTTTCTCTCTATATTATCGAGCGTATTTTGTGAGTATTTAGATACTTTGAGAGTTTCTATTCAGTAAAAGTTTTATTTAGCATCATATCCGATATTCCATTCCGAAGTACTATTTCTTTGAGGTAAGGGATGTTATTTTATTCTTAAATGATATTATTTTCTTCATTATCATTATGCCGAATTATTGAGATGAGATTTTTTATGGAGTTTCTATCTTTTTGTGACGGGGTTAATATTCACGTATACATCACTATTCACGTATACAGTATTTTTCACAAATACGACACTATTCACTAAAAAATGAAATTTTCTCTTCTTTGTCCCAGATGTCTATTATGGTTACTATCTTTGATTGTATCCATGTTTTGATCTTTATTTTTGAATTCTACTTCATAATTGGTTATTATGGAGTATTATTAAATTTGGATAAACCGAAACACGAATCCCTAATATTTGTCCTTCTGTCTCACTGGATTCATTCTCTAAAATATTTTTCATCATCCTCAGTCCTTAATGATGATACTTGATGAATATCTTTGGCCTGTAGTGCAAAGATTTATGATTGCCTGATGTATATCTTTGGCCCGTAGTACAAAGATGAATATTTGATTCAAGATATATATTGATTGATGT
Organism: Panax japonicus; assembly: GCA_020205505.1. Classification (NCBI taxonomy): domain Eukaryota; kingdom Viridiplantae; phylum Streptophyta; class Magnoliopsida; order Apiales; family Araliaceae; genus Panax; species Panax japonicus. The sequence goes on along the minus strand of CM035102.1, from coordinate 17,405,673 downwards.
TACAGGGATAAAATATTGAAAATGGACTTTTAAATTCATAGATGATAGTAGATTTCATTCTCTACTTAACTCTTCTAATGAATTGTTGTTTCCGCTGCAGTTGTTGATCTAAAACTTGTTGTCTATTATATTCTATCAGATTTTTCCCTGTTGGAGACTAAGGATAATTTTTTTTATATTATCTTACTTATAATATTCTTTACTGGGCTAGTTGAGCTCACCCTTTTCATTTTTTTTCCATTTTTCTTCTCAGGAGGTGAGAATTTAGCAGGGAATAGCCGGGGTATGGAGTGACGAATCAAGATAGTTGTTTTAGTAGTCCTCACTATTTTTGTAAAATAGTGCATCAATAATTGCAATAAGGACTTTATTTGGGTGTGGATATTGTCTAGAAGACAATATTGTATTTAAACTCACAATATGTGTTGTCGTATTTTGCACGACAATTGTAATAATAAAGTTGTAGTTGTTTTCTATACCATATATTTGGCGACTCGGAATTGGTGATGTATACCTATTTTGGGGGCGTCACAGTTGGTATCAGAACTTAGGGATATGGTCTCTGGCGGAGATCGGGGAATAGAACTAGAAGGGCAGAGATGAGGAAATCCTTTGCTAGTGTGTCTTACCTAAGCTTATTTGTTGGTCGGTCATAATATAGGGATATTATATGACATGTTAATTTTTTAATTAACCCTTGTTTTATGGAAGTTTTTAAGAATGGCAGCTGAGAACGTTAACAATGAAGTGTATGAGACTGTGGAAACACCTTTAGTCACCAATCAGGAGAACGTGCAACAGGAAGGCAATATTCATCATGTAAACAACACTATAAAGCAAACGATGAATGATTGAATGTTTAGAAGCTTTTTGCAGTTCATGCAAAATTAGACGAGGAAGACTCGTGTACAAAATACGGGTGGAAATGATAGCAACATGCGGTTTGTCACGGCCAAGCAGTTCAAGGAGTTGGGACCACCAGAATTATTTGGAAATCCGGATCCGATCAAGGTAAAAATGTGGGTTAAGCAAATAACCATGATATTTGATGTCTTGGGATACATGGAGGAATAGAAGGTTCCATTCGCCACCTTTATGTTCCATGGTGAGGCAGATTACTGGTGGGAAATTGTCAAGCGTACCCAGCCTGTTGCACTCAATATGTCTTGGGAAACATTTCAGAAACTGTTCAATGACAAGTACTTTCCTGAAAGTATTCGTCACATAAAGGAGGTAGAGTTTATCATGATGGAGTAAAATAATATGAACGTGTCGCAGTACGAAGCTAAGTTTGTCGAGTTGTCCTGATTTGCATCCCATTTGGTTGATAATGAGGAGAGAATGATGCGAATGTTTCTGCTAGGTTTGAAACCCAAAATACGTCAATACCTCATTTCTCACAAACTTTGTTTATATTCAGATGTTGTGAATAGGGCTCAGTTATTGGAGCACGATAATAAGACAGCTCAACCGAAGAATAACGACCAACAAATCGATGATAATCGTACCGATGATAACGGTCATCAAAACAATAATAACTATCGTGGAGGAAATTATCATGCTAGAAATGGTAACCACTTTAGTGGTAATCATGGACAAGATAATAGAAGAAATAATTCAAGTGGAAATTTCAAGAAGAGAAGATTTAACGATGACAGGAAGACGTCGGCAATAGCAGCAGCAGCACCAGCAACAAATTCTAGGGGAGGAGAATGACCGCGAGTTACATACTACAGATGCGAAAAAGAGCGACATATAAGTCCTAATTGTTCACAACCTTTGAAGGTATGTTTTAGTTGTGGAAAAGATGGTCACATAGCTCGATTTCTTCTATAATATTGTGTATATTTCTTACTTGTATAAGTGTAATTTGAGTGTAGCTACTAGTAAAAGATTTCCTCCAGAATATCTCTGATATACCAGTCAGATTTACTATCCTACTAAGGTGAGAGATATTATTTTTGTTCAATATTCGTAAGGAATATTATTTTCTTCCATACTCTATAATATGTAAGTGATATTATTTCATTTCATATTCCTAAATCTACACTTTGATAAGTATAGCTTCTATAATCCCTGAAATTAGTAGAATATCCTTGAGTTTTGCACTTCATCTAGTATCGTTTCATTGAAATATTGGTCAAAACTTTCTTATTAAATTTCAATATTTTAATTTAGGGTACTATTCATGGGGTACTATTAACAGAGTACTATTTATGGGGTACTATTCACGATAAAATTTGTTTCTTTTCTGTCCAAATTATTTTTGATACATGAATATCATTCTTAAATTTTACTCCATAATTAGTTACCATGTTGACAATTTGGACATTCTTGAACTTTGGATAAATTGAATTACAAATCTCTAATATTTATCTTTGATCTCACTTGATTGATTCTTTATATCATTGTCATCGTCATCATGCTTATATTGTGGTGAAAGTCATCTTTGGCCCGTAGTGCATAGATGGACTGTTGATTGGTATTATTATGACCAGGAATTGTGTATTGGTATAATCATGACCTGTAATGTTACAGATAAATGTTGTGGTTAAAGTTCTCTTTGGCCCGTAGTGCATAAATTGACAGGTGTTCGGCATAATCATGACCACTGGTGATACAAACGAATATCATTGGCCAGTAGTGCATGGACAATTTGTTGATTTGAAACATTTATTAATTGGTGTTACAGGGATAAAATATTGATTATGGACTTTTAAAGCATAAAAGATAATATACATCAATCTCTACTTGACTCTTTTATGGATTGATCATTCCGCTGCAGTTGTTGATCTAAAACTTGTTGTCTATTGTATTATATCAGATTTTTCCCTGTTGAGGACTAAGGATAATTTGTTCTTCATTATCCTACTCATAATATTCTTTACTGGGCTAGTGAGCTCACTCTTTTCTATTTGGTTCCATTGTTCTTCTTAGGAGGCGAGAATATAGTTGGACTAGTTGCGGAGTTAAGTAAAGGTCAAAGATTGTTATTATAGTAGTCCTCATTATTTTATAAAATAGTGTGGCAATAATTGTAATGAGGATTTTATTTGAGTTTGGATATTGTCTACTAGACGATATTTTTATTAAAACATACAGCGTATGCTTTGTCATATTTTATACGACAATTAATAGTTGTATAAATGAAGTTGTATTTGATTTATGAACTTTGTATTTGGCGACTCAGAATGGTTAGTGTAGAACTATTTTGGGGGCGTCATAGTTGGTATCAAAGCTTAGAGATATAATCCTTGGTGGAGATCTGGGATTAGAAATAGGAGGGGAAAGACGAATAAAACCTTCTCTAGTGTGTCCTACCTAAGATTATTTGTTATTTAATTTGTCGGTTAGAATTTAGGGATAATACGTGGCATGTCAATTTCTTTAATTAACCATTGTTTTGTGGTGGTATTTAAGAATGGCATCTGAAAATTTTGAGATAAGAAATGGAGCACATGTGCATCAGGAAGGAAATAATCCTCCTGTAAACAACAACACCAACCAAATTATGAATGATGTGATATTTAGGAGCTTTCTACAACTCATGCAACACCAAACGAATAAGACTCATGTTCAAAATGCAAGTGGAAACAATGGCAACTCACGGCTGGTCACTGCTAAGCAATTCAAGGAGTTGGGACTGCTGGAGTTTTTGGGAAAGCCAGAGCCACTCAAGGCAGAAGCTTAGATTAAGCAAATATCCTAGATATTTGATGTCTTGGGATTCACAGAGAAGCAAAAGGTTCCCTTTGCCACCTTTATGTTGCGTGGAGAGGTAGATTACTAGTGGGAATCTGTAAAATGTACTCATCTTTCTGCACTTAAGATGTCTTGAGAGAAGTTCCATGAATTGTTCAACGATAATTATTTTCCAGAAATTATTCGTCACGGAGGTGGAATTCATCAAACTGGAATAGAACAACATGACTGTATTGCAATACGAGGCCAAGTTTGCGGAGTTATCCCAGTTTGCATCCTATTTGGTGGATAATGAGGAGCAAATGATAACAATATTTCTGAGAGGTTTGAAACCCGAAATTCGTCATTACCTCATTTCTCATAAATTTGTTCGTATTCAGATGTTGTGAATAAGGCTCAATTATTAGAGCGAGATAATGAGACTTTTCAACCAAAAGGCAATGACCAACAACACGATGGTAACGGCCATCGGAACAGTGATAACCATCATATAGTAAATTAACATGCTAGAAATGGTAACCACTTCGGTGGTAATCATGAATAAGATAATATGAGAGGTGAACTAAGTGGGAAAAATGAGAAGATTCAACAATGACAACGAAAAGACATCGGCAACAGCACCAACACCCATTCCTAAGAAAGGAGAACAACTACCGGTCGTATGCTACAAATACGGTATGAGGGACACATCAGTCCAAACTGTACGCATCAACCCAAAGTGTGTTACAATTGTGAAAAAGAAGGTCACTTAGCTCGATTTTGTCATGCAGCAAAGTCAGGTCCAGCTGAGATGGTAACACCAAAGGCTGTCCTAGACAAGTTAAAGTAGGTGGTTCAAGGGAGAGCATTTTTTGTGACTTCCCAAAAAGCGAGGAACCCAAACGAAGTTATCACGGATAAGCTAATCATAAACTCTTATGAAGTTTAAACCTTATTAGATACCGGTTCTACCCATTCTTTTATTTCACCTGCTTGTGCTCAACGTTTTAACTTGACCATTGAGAAATTAGATTTTGACTTATCTGTTGAAACTCTGTTAAGAGAAACCTTAATTAAATCCACCATTTATAAATCTTGTATGATTCAAATTGACACTTTCACATTACCTGTTGATCTCATCTCTTTGAAAATACATGCATTTTATGTGATTTTAGGAATTAATTGGTTAACTACTTATCATGCAAAAATTGGTTATTTTAGTAAGGTCGTTAGTTTTCATATTCCTAACCAGCCTATTATATGAATTTAAGTAACCAACCCACTAAAGTCAGTCACAGTCATATCAAGCCATAAAGTTATTCGTTTATTGAAAAACAGATGTCAAGCTTTCTTAGCCCATGTCACGGATCTAAATAAAAATACGTCAGATTTGAATGATATTTCTATTATTAATAAATTTATTGACGTATTTCTCGAAGAACTTCCTGGCCTACCCCCAGAGCATGAAATCTAATTTTGAATTGACCTTGAACCCGGTATAAAACCAATTTCTAAAACTCCATATCGAATGGCTCCTATTGAACTTCATGAGTTAAAAACTCAACTGCAGGAACTATAAGACATCAATTTCATTCATCCTAGTACATCTCCTTGGGGTGTTCCTATTTTATTCGTAAAGAACAAAGATGGGAGTATGTGACTTTGCATTGATTATCGCGAGTTGAATCATGTCACCATCAAAAATAGGTACCCGTTACCCCGCATTGATGACCTGTTTGACCAGTTGCAAGGTGCTAAGTTATTCTCAAAGATCGATCTTCATTCCGGATATCATCAGTTAAAGATTAAAATTGAAGACATTCCAATGACTACTTTTAAAACTCAATACAGGCATTACAAATTTCTAGTTATGTCTTTCGAATTGACCAAGGCCCGCTCTACCTTCATGGACATGATGAACTGAATATTCAAGGAATATTTGGATCATTATATGGTTATATTTATTGATGGCATCCTAAGATATTCCAAAAGCCTCAAATATTTCTTCACCCCAAAGGAACTCAATATGCGACAACGACGATGGCTCGAGCTATTGAAAGATTACGGCCATACCATTCAATATTATCTTGGAAAAGTAAACGTGGCAGCTAACGCATTGAGTAGAAGATCATATGCGGGTATGAGTGCGATATTGTTAACACAAAGGCCCATTTTATATGACTTACAAAGTATGGAGTTAAAGACTCCAAAACCCATGTGAGGATGATAAATATACAAGTAGAACCGACTTTAATCGATAAAGTTTAGGATGTTCAAGCTACAGAATTAGAGCTAATGAATATTATGAAGAAGGTGCAAGAAGGTATTATTCCAGAAGCAAGAATCGACAAAGAGAAGAAATCCCAACCCTCGATTTATTTGTCCATTTAAAATCCTCGACCGAGTAGGAACTGTAGCCTATAGACTCGTCTTAGCGCCAAGTATGTCTCGTGTTCATAACGTTTTTCATATATCTATGTTACGTAAATATGTGGAAGACCCAAATCACATTATTGAATTAGAACCAGATGAGATAACGGAAGATTTAATGTATGAAGAGGTACATATTAAAATCTTGGATAAGAAGGAACATAATCTACGCTCAAAGGTTATACCTCAAATTAAAGTTTTATGAAGAAACCATGATATTAAGAAAATGACCTGGGAGTTATAATCTAAAATGAAAACAAGGTATCCTCACCTCTTCGACATACCAGGTACATTCATCAATTTTGAGGGCAGAATTTCATAAGGAGTGGAGGTTGTAAGACCCCAACTTTTTATGAATAAAGATTTAATTTTCTCTAAATATTATTTTGAATAATAAGGTGTTGATTTGATATAATGGTATAGTTATGGGCGATATGTGCAAATTTTATAAAGTAAACAAGTTAACATAAAATATTCGTTTGGTCAAGAAATATTCTTTTTGTTGGGAATATCCATACGACGGCACAATCATTGGTAGACCCCACATAACAAAATAACTATTGGATATAGAAAGCGACAGAAATAACCTTTTTATAAAAAACTAACAATAAAAATTTTACCATTAAACTGTTGAAATATCTGGTGATTAAAGAACAGTAATACGCGTGGTTGCACAGTAGCACACAATATTGTTTAGTATCTCTTATTATTGATGCTTACGTAAGAAGTCACGTAGTTCATTTAATAATTGTCACAGTAGTTGCTGCATAGTATCTCATATTATTGATTCAATTATTGTCACAATATCATTTGCACAATATTTTATATTATTAAATCAATAATTTAGACGACACAGTTATTCATATTATTATTTGTATTATTGACAATGTCTAAAAAGTTCTGTCAAGGAAAGGGGTTAGGTTATTTAATTGCGCGCCAATAAGGAGAAATCCTTATCGAAAAGCCCTTTTTTTCCTGGGAATGATCTGGTTGTCAATATTGTGAGTTATAATATTAATGATGAATAATTGTTGAAAGATTAAAAATGTGCTTATTGAAGATAAGTGATTTGTGGTAAATATTTATTCAATTTTTGATATAAATAGTGGGGTTTGTCATGAAGTATTTGTTATAAGTTTGGCTTATTGCATAAACCTCCACTTACTCATTTTTCAAAATCGCCGATAGAAAGTTGTCTCAGTTTTATTTTATTATTATTATAATAGTAATAAAACAGAAAACTTTTTATATAAAACAAAATACTTTTTATATTATATATAAATTTATTTGTTTTATTAGATTATAATTAGAATATATTATATTTTATATAAAAATTTTGTTTTATTAGAATATTTTATTGCACGGTGATGAATAGTAAAATCAATTTTCACCAAATTCGTCCGTCCGTGAATTTGTTCTGTTCACCCATGAAAATCTTAAATAGTGCCCTGCCATTCTCCTATAAATAGGATGCTTAGTTAAGAAATAAAAATCACACCAGAATCAGAGAATTCTTCTTTTATAATATTGTGTGTAGTTCTTTGTAGTATAAGTATACTTTGAGTGTAGCTAATAGTGAAAGATTTCCTCAAGAATATCTCGGATATACCAGTCAGATTTACTCTCCTTGTAAGACCCCAACTTTTTTGAATAAAGAATAATTTTTTTCTCGAAATATATTTTTGAATATTATGGCGTAGATATGATATAATGTTATAGTTGTGGGTAATATTTGGAAAATTTTGCAAAGTAAGCAAGTTGATATAAAATATTCGTTGTGTTAGTGAATATTCGATTGGTCGGGGAATATTCATTTTAACAGGGAATATTCGTACAACGGCACAATCATTGGTGGACCCCACAAAGGAAGTATTGTCGTAGTTAAAAAACGACAGAAATATTTTTTTATAAAAATAACAGCGAAAATTTTACCGTTAAACTATTGAACTACCCGGTGGTAAAAGTACAGTAATACGTATGGTTGCATAGTAGCACACGGTATTGATTATTGATGCTTACGTGAGAAGTAACACAGTTATACTCAATTATTGCTACAGTAATTGCTGCATCATAACTCTCATATTATTGATTCAATTATTGTCACAGTATCATCTGCATAATATGTTATATTATTAAATCAATAATTGAGACGACAAAGTTATTCATATTATTATTTGCAATATTGACAATGTCTAGAAGTTCTGTCAAGGAGAGGTTTGGTCACCTAATTACGCGTCAATAAGGAGAAATCCTTATCGAAAAGCCCCCTCTTTCCTGGGAACGACATGGTTCTTAAATATTGTGAGTTATAATATTAATGATGAATAATTGTTGAAGTAATAAAAATGTGTTTACTGAAGATAAAAGAATTACAAAAGTTAAGGGAGAATAATGCAAACTTAGAAAACTTTAAGGGTACTAAAGTGTAATAAGTTAAATCAATTTGGATCATTGGTTGTGGTTTTAATAGTAAATCAATCTGGACCATTGTTGGTGGTTTTAATAGTAAATTAATCTGGATCGTCGGTGGTGGTTTTAATAGTAAATCAATCTGGATCGTTGGTGGTGGTTTTAATAGTAAATCAATCTGGACCGTCGGTGGTGGTTTTAAAAGTAAATCAACCTGGAGCGTCGATTGTTGTTTTAATAGTAATCAATATGGACCGTCCGTTCTAATAGTGAATCAATTTGGACCGTTCGTGAATTAGTTACTATTTAGTCCATTCGCCTATAAATAGAAGCTTAATTCTTCTTTCATTCTCACCAATTCACTGAGATTCACAAGAGACACTACAGAGAGAGAAACTATAGAGAGCAAGAAGAAGAGTATTCTGCTACTTCACTTTTGTAGTATCCAGCTTTCTAATAAGGTAAGGGATATTATTTCTTTCGTATTCATAAGGAATACTATTTTTCGTATTCATCCTTTAGTATGTTGGAATAACATGTTTACGCGGATTACGTACCGTATGACATGTGAAAATTCATTTTCAATTTTTCTATGTTAATTCTTTTCATATTCTTAAATCTAAACTTACTATGGTAAGTATTTCTTCTATAATCCTTGAAATTAGTGGAATATCCATGAGTTTTGCGCTTCATCCAGTATCATTTTATTGGAATATTGATATGAACTTTCTTATTAAATATCAATATGAACTTTCTTATTAAATATCAATATTTTCACCGAAGTACTATTCATGAGTTACTATTCATGGGTTACTATTCACCCAGTTACTATTCACTATAATATTATTCACTCGGGTATTCGGGGCACTTTTCATGCCAGGGTACTATTCATTAGTTACTATTCACCCGGTTACTATTCACTATAATATTATTCACTCGGGTATTCGGGGCACTTTTCATGTCGGGTTACTATTCATTAGTTACTATTCACGGGTTACTATTCACCCGATTACTATTCACTCAAATATTGTTCATTCAGGTATTTGGGGCACTTTTTATGTCGGGTTACTATTCACGGGGTACTATTCCTGAAGTACTATTCATAGGGTACTATTCACGGGGAACTATTCACCGGAAAAATTTATTTCTTTTCTGTCCAAATTATTTTTGATACATGGATATTATTCTTGAATTTTACTCTACAAAGCAGAATCATGTTGAAAATTTGGACATTATTGAATTTTGGATAAATTAAATTATAAATCTTTAAAAAAAATTCCTTTACTTTCTTTTAATTGAATTCTTATATCATTGTCATCATCGTCATGCTTATATTGTGATGAAAGTCATCTTTGGCTTACGTGCATAGATGGGCTACTGATTGGTATGATTATGACCAGGGATAATTCGGTATTGTGACGCCCCCAAAATAGGTATACATCAACCATCTTGAGTCGCCAAATACATGGTAAAAAATTCAAATACAACTGAATAATATAACTTTCGTTTAAAATACTACAAAACATAAACTGAGAGTTTTAATACGAATATTGTCTTCTAGACAGTATTCAAACTCAAATGGAGTCCTCAATACATTTATTATAACATTATTTCATAGAATAGTGAGGACTACTAATGCAAACATCTGGACCGTTACTCCATTCCCTGACTAGTCCCTGTTACGTTCTCATTTCCTGAAGAGAACAACGAAAGCAAAAGGGTGAGCTCAACTAGCCCAGTAAGAAACATTATGATTAAGATAATGCAGAATAAATTATCGTTAGTCTTCAACAGTGTTAAACTGATAAAAATATAACAAACATCAAGTTTAACTGTAGCGGAACAAGCAATCAATTAGAAGAGTCAAGTAATGCATAAAATCTATATCTTCTATGATTTAAAAGGTTTTTCATCAACTTTATCATTGAGACTCAGCTTAAAATATAATCCACATCACCCCTGCACTATGGCCAAGGATATTCATTAGTATCACGACCATAAATTATCCATGCACTACGGGCCAAGGATATTCATATTTTTATCAATGGTCATGATCATGCCAACAACTGTCCATCAATGCACTACGGGCCAAGGAGGACTTTTACCACATCATTTGTAACATTACGGTTATGATTATACCGAATAATCCCTAGTCATAATCATACCAAGTCCATCTATGCATTACAAGCCACAGATGACTTTCAACATAATATAAACATGAGGATGATCACAATTGTAGACACTCAAAATTTTCTTTTCCTGTTAATAACTATGCATGAGGGCAAAAGCATCTTTTTCACACTCCAGAGGTAACCCTGGAGGACTACAACATTATTTCTTGACCCCGAAGTTAACCCCGGGAGGTCAAGACAACCTCAGAGATAACCCTGAGTACATTCAGAGTCAACAGCATGACCATCTCAGAGATAACCCTGGGAAAAACCCGCTACAACTGTGCAAAAACCGGAGATAACCTCGGGAGGGGCAAAATGGTCATTTTTCCAACTCAACTTCACTTCAAATCAAATACACTCATGTTAACTCAAATTGATTCAAAATTGGTCCCACAAGACTCATATCTTAACTTCGGAGAGAAAACTACGCGAAACAGCTCACTGGAATGCCTGACAGGAACTCGAGAATGTTATTTCGGTCATTGACCCATCTTCCTGTAATTAAAAAGGGAAAATCCCATGTCATTGCTTAAATCTTGACAAAAACAGTCTGAAGATGGTCTTGTACATCTCGTTCAGATGCTCGGATTGAAGTTCTGCAAGTTCAAGCGGATATTACATTACACGAGTGCACGTACTTCGAGATGACGGGACCCGCGAGGCCCGGATTCACCACGACCAGTCGCAGGTGTATCAGAGGCTGCCGCAGGTACACCTGTAGCCATTAGTTCTATATATATGGGGCTTGGGCCAGCCATATTTGAATGGGAAATAGCGAGGGAACCCTGTCCAATTGGCTTTGTACATCCCCATATTGAGTGTTTGCTCTTTTTAAACACCTGTTAGCGCACATACAGTTATATATTTACATACGGGAGCTGAGTGTTTGTCCACATAAAGTCATAGAATTCTACTTTGGCAGCCCACTGTAAGCCTTCTTACATTCTATAAAGCTTTCTTCTCATATTATCACACACTATTGTACAAGTTGAGAGTCGTGTGAGTGTGTTTGCCCGGACTTCGGTCCTTGGTTTTCATTTCTGTATGTATATATATACTAATATATATATATATATATATAAGCCAATAAACGCTCCAGACTGAAGTCTAGGCTCAATCGAGGCATAACTCGATAATGTTAGTCTATATATATATATATATATATATATATATATATATATATATATATATATATATATATATATATATATATATATATATATATATAAAACCGTTGTCAGACTCTGTTTGATGAGCCTAGACTTCGATCTGGTGCGTTTAATTACTTTTATATATATATATATATATATATATATATATATATATATATATATATATATATATATATATACATTTTGTCCTGCCTGGAGTTCACTTCGTGGCAGTTGATAGCTTTTTACAGCTTTATTTACATTTCGTCCTGCCTGGAGTTTACTTCGTGGTAGTTGATCGCTTTTACAGCTTTATTTACATTCCATCCCACCTGGATTATTAGTACTAAAGCATTAAAATTCTCCGTTATATTCCCAGATTAGGGTTTCACTTTATCAGAATCTGAAACTAGGATTTTCAGATCTGGTCTTTGGGTTTTCAAATAATCAATTAAGATTTTAGATAATTCATTAGGGTTTTCCCTAATTAATTTAATATTAATGACGTTTAACCTTGTATATACATTGCATTCCCAATCTAGGGTTTTTAATATCCGAATTAGGATTTTGAATTTCCCGGAACTGAAACTAGGGTTTCCAGAACCGATTTCTAGGTTTTCTTATTAGACGTTATGGTTTTCTAACTGAACGTTGTCGTTCTTAATATACGATTAGGGTTTGACACATATATAATTTATCTGGTCAACCCTTGACCCTTAACCACATTTAGCACACATACATAACCATATTCACCGAATTTAATCACATAAATCCTTAATCCTGAATAATTCACCTATATCCTTCACAAAATTTGAAATTATCAAAATTTCACCCTAATAATATCAAACACATACACTTATTTTCTGTCTAGGTCTATTATTTGACCTTAAATCAATCATTTAAGATTTTCATAAATTTTCTAATTTCTTGGGTTGTCACATTCACCCATCCTTCTAAGAATTTTGTCCCCAAAATTCACCTTACACCGTGCATTTTACACCATTCACACATATTTCACATGCTACCCAATACACCACTCACAAGAGTAAAAATTTTAAAACTGTGTTGAGGAATCGCATAGACTGTTTGTTTTTCATTTTCACAAATGTTTTATGGAAATTCATCCGCAAACCGTCATTACTTACGGACACAAAGGGTGATTAGCCCGATATGCCCTGTACTGGCCAAGTACTGATTTTATTTGTTTTCTCATCACTGCCAAAGGCACGAAAATTTTACCTCAGTCTTATTTGATTCCACAGCAAAACAATTTGGTTTGGGAAATTTCTTTCAATAAAACATTTTTGAGAATGACGTCATGATGCCGCACTGTATATAACACTCCGTTGAGGATTTCGTCATTTTGTGACTTTGTTATACTACATCATACTGTAGTGGGCTGACGATCCTTAGATCACATCCAGCACCAAGTAATTATGCATTGATAACTCCATCATTTTTATCATATCTGCACCAGGTTACATGGTACATAAGTGATAAAAAAAATTTAAAAGGCACATAGTGCTTATTTAGCTTGATGTCAAAATTTGAGGTTTAGCAAAGTTAGGGGTTTAGGAAAACCTAAATCTCCACTAATGATCATATGATTAACAATCTATCTGTTCCTATAATCCTTAACACTCCATTCACACACAACTATACCCAATTCATAAAACCACACTTATGAGTTCATAACCTGACCACAATTATATGAGTTTAAGAACTTACCCTAGTCTGACCTTTGGCGTCCGTTCGCTGAGGGGTACATAAACATTTAATATAACTATAAGTCAAGAATGTCACATAAGTATGAGTTCTAAGAACTCGTACTTAATCCTGTATTCTCTACCTATGACCTATTTATCTGTATATAACAACTAGCGTGACACAACATTTCAATTATTACCAATGCCACCAACTAAGTAGTTTTTACACCAAGTACAATTCCCCGCCCATACAAGGAATCATATAACTCAGTTGCTGACACGAGTCCTCATTGAAATCCCCACCTAATCTTAACCCCCTTTTCCCATGCGAATTTCATTTAATCCGTATTCATAATCCATAACTATTTTATGAGTTTTCATAGTATAATTTCATAGTACGACTGATACACAGCATCTTGCTGTAAACTTTTCAATCATCAGATTAATTCTTTTCTCATATCATAACCTTATTAGATCACGGGGTGATCTTATCGTATATAGTACGATTTATTTCTATGCCTTGATCGTTTTGTTTTACGATATTCTATCCCTGCACTTTCAGTCCTTTAGACTCGATCTATTCACTATTAATGTTCAACTTTGTTATCAGAGTTAGTGAACTTTGTGCTTTACACTCGCCGAGATTCGTCTTTGAATCTTACCGACACACTAACTCGACTTGAGTTAGTACTTAATCCTAATCACTGCGGTTATTGGTCTCAGGTATTCCTACCTAAGCTTTATAACCAACAACTTTGATACCAACTGTAGCAGCCCCGAATCCAGGTCCCAAATCACCTCGGATCCGGTATACTATTTCTATAACTGTTTACGGAAGATATAAACATAAATTGTTTTTACATTACATTACACACTATTCTCCAAAATTGAGTAACCTTAACTTATTACACAATTCATAAGTTATCTAACATATAGCATTATTTTCAAACTATTCTATTACAAGATAGCCGCATATATTGCCCCAAGCTGAACTTGGCATTAACCTTTTCTTATAATCCGAACGCATTCACTTTATCTGCAATATTTATCATGATATAGCAAAGGTGAGCATGAAAGTTGACCAGCAAGTTTAAATACAATAATATAACGATATATCATGATTGAAGAGTATGAATAATAAGATGGCTATAATTCATCAATATAATTGAGAACTAGCACGAACAAACTTTTGACTGAACAAGTATTTTTCATGAACAAACATTTCTGAACCAACTTGTAATGAAGGTGATCAGCCTTTCATACCTGACTTATAAATGCAAGATGTACAAAGTACAAATTTCATGGCAATCAGCAATGATTAACCATAAGCTTGAAGAAACTACTCTTATTAGAGTTAAGTAAAAGAAACTTGCCTGAACCGTTGATTACCGCAACGCAATTTATATCGCTTTACCCCGAAGACCTAATATTAATAATATAGATCTCCAATATTAGAATAATATCATCACAGTATAATACTGTTATATTTATATCCACAGAATAACCTAAACACATTACCACATAAGCCTATCAGTCTATACAGCACATAAGACATAGCATCAAGTCAAACTATTTTAGTCTGACTTGAAACCGACACAATTTTATCATCCCGACGGTCTAGTCGGACAAAAATCGAGTTCAAGTTCAATTAAACTCTGCCTAAACACTTAACAATGATCACACATAATTTCTTATCAGTCATCACATTTTTCCTAGGCTCGTAATAATTTTCGGATAATTATTACCATTTATCAACATTTTTCAATCCTTAAAATCGTATTTAAATGAATTAAATACCACATAATATCTTAATCATTAATATTTATTTAATATAAAATATTAATGAAAATCATTACATAATATTATAATATAATTATAATATATCAAAGTATTTTTAATACCTTAAAATCATAATTATATGATTTTTAAACACTTAAATCTATTATCCGATAATTGCTATTAATATTAAAATATTAATATTTTCATGACAAAATATCAAAAGTTAATTTTATAACTTAATATATTTTTATAACACTTAAATCATTTTTATATGATTTTTAAAACATTAATTCTATTTTTCCATAATTTATTTAATATATTCATTAAATAATATAATTGTCATTAATATAAATTATTAATGAAATTCATCACAAAATATCAAAAGTCATCAAAAATAACTTAAAATATTTTCTTTTATCATGATATTATTTTTCATGATTTTTCATGAATTAAAACTATTTTTAAATAATTTATTTAATATTATAATTAAAAAAATAAATACCATTTATATTCCAAAAATAATAAATATTTATGAAATATACTTAAAATAATTAAAAACTATTTTTCAGACTTTAAAATAATTTTTTCATAATTTATTATGTATTTTAATAATTAAAAACTAAATTTTTCTAATTTTTAATTAATTTTCTGTAATTTCCGAAATTAAGGGTCGCTAAAGGGGCCCTATAGCGACAGAACCGTCGCTATAGGTGTTCTTGAGCCTTCCTAGATTTTCAAGGCAGTGACTGAGGTAGCTAATTTGACCACGATTTAAATAGTGTTTTTGCTGATTTCTTGGAAGTATTTCATACAAAAGTTGTAATACTTATGTAATACTACAACTTTAAACCAATTTCATGTTCAAACAACATCAATTAAGAGAGATCTAAGCTCTCAAAGTACTTGTCAGAGGCCTGTTCTTGAATTCTGGTTTACCAGAATCGAAGGTACCTACTTTGGTGCACTTTAATTTTGATTCTAAGCATTATTTCTATGATCTAAAAGTTCCCAAATGTATTACACATGACAGGGTACAATATCGTATCACTAGATCCATCTAAAAACATAACATGAACTAGATCTGGCCGGTCAAACTTAAGGTCGAGCACTGTTCTTAAGAAATCTGGGTTTTCCCAGATTTCGTTCCCAGGCTGGTGGTCAACGGTGGTTTGACCTTTATTTACTACAATCCTGTTACAGATCTGGGTGATCTAAAGGTCTGATATGGTAGTTCTTATACCAGGCTACAAGTATAAATCAACAAATCGACCAAAAACATAAAAACTAGCAAGATCAAAGACCTCGAAAGTCGTTGTCAGAAATCTGGGTTTCTGGGTTTGCCCAGAATTCCAGAAAATGTGCTTGGTCAACGCTGTTTGACCACATATATATATCTCTCATTATACACATGTTCTGAACTTGATACAAATTCCAGATTAAAGACCATACAACATACTACAAGTACAAACTCTTACAACACAAAAATAATTAACAAGAAAAGATCTAGAGGCCCTGACATTAGGCTGTCAGGCCTTATTTTTCCGGATTCCCAGATTTTATAAAAATGAAATTTCATGAACATTGATGTTATAGATCCATGTTCTATTAACCCAGATCACTTAATAACATCATAATACACCATATTAAACAATCAACAACAACAATTAACACAAGATCTAAGGATTTCTAAGCTAGGATGTTTATACCTTCTTTGAGCTTTAATCTTGAATCTGATCATCAAGATATGTTCTTGATGTTATAAGTGCTTGAATATAGATTGGTTTACTTAAAAATTTCGGATTGCTAAGAGAGAGAGAGAGAGAGTTGTTGAGAGCTTGGGTGCAAAATAAGCAAACATGCATACTTTTCTCTCTCTCAATCCTTTTATATTCTACCAATGCAATGTATAATGTTATCTAGCTGCTGAATTAGGCCGAGTTGCTAGGTTTTTAGATTGTACAAAGTCAAGATTAGGTCACCAACTAAAGTGTTGGCCATTTTCACAAGTTAGCTTCCATTATGCAATAAGGGCAATCTTGTCATTTCCTTAAATTTCTAGAAATTGCCTTAGGGTTTAGGGTTTGTTAGGGCTTAGGGTTTGGACATTTTAGGGTTTAGGGTTTAACCCTTTAAGGTTTAGATTTTAATCCTTAAATATTTAGCAACTTGGATTTTAAAAATTTTCTAATTAGAATTTAAAATAGAAATTTTTTGATTTCTAAATTATAATTAGGGCTTCCTAATTATATCATAATCTCCTAATTATAAATCAATCTTTGCTAATTAGGACCAATTTATCCTAATTAAAATTGCTAATTTAGCACTTAGGGCCACAATTATACATTAGGTTTCAAAACCACATTTTAGGGTTTTAAATAGAAAAAAATAATATTTCAATTTTAGAAATTAGATTTCCTAATTAGATTAGGGTTTCTAATAACTTGACAATTACGATTTATATTTCCTAATTAACATTGCTAATAAAGCAATTAAATCCACCAACGCACAATTAGGGTTCAAAATGGTTATTAGGGTTTTCAACCCATAAATTAGGGTTTCTAATAGAAAAATTTTGATTTTCTAAATTAGAATTTAGATTTCTTAATTAGATTAGAGTTTTCTAATTACTCATAAATTGAAATAATTAGGATTAGGGTTTCCTAATTAGCATTGCTAATTTTAGCAATTAAATCCATAATTGAGCATTAGGGTTTCTGATAGACCAATTAGGGTTCCAAAAATTGGAAATTAGGGTTTGTTAATTAATTAACCTTTACCTTAATTAATACTTAATTATTAGTACTAAAGCATTAAAATTCTCCGTTATATTCCCAGATTAGGGTTTCACTTTATCAGAATCTGAAACTAGGATTTTCAGATCTGGTCTTTGGGTTTTCAAATAATCAATTAAGATTTTAGATAATTCATTAGGGTTTTCCCTAATTAATTTAATATTAATGACGTTTAACCTTGTATATACATTGCATTCCCAATCTAGGGTTTTTAATATCCGAATTAGGATTTTGAATTTCCCGGAACTGAAACTAGGGTTTCCAGAACCGATTTCTAGGTTTTCTTATTAGACGTTATGGTTTTCTAACTGAACGTTGTCGTTCTTAATATACGATTAGGGTTTGACACATATATAATTTATCTGGTCAACCCTTGACCCTTAACCACATTTAGCACACATACATAACCATATTCACCGAATTTAATCACATAAATCCTTAATCCTGAATAATTCACCTATATCCTTCACAAAATTTGAAATTATCAAAATTTCACCCTAATAATATCAAACACATACACTTATTTTCTGTCTAGGTCTATTATTTGACCTTAAATCAATCATTTAAGATTTTCATAAATTTTCTAATTTCTCGGGTTGTCACATTCACCCATCCTTCTAAGAATTTCGTCCCCAAAATTCACCTTACACCGTGCATTTTACACTATTCACACATATTTCACATGCTACCCAATACACCACTCACAAGAGTAAAAATTTTAAAACTGTGTTGAGGAATCGCATAGACTGTTTGTTTTTCATTTTCACAAATGTTTTACGGAAATTCTTCCGCAAACCGTCATTACTTACGGACACAAAGGGTGATTAGCCCGATATGCCCTGTACTGGCCAAGTACTGATTTTATCTGTTTTCTCATCACTGCTAAAGGCACGAAAATTTTCCCTCAGTCTTATTTGATTCCACAGCAAAACAATTTGGTTTGGGAAATTTCTTTCAATAAAACATTTTTGAGAATGACGTCATGATGCCGCACTGTATATAACACTCCGTTGAGGATTTCGTCATTTTGTGACTTTGTTATACTACATCATACTGTAGTGGGCTGACGATCCTTAGATCACATCCAGCACCAAGTAATTATGCATTGATAACTCCATCATTTTTATCATCTCTGCACCAGGTTACATGGTACATAAGTGATAAAAAAAATTTAAAAGGCACATAGTGCTTATTTAGCTTGATGTCAAAATTTGAGGTTTAGCAAAGTTAGGGGTTTAGGAAAACCTAAATCTCCACTAATGATCATATGATTAACAATCTATCTGTTCCTATAATCCTTAACACTCCATTCACACACAACTATACCCAATTCATAAAACCACACTTATGAGTTCATAACCTGACCACAATTATATGAGTTTAAGAACTTACCCTAGTCTGACCTTTGGCGTCCGTTCGCTGAGGGGTCCATAAACATTTCATATAACTATAAGTCAAGAATGTCACATAAGTATGAGTTCTAAGAACTCGTACTTAATCCTGTATTCTCTACCTATGGCCTATTTATCTGTATATAACAACTAGCGTGACACAACATTTCAATTATTACCAATGCCACCAACTAAGTAGTTTTTACACCAAGTACAATTCGCCGCCCATACAAGGAATCATATAACTCAGTTGCTGACACGAGTCCTCATTGAAATCCCCACCTAATCTTAACCCCCTTTTTCCATGCGAATTTCATTTAATCCGTATTCATAATCCATAACTATTTTATGAGTTTTCATAGTATAATTTCATAGTACGACTGATACACAACATCTTGCTGTAAACTTTTCAATCATCAGATTAATTCTTTTCTCATATCATAACCTTATTAGATCACGGGGTGATCTTATCGTATATAGTACGATTTATTTCTATGCCTTGATCGTTTTGTTTTACGATATTTTATCCCTGCACTTTCAGTCCTTTAGACTCGATCTATTCACTATTAATGTTCAACTTTGTTATCAGAGTTAGTGAACTTTGTGCTTTACACTCGCCGAGATTCATCTTTGAATCTTACCGACACACTAACTCGACTTGAGTTAGTACTTAATCCTAATCACTGCGGTTATTGGTCTCAGGTATTCCTACCTAAGCTTTATAACCAACAGCTTTGATACCAACTGTAGCAGCCCCGAATCCAGGTCCCAAATCACCTCGGATCCGGTATACTATTTCTATAACTGTTTACGGAAGATATAAACATAAATTGTTTATACATTACATTACACACTATTCTCCAAAATTGAGTAACCTTAACTTATTACACAATTCATAAGTTATCTAACACATAGCATTATTTTCAAACTATTCTATTACAAGATAGCCGCATATATTGCCCCAAGCTGAACTTGGCATTAACCTTTTCTTGTAATCCGAACGCATTCACTTTATCTGCAATATTTATCATGATATATCAAAGGTGAGCATTAAAGTTGACCAGCAAGTTTAAATACAATAATATAACGATATATCATGATTGAAGAGTATGAATAATAAGCTGGCTATAATTCATCAATATAATTGAGAACTAGCACGAACAAACTTTTGACTGAACAAGTATTTTACATGAACAAACATTTCTGAACCAACTGGTAATGAAGGTGATCAGCCTTTCATACCTGACTTATAAATGCAAGATGTACAAAGTACAAATTTCATGGCAATCAGCAATGATTAACCATAAGCTTGAAGAAACTACTCTTATTAGAGTTAAGTAAAAGAAACTTGCCTGAACCGTTGATTACCGCAACGCAATTTATATCGCTTTACCCCGAAGACCTAATATTAATAATATAGATCTCCAATATTAGAATAATATCATCACAGTATAATACTGTTATATTTATATCCACAGAATAACCTAAACACATTACCACATAAGCCTATCATTCTATACAGCACATAAGACATAGCATCAAGTCAAACTATTTTAGTCTTACTTGAAACCGACACAATTCTATCATCCCGACGGTCTAGTCGGACAAAAATCGAGTTCAAGTTCAATTAAACTCTGCCTAAACACTTAACAATGATCACACATAATTTCTTATCAGTCATCACATTTTTCATAGGCTCGTAATAATTTTCGGATAATTATTACCATTTATCAACATTTTTCAATCCTTAAAACCGTATTTAAATGAATTAAATACCACATAATATCTTAATCATTAATATTTATTTAATATAAAATATTAATGAAAATCATTACATAATATTATAATATAATTATAATATATCAAAGTATTTTTAATACCTTAAAATCATAATTATATGATTTTTAAACACTTAAATCTATTATCCGATAATTGCTATTAATATTAAAATATTAATATTTTCATGACAAAATATCAAAAGTTACATTTTATAACTTAATATATTTTTATAACACTTAAATCATTTTTATATGATTTTTAAAACATTAATTCTATTTTTCCATAATTTATTTAATATATTCATTAAATAAAATAATTGTCATTAATATAAATTATTAATGAAATTCATCAGAAAATATCAAAAGTCATCAAAAATAACTTAAAATATTTTCTTTTATCATGATATTATTTTTCATGATTTTTCATGAATTAAAACTATTTTTAAATAATTTATTTAATATTATAATTAAAAAAATAAATACCATTTATATTCCAAAAATAATAAATATTTATGAAATATACTTAAAATAATTAAAAGCTATTTTTCAGACTTTAAAATAATTTTTCATAATTTATTATGTATTTTAATAATTAAAAACTAAATTTTTCTAATTTTTAATTAATTTTCTGTAATTTCCGAAATTAAGGGTCGCTAAAGGGGCCCTATAGCGACAGAACCGTCGCTATAGGTGTTCTTGAGCCTTCCTAGATTTTCAAGGCAGTGACTGAGGTAGCTAATTTGACCACGATTTAAATAGTGTTTTTGCTGATTTCTTGGAAGTATTTCATACAAAAGTTGTAGTACTTATGTAATACTACAACTTTAAACCAATTTCATGTTCAAACAACATCAATTAAGAGAGATCTAAGCTCTCAAAGTACCTGTCAGAGGCCTGTTCTTGAATTCTGGTTTACCAGAATCGAAGGTACCTACTTTGGTGCACTTTAATTTTGATTCTAAGCATTATTTCTATGATCTAAAAGTTCCCAAATGTATTACACATGACAGGGTACAATATCGTATCACTAGATCCATCTAAAAACATAACATGAACTAGATCTGGCCGGTCAAACTTAAGGTCGAGCACTGTTCTTAAGAAATCTGGGTTTTCCCAGATTTCGTTCCCAGGCTGGTGGTTAACGGTGGTTTGACCTTTATTTACTACAATCATGTTACAGATCTGGGTGATCTAAAGGTCTGATATGGTAGTTCTTATACCAGGCTACAATTATAAATCAACAAATCGACCAAAAACATAAAAACTAGCAAGATCAAAGACCTCGAAAGTCGTTGTCAGAAATCTGGGTTTTTGGGTTTGCCCAGAATTCCAAAAAATGTGCTTGGTCAACGCTGTTTGACCACATATATATCTCACTATACACATGTTCTGAACTTGATACAAATTCCAGATTAAAGACCATACAACATACTCCAAGTACAAACTCTTACAACACAAAAATAATTAACAAGAAAAGATCTAGAGGCCCTGACATTAGGCTGTCAGGCCTTATTTTTCCGGATTCCCAGATTTTATAAAAATGAAATTTCATGAACATTGATGTTATAGATCCATGTTCTATCAACCCAGATCACTTAATAACATCATAATACACCATATTAAACAATCAACAACAACAATTAACACAAGATCTAAGGATTTCTAAGCTAGGGTGTTTATACCTTCTTTGAGCTTTAATCTTGAATCTGATCATCAAGATGTGTTCTTGATGTTATAAGTGCTTGAATATAGACTGGTTTACTTAAAAATTTTGGATTGCTAAGAGAGAGAGAGTTGTTGAGAGCTTGGGTGCAAAATAAGCAAAAATGCTTACTTTTCTCTCTCTCAATCCTTTTATATTCTACCAATGCAATGTATAATGCTATCTAGCTGCTGAATTAGGCTGAGTTGCTAGGTTTTTAGATTACACAAAGTCAAGATTAGGTCACCAACTAAAGTGTTGGCCATTTTCACAAGTTAGCTTCCATTATGCAATAAGGGCAATCTTATCATTTCCTTAAATTTCTAGAAATTGCCTTAGGGTTTAGGGTTTGTTAGGGCTTAGGGTTTGGATATTTTAGGGTTTAGGGTTTAACCCTTTAAGGTTTAGATTTTAATCCTTAAATATTTAGCAACTTGGATTTTAAAAATTTTCTAATTAGAATTTAAAATAGAAATTTTTTGATTTCTAAATTATAATTAGGGCTTCCTAATTATATCATAATCTCCTAACTATAAATCAATCTTTGCTAATTAGGACCAATTTATCCTAATTAAAATTGCTAATTTAGCACTTAGGGCCACAATTATACATTAGGTTTCAAAACCATATTTTAGGGTTTTAAATAGAAAAAAATAATATTTCAATTTTAGAAATTAGATTTCCTAATTAGATTAGGGTTTCTAATAACTTGACAATTAGGATTTATATTTCCTAATTAACATTGCTAATAAAGCAATTAAATCCACCACTGCACAATTAGGTTTTAAAATGGTCATTAGTTTTTTCAACCCATAAATTAGGGTTTCTAATAGAAAAATTTTGATTTTCTAAATTAGAATTTAGATTTCTTAATTAGATTATAGTTTTCTAATTACTCATAAATTGAAATAATTAGGATTAGAGTTTCCTAATTAGCATTGCTAATTTTAGCAATTAAATCCACAATTGAGCATTAGGGTTTCTGACGGAACAATTAGGGTTCCAAAAATTAGAAATTAGGGTTTGTTAATTAATTAACCTTTACCCTAATTAATACTTAATTATTAGTACTAAAGCATTTAAAATTCTCCGTTATATTCCCAGATTAGGGTTTCACTTTATCAGAATCTGAAACTAGGATTTTCAGATCTGGTATTAGGGTTTTCAAATAATCAATTAAGATTTTAGATAATTCATTAGGGTTTTCCCTAATTAATTTAATATTAATGACGTTTAACCTTGTACATACATTGCATTCCCAATCTAGGGTTTTCAATATCTGATTTAGGATTTCGGGTTTCCCGGAACTGAAACTAGGGTTTTCAGAACCGATTTTTAGGGTTTCTTATTAGACGTTATGGTTTTCTAACTGAACGTTGTCGTTCTTAATATACGATTAGGGTTTGACACATATATAATTTATCTGGTCAACCCTTGACCCTTAACCACATTTAGCACACATACATAACCATATTCACAGAATTTAATCACATAAATCCTTAATCCTGAATAATTCACCTATATCCTTCACAAAATTTTGAAATTATCAAAATTTCACCCTAATAATATCAAACACATACACTTATTTTCTGTCTAGGTCTATTATTTGACCTTAAATCAATCATTTAAAATTTTCATAAATTGTCTAATTTCTCGGGTTGCCACAAAAACCGGAGATAACCTCGGGAGGGGAAAAATGGTTATTTTGCCAACTCAACTTCACTTCAAATCAAATACACTCATGTCAACAGAAATTGATTAAAAATTGGTCCCACAAGACTTATATCTTAACTTCGGAGCAAAAACTACGTGAAACAGCTCACCGGATTACCTAACGGGGACGCGGGAATGCTATTTCGGTCATGGTCCCATATTCCTGGAATCAAAAAGGACAAATTCCATGTCATTGCATAACTCTCGACAAAAATAGCATCCCCGCGAGGCATTACATTGCACGAGTACACGTACTTCGAGATTACGGGACCCGCGAGGCCTGGATGCACCACGACCAGCTCCAGGTGTATCAGAAGTTGCCACAGGTACTAGTGGTGATCATTCGGTTATAACCGAACCGAATAAGCTATTCGGTTATAACCGAAAACCGAAATAATGATGATTTTTCTATCCGAACTAATAACCGAAATTTAACAATAACCGAATTACCGAATACCGAATTACCGAATTGTAATTTGGGTAATTCGGGAAAAAACCGAATTACTGTTATTATTATTATTATTATTATTATTATTATTATTATTATTATTATTATTATTATTATTATTATTATTATTATTATTATTATTATTATTATTATTATTATTATTATTATTATTATTATTATTATTATTATTATTAATGTTATTATTATTATTATTATTATTATTATTATTATTATTATTATTATTATATTATTATTATTATAAAATTAATTTTTTTTAATAAGTAATGTTCGGTTATTCGGATACCCGAATACCCTGTTTTTTAAAACCGAAACCGTAACCGAATAGTGAATAATAATTCGGATATAACCGAAATTGTAAAAGAAAACCGAAAAACCGAAATAATTCGGTTAAAAAATTTAGGTTCGGTTCGATATTTCGGTTTTATCCGTTTTTTGCTCACTCCTAACAGGTACATCTGTGGCCATCAATTCTATATATATATATGGGGCTTGGGCCAGCCATATTTGCAAGGGAAATAGCGAGGGAACCCTGTCCAATTCGCTTTGTACACCCCATATTGAGTGTTTGCTCTTTTTAAACACCTGTTAGCCCACATAAAGTTATATATTTACATGCGAGAGCTGATTGTTTGTCCACATAGAGTTATAGAAGTCTACTTTGGCAGCCCACTATAAGCCTTCTTACATTCTATAAAGCTTTCTTCTCATATTATCACACACTATTGTACACGTTGAGAGTCGTGTGAGTGTGTTTGCCCGAACTTCGGTCTGTGGTTTTCCTTTTTGTATGTATATATACTTATATATATATATATATATATATATATATATATATATATATATATATTTATAAGGACTAACATTATCGAGTTATGCCTCGATTGATCCTAGACTTCGGTCTGGAGCGTTTATATATATATATATATAAAATCGTTGTCAGACTCTGTCTGATGAGCCTAGACTTCGATCTGGTGATCTGGTGCGTTTAATTGCTATATATATATATATATATATATATATATATATATATATATATATATATATATAAACCGTTGTCAGACTCTGTCTGATGAGCCTAGACTTCGATCTGGTGCGTTTAATTACTTATATATATATGTGTGTGTGTGTGTGTGTGTATGCGTGTGTGTGTGTGTATTTACATTTTGTCCTGCCTGGAGTTCACTTCGTGCCAGTTGGTAGCTTTTTACAGCTTTATTTACATTTCATCCTGCCTGGAGTTTACTTCGTGGCAGTTGATCGCTTTTACAGCTTTATTTACATTTCGTACCACTTGGAGTTTACTTCGTGGTGGTAGATCATGTTCATATATATATATATATATACATATATATATATATATATATATATATACTGCTTTTATATATTTACATTTCTGATCCCCCATGGAGTTGCTTCGTGGTGGTTGATCATGTCTGTATATATATATATATATTTACAGCTTTTATATATATAACTGCTTACTATTTTCTATACAAATTGCAGTATCATGTGAGCCTAGGAATCATGTAACCATAGATTCAGCCTACTGAATCTAGATTCGGTTCCCATGATGGACTTTTTCCAGCTGTAAGTAGCTTGTACATTATTTATAGTGTCTGAATTTCCTTAGATGGCTGTCATGCCCATAAGGAGTTCGGCACTACTGTATATTATTTTCTCGAAGATGCCTCGTATCTCAAAAATAAAAGCAAACCAGCCAAACATTTAATAATAAAATGGAAGTATGAAAAGGTCTCAATTCCTATTGAGAACAGTGTTTGAAAAAATCTCTTTTACAAAACTTCATTGCTATATCTTGGTTAAAATTGAATTTTTCTATAAATTCAAACCTGGTGTATATAGGTGCAAACGAGGCCTCGTATTACTTTCAAATAATTGCACATTGATCCACACACACACACACATTCATATAACAGTTTCTTTGAAAAGTGGTGGTCACCGTGGCAACACGGATGTCGGGGGGTGCCTAACACCTTCCCTCCGTATAATCAAGCCCCCGAACCCAAATAAATCTCGATTTCACAGACCCGTTTAGCAGTCAAATCATTGGGTCAATGTGCAAACCTTTTCGGTTGCATTGGTGCGACCAGTTAAATACACCAACTGGCGACTCTTAAAGTCAAATCGTCGACATTATACATGTCAGACCTTTTTCACTTATTTTTTCAAACAAATCTCACATTAGCATGAGAACACCAAAGTACAAGTAACGAAAAGGGACAAATAAAAATCCCGACGTCGACAACAATGATATAGGAATTTAATAAAACAAGTTCAGGGATAAATTTTTAAAAATTTATAATTTTATTTATCCTGAAATTAATAACGTCCAAAATGTCAACATGATACTACTTTGTGGAGTAAAATTCAAGAATAACATTGTACCAAAAATAATTTGGACCGAAACCGAATCAATTTTTATCATGAATAGTACCCAGGGTGAATAGTACTCGAGTGAATAGTACCCCATGAATAGTACTTTGGGAATAGTAACCCCGTGAATAGCACTCCAGCAGGAA
This sequence comes from Panax japonicus, assembly GCA_020205505.1. Classification (NCBI taxonomy): domain Eukaryota; kingdom Viridiplantae; phylum Streptophyta; class Magnoliopsida; order Apiales; family Araliaceae; genus Panax; species Panax japonicus. The sequence goes on along the minus strand of CM035102.1, from coordinate 17,377,958 downwards.
AAAGTTAAAACTTATCAAGAATGCTCAGGATAATATTTCCATGAAAAGATACTGGATGAAACGCAAATATCAAGGATATTCTACTAAATTCATAGAGTGTAGAAGCCAAAACTTTAATCAAATGAGTATAGAATTTGAAATCTGAAACGAAATAATATTACTTAAATACTACAGAGTATGGAATAAATTATTATTTCAGTCGAATATTGAATACAAATAACATCCCTTACCTTGAAAAGAAGAGTATTCCAAATGGTAGGGCGGGGATATTCTTGAAGAAAACTTTCACTGTTTTCTACGCTCTAAGCTTTCTAAAACTCTAAAGAAATACGCTCAATATTATAGAAGAAGAATTCTTTGATTCTGATGTGATTTTCAATTCTAACTAAGTATCCTATTTATAGGAGAATGGAAAGGATACTATGCAATAAAATATTCTAATAAAACAAAAACTTTTAAATAAAATATAACATATTATATATATATATATATATATATATATATATATATAACATATGCGCATTGCAAATTTATGGGAGGTAATCATGTGATCCTTTAACTTTATTATATATATATATATATATATATATATATATATATATATATATATATATATATAATCTTACAACAACTCGTGACCTGCAAAAACAAACTCCCACCCAATTTTTCTTCCACCCGTGGCCCCGCCTTTATTATATTAAATAATTTTCTACCGATTATTTTAAAAAACAGGTAAATGGGGGATCATAAAATAAGCAAAAGTTATATCAAATACTTCATAAAAATCCCCTCAATATTTTTAACAACATTTATCATCATTATTATAATTCATAATATTTAACAACTAGGTCGTTCCCAAGAAAGATGAGACTTTCCAATAAGGATTTCTCCCTATTAGCGCGCAATTAGGTGCCCAAACCTCTCCTTGACAGAACTTGTAGACATTGTCAATATTGTAAGTAATAATATTAATAACTCTGTCATTTCAATTAATGATTTAATAATATATAAAATATCGACAATAATTGAATCAAATAACATGAGATACTATGCAACAATTACTGTAGCAATAATTGAACAAACCTGAGTGACTTCTCACGTAAGCATCAATAATCAATACTGTATGCTACTATGCAACCACGCGTATTATTGTACTTTTAACACCAGGTGTTTCAACAGTTAATGGTAAAACTTCCGTCGTTATTTTCATAAAAAGATATTTTTGTTATTTTCTCAATCCAACAATAATTCCGTTGTGGGGTCCACCAATGATTGTGTCGTTGTACGAATATTCCCTGTTAAAACGAATATTCCCCGACCAATCAAATATTATATAACAACGTGCGTACTTTGCAAAATTTATAAATATTACCCACAACTAAAACATTATATTAAATTCACTTCATAATATTCAAAAATGATATTATTGAAAATTCATCTTTATTCATAAAAGTTGGGGTCTTACAACTTCCCCTTCTTATGAAATTTCGCCCTCGAAATTAGGGTACATACCTGGTATGTCGAAGAGGTGAGGATACCTTGATTTCATTTCATATTCTAACTCCCAGGTCATTTCTTCAACATCGTGGTTTCTCCACAAAACTTTGACTTGAGGTATAACCTTGGAGCGTAAAATATGTTTATTCTTATCAAAGATTTTAATAGGAACCTCTTCATACGTTAAATCTTTCGCTATTTCGTCCAGTTCTAACTCAATAATGTGGTTCTGGTCTTCCACATATTTACGTAACATGGATATGTGAAAAATGTTATGAACACGAGACATACTTGGCGGTAGAGCGAGTCTATAGGCCACAGTTCCTACTCGATCGAGGATTAAAAATGGGCCAATGAATCGAGAATTGAGCTTTCCTCTCTTTCCAAATCTCGTAACTCCTTTCCATGGAGCAACATGTAACAACACATGATCTCCAATATTGAATTTCACGTCTTTTCGATGAAGATCAGCATAACTCTTTTGTCGATCTTGTGAGGTTTTTATACGTTATCGGATCATTTGAATCTTTTCTGTAGTCATACGTACCAACTTCAGTCCCAACAACGTTGCTTCACCCACATCATCCCAGCATACTGGAGAATGACATTTTCTTCCATACAATCCCTCGAATGGAGCCTTGCCAATACTTGTTTAATAACTATTGTTGTAGGAAAACTCCACCAATGATAGGAACTTTTCCCAACTTCCCTTGAAGTCAAGGACACAGAGTCTTAATAAATCTTTAAAAGTTTGAATAGTCCTCTCCGACTGTCCTTCTGTTTGAGGATGATAAGCCGAACTAAATCGTAAATTTGTGCCCATAGCTTTTTGCAAACTCACCCAAAATCTTAAAGTGAATCTTGGGTCTCGATCATAAACTATAGATACTGGCATACCATGCAAACTTACAACCTCGTTTATGTATATACGAGCAAGACGTTCAAGTGTAAAAGTTTCTCGTATAGGTAAAAACTGAGCAGACTTGGTCAATCTATCAACAATGACCCAAATTGCATATATGCCTTGAGAAACCTTGGGAAGACAAATAACAAAATCCATGGTAATGTGCTCCCACTTCCATTCTAAAATTTCAAGTGGTTGTAATGGACCTTTTGGCATTTGATGCTCTGCCTTGATTCGTTGACAAGTTAGACACCTTGAGATAAACTGCACTATCTCTCTCTTCATATTGCTCCATAAAAATGTATGTCGAAGATCACGATACATTTTGGTACTCCCAGGATGGATTGCAAATGGTGTGTTGTGTGCCTCCATCATGATTTTATACTTCAAGTCAGAATCGTTAGGAACACAAAGTCTGGAATTGACTAGAAGTATTCATTCTTCATCGATTCTTGTTTTTGAAATAGCACCTTCTTGTACATTCTTTCTCATACGCATCAGCTCCAGGTTTATATCTTGAGCCGCTTTAACTTTGTCGATTAAAGTTGGTTCTACTCGTATATTTGCCATCCTGGCATGGGTCCCTGGATTCTTTAACTCTATCTCCATCCTTTGTAAGTCATACAAAATAGGCCCTTGCGTTAACAATATTGCACTCGTACCTGCATAAGATCTTCTACTCAATGCGTCAGCTACTACGTTCTCTTTTCCAAGATGGTATTGGATGGTATGATCATAATCTTTCAATAGTTCAAGCCAACGTCATTGCCGCATGTTGAATTCCTTTTGGGTGAAGAAATATTTGAGGCTTTTATGATCCATAAAGATCTCCACTTTCTCCTCAATCAAGTAATGCCTCCAAATTTTAAGTGTGAAGACAACAGCTGCCAACTCTAGATCATGAGTAGGATAATTCCTCTCATATTCTTTGAGTTGTCGAGAGGCATAGGCTATGACTTTCCCATGTTGCATGAGAACACATCCTAACCCTTTTCCTGAAGCATCACTATAGATGACAAATCCCTCCGAGCAAGATGGTATTGTCAAAACAGGTGCTGAAATGAGTCTTCTCTTGAGTTCTTGGAAACTCTTCTCACATTCCTCGCTCCAATCGAACTTTGTATCTTTCTGAGTCAGCTGAGTTAATAGAGTAGCGATTCGAGAAAACCCTTCTACGAATCTCTGATAATAACCAGCTAAGCCAAGAAAGTTATGTACTTCGGTCACTAATTTAGGTTGCTCCCAGCTTTGAATAGCTTCAATCTTTGTCGGGTCATCAGATATTCCATGACTTGATACTACGTGCCCAAGGAATGCTACTTCCTCAAGATAGAACTCGCATTTCTTCAACTTGGCATAAAGCTTGTTTTCACGAAGCTTTTGGAGTATCAGCCTCAAGTGTTACTACTGATCTTCACGGCTTTTAGAGTATATGAGGATGCCATCAATAAAGACAACCACAAAATGATCCAAATACTCCTTGAATACTCGGTTTATCATGTCCATGAAGGCAGCAGGAGCATTAGTCAATCCAAAAGGCATGACTAGGAATTCATAATGCCTGTACCGAGTTCTGAAAGCCATCTTTGGAATGTCATCAATTTTAATCTTCAATTGGTGATATCCAAAATAAAGATTAATCTTCAAAAAGAATTTGGCGCCTTACAACTGGTCAAATAGGTCATCAATGGGAGGCAACGGATATCTATTTTTGACAGGACATGGTTCAACTCCCGATAATCAATACAAAGTCGCATACTCCCATCTTTCTTTTTCACGAATAGAACAGGAGCACCCCAAGGAGAAGTACTAGGATGAATGAAATCGATGTCTAACAATTCCTGTAGTTGGGTCTTTAACTCCTGAAGTTCAATAGGAGCCATTCGATATGGGGCTTTGGAAATGGGTTTTGTACCGGGTTCAAGGTCGATACAAAATTCAATTTTACGCTCTGGGGGTAGGCCAGGAAGTTCTTCAGGGAATACGTCAGAAAATTTATTAACAATAGAAATATTATTCAAAACTGACGTATTTTTGTTTAAATCCGTGATAGGAGCTAAGAAAGCTTGACATCCATTTTTTAATAAGCGAATAGCTTTATGGCTTGAGATAACAGTGATTGATTTTAATGGTTTGGTTTCTTAAATTTGCATAATAGGTTGGTTAGGAATATAAAAGCTAACAACCTTACGAAAATAATCAATTTTTACATGATGAGTAGTTAACCAATCAATCCCTAGAATTACGTCAAATGCAAGTATTTTCAATGAAATAAGATCGACAGGTAATGTGAGGGTACAGATTTGAACCAAACACGACTTATAAACAGTAGATGTAATGAAGGTTTCTCCCAACGAAGTTTCAACAGATAAGTCAAAGTCTAATTTCTCCAGAGTCAAATTTAAATGTTGAGCGCGAGTAGGAAAAATAAAAGAATGGGTAGAACCGGTATTTAATAAGGTATAGACTTCGCTAGAGTTTATGATAAGCTTACCCGTGATGACCTCATTTGGGTTCCTTGCTTTCTAGGAGGTTACAACAAATGCTCTCCCTTGAACTACTAGTTTTGAATTTTCTAGAACGGCCTTTAATGCCTCCATCTCAGCTGGGCTTGGCTTCCCTGAGTGACAAAATCGAGCTTGGTGACCTTCTCTTCCAAATTTGTAACACATTTTGGACTGCTGCACACAATTTGGACTGATATGTCCCTCCCCTCCGCATTTGAAGCATATGATAGGTGGTCGTTCTCCTTCCTTAACAACGAGTGCTGATGCTGACGTCTTTCCATCATTGTTGAATCTCCTCTTCTTGAAATGTTCATTCTTATTATCTTGGCCATGATTACCACCGAAATGGTTACCATTTCTGGCCTGTTGATTTCCTCCACGCTTGTTGTCACCGCTTCGATGACTGCTACCACTGGTATTATCATTTTGCCGGCTGCTCTCTTTTGGTTGGGTTGACTCATTATCGCGCTCCAATAACTGAGCCCTATTAACAACATCTGAATACAAGCAAAGTTTGTGAGAGATAAGGTATTGACGTATCTCGGGTTTCAAACCTCTTAGAAACATCCGCGTCATTCTCTCCTCATTATCAACTAAGTGGGAAGTAAATCAGGACAGCTCGGCAAACTTGACTTCGTATTGTGACACGGTCATGTTGTTTTGATCCAATTTAATGAACTCTACCTCTTTCATGTGACGAATACTTTCGGGAAAGTAATTGTCGTTGAACAATTCTTGGAACTTCTCCCAAATCATCTTCAGTGTGGCAGGTTGAGTACGCTTTACAAATTCCCACCAGTAATCTGCCTTTGCTCGTAAAATGAAGGTGGCAAAGGGAACCTTTTGCTCCTCAGAGCATCCTAAGACATCAAATATCTTCCAGATCTGCTTTATCCATGTCTACGCCATAAGTGGTTTTGGCTCTCTAAAAAACTCATGTGGTCCCAGCTTCTTTAACTGTTTAGCGGTGACCGTTCGAGAGTTGCCAGTGTTTCCACCTGCATTTTGGATAGGAGCCGCTCTCGCCTGATGTTGCATGAATTGCATAAAACCTTTGAACATTCCATCGTTCAACAGTTGGTCAGTGATTTCGTTTGCATGAGGATTGTCACCTTCCTGATGCACATTATCCTGATTATTGATCTGTTGAGACTCAACGGTCTCCTGTGCTCCATTGCTATTCTCAACATTCTCGGATGTCATTTTCAAATACTGCTACAAAACAAGGGTTAATTGACATGCCACATATTATCCCTATACTCTGACTGAGCAATTAAATACCAATTAAACTTAGGTAGGTCATACTAGCGAAGGAATTCCCCGTCTCTCCACTCCTAGTTCTTGTCTCACATCTCAGCCAGTGATCATATCCCTAAGCTATGACACCAACTGTGACGCCCCCAAAATAGGTATACATCACCCATCTTAAGTCGCCAAATACATGGTACAAAATTCAAATACAACTTAATAATAAAACTATCGTGTAAAATATGACAAAACATAAATTGAGAGTTTTAATACGAATATTGTCTTCTAGACAGTATTCAAACTCAAATAGAGTCCTCAATACATTTATTATCACACTATTTCATAGAATATTGAGGACTACCAATGCAAACATCTGGACCGTCACTCCATTCCTTGACTAGTCCCGACTACGTTCTCATTTCCTGAAGAGAACAACGAAAGAAAAAGGGTGAGCTCAACTAGCCCAGTAAGAAATATTATGACTAAGATAATGCAAAATAAATTACCGTTAGTCTTCAACAGTGTTAAACTGATAAAATATAACAAACATCAAGTTTAACTGCAGCGGAACAAGCAATCCATTAGAAGAGTTAAGTAGAGCATAAAATCTACTATCTTTTATGATTTAAAAGGTTTTTCATCAACTTTATCACTGAGACTCAGCTTAAAATTTAATCCACATCATCCCTGCACTACGACCAAGGATATTCATTACTATCATGACCACAAATTTTCCATGCACTACGAGCCAACGATATTTGTGTTTTCATCAATGGTCATGATCATGCCAACAATTGTCCATCAATGTACTACGGACCAATGAGGACTTTTACCACGTCATTTGTAACATTACGGTCATGATTATACCGAATAATCCCTGGTCATAATCATACCAAGTCCATCAATGCACTACAGCCCACAGATGACTTTCAACATAATATAAACATGAGGATGATAACAACAATATAGAAATTTGATAAAACAAGTTCAAGGATAAATTTTTAAAGATTTATAATTTAATTTATCCAGAAATCAATAACGTCTAAATTGTCAATATGATACTGCTTTGTTGAGTAAAATTCAAGAATAATATTGTACCAAAAATAATTTGAACTGAAAATGAATTAATTTTTATCATGAATAGTACCCCGGGTGAATAGTACTTGAGTGAATAGTATCCCATGAATAGTACTTTGGGAATAGTAACCAAGTGAATAGTACTCCAGCATGAAAAAATTAAAACTTATCAAGAATGCTCAGAATAATATTTCCATGAAAAGATACTGAATGAAACGCAAATATCAAGGATATTCTACTAATTTCATGGAATATAGAAGCCAAAACTTTAATCAAATGAGTATAGAATTTGAAATCTGAAACAAAATAATATTACTTACATACTACAGAGTATAGGAAGAAAGATATTATTTCAAGCAAATATTGAACAAAAATAACATCCCTTACCTTGAAAATAAGAGTATTTCAATTGGTAGGGCGGGGATATTCTTGAAGAAAACTTTCACTGTTTTCTACGCTCAAAGCTTATCTAAAACTCTAAAGAAATACGCTCAATATTATAGAAGAAGAATTCTTTGATTCTGGTGTGATTTTCAATTCTAACTAAGCATCTTATTTAAAGGAGAATGAAAAGAATACAATGCAATAAATTATTCTAATAAAACAAAAAAATTTAAATAAAATATAATATTATATATATATATATAACATATGCGCATTGCAAATTCACGGGAGGTAATCCTGTGATCCTTTAACTTTATTTAATATATATATATATATATATATATATATATATATATATATATAATTTTACAACAACCCGTGACCTGCAAAAACAAACTCCCACCCAATTTATCTTCCACCCGTGGCCCCCACATGTGGCCCCACCTTTATTATATTAAATAATTTTCTACCGATTATTTTGAAAAATGGGTAAATGGGGGTCCATAAAATAAGCAAAAGTTACATTAAATACTTCATAAAAATCCCCTCAATATTTTTAACAATATTTATCATCATTATTATAATTCACAATATTTAACAACCAGGTCGTTCCCAGGAAAGAGGGGGCTTTTTCAATAAGGATTTCTCCCTATTAGCGCGCAATTAGCTGACCAAACCTCTCCTTGACATAACTTCTAGACATTGTCAATATTGTAAATAATAATATTAATAACTCTATCATCTCAATTATAGATTTAATAATATATAAAATATCGAACAATAATTGAATCAAATAACGTGAGATACTATGCCACAATTACTGTAGCAATAATTGAACAAAAGTGAGTGACTTCTCACGTAAGCATCAATAATTAATATCGTGTGCTACTATGCAACCTCGCGTATTATTGTTCTTTTAACACCGGGTGTTTTAACAGTTAACGGTAAAACTTTCGTCGTTATTTTCATAAAAAGATATTTTTGTCGTTTTCTCAATCCAACAATAATTCCGTTGTGGAGTCCACCAATGATTGTGACGTGTACGAATATTCCCTGTTAAAATGAATATTCTCCGACCAATCGAATATTATATAACAACTTGCGTACTTTACAAAATTTATAAATATTACCCACAACTATAACATTATATTAAATTCACTCCACAATATTCAAAAATGATATTTATAGAAAATTCATCTTTATTCATAAAAGATGGGGTCTTACAACCTCCCTTCTTATGAAATTTCACCCTTGAAACTAGGGTACATACCTGGTATGTCGAAGAGGTAAGGATGCCTTGATTTTATTTCAGATTCTAACTCCCAGGTTATTTCCTCAATATCGTGGTTTCTCCACAAAACTTTGACTTGAGGTATAACCTTGGAGCGTAAAATATGCTCCTTATTATCCAAGATTTTAATAGGAACCTCTTCATACGTTAAATCTTTCACTATTTCGTCCAGTTCTAACTCAATAATGTGGTTCGGGTCTTCCATATATTTACGTAACATGGATATGTAAAAAACGTTATGAACACGAGACATACTTGACAGTAGAGCGAGTCTATATGTCACAGTTCCTACTCGATCGAGGATTAAAAATGGGCTAATGAATCGAGGACTGAGCTTTCCTCTCTTTCCAAATCTCGTAATTCCTTTCCATGGAGCAACACGTAACAACACATGATCTCCAATATTGAATTCCACGTCTTTTCGATAAAGATCAGCATAATTATTTTGTCGATCTTGTGAGGTTTTTATACGTTGTCAGATCATTTGAATCTTTTTCATAGTCATACATACTAACTCCGATCCCAACAATGTTGCTTCACCTACCTCATTCCAGCATACTGAAGAACGACACTTTCTTCCATACAACGCCTCGAATGGAGCCATGCCAATACTTGCTTGATAATTATTGTTGTAGGAAAACTCCACCAATGATAGGAACTTGTCCCAACTTCCCTTGAAGTCAAGGACACAGAGTGTGATGCCCCGAAAATAGGTATACATCGCCCATCTTGAGTCGCCAGATATCACACTATAAAAATCAAATACAAACTTCATTTATACAACTGTTGAACTGTCGTACAGAATACGACGACAAGTATACGGTGAGTTTTAATACAAATGTATGTAACTCTCATGGTGCCTTGACCACAACCTTATAATGGTACTTTACATAAAAGTACAGTCAGAAACTGTTTTAGAAATTAAAATCTTTGGGAAGTACTCAAGAAAACCTTCGTACATAGGAGGCCATGAATCTAAGTTATGATAGATATCCTATGTCTAGAGAATTATCCTTGGTTAACCCAATAGACCCCAAAGAAAAACGAGAAGATTACTATCATGTTCCTTCCAATGGTGAGTCTTCTCCTGACATATAACTATCTCCACTGTCTCCAAGTGAAAATTATATTTCAAATAAACTCCAAGATCATATAGGTAGTGCTCGTAGATATACTCAGCAAGTGGATGTGCACAACCCTGTCTTATGATAACACGAGGTTGTATATCATTAGACATCTTGTATGATAGTGACAAAACACCTTTTCAAAGTTGGGTTCGCCTCATCCTATTCGGTTCACCAAAATTAAATATCAAATGACGTATACAATACGACACACTTATCTAAAGTTCTCAATAAAATTATTTTCATACTATTTAGGGAGAACCTCAACAGCTATAGACCACCGTTCTATTCCCCTGTTATCCCCGCTTGACCCAGCTACACTCTTATTACCTGAAAGGAATTGTGAAACAAAAGGGTGAGCACAACTAGCCCAGTAAAGAATATCGTAACTAAAGATAATTAAATTATCAATAGCTTTTGTCAATAATAAATCAGAGATTTAGAACATATGGTAGATGATAAAACTTTTCAACCATAGTTACAGCGGAACGAGCAATCCATTAAAAGAGTCAAATACACCATCAGGTCTATTATCTTCTCCATGTTAAAAGTCCACCAATAATGTTTTATCCCTATAATGTCAATCAACAATTCCTGTCCACAATCATATGAATAACTCATAATCATAATTGTGATTCTAAATTCCTTTTCGCACCCAGGACGAAGATAATTTTCATCACCTATCTTCACCTGAAATATCAAAAATTATGGTTATACCAAATCACAAACCCTGCTAATAATTATACTAAAAAATTCATCTTTGCACTATGGCCAAAGATATTCATTAACAATTCATCTTTGTACTACAGGCCAAAGACATACAACTGTATTTTAGAAGAGTCAAGTAGAGCATGATATCTACTATCTTCTACGAATTTAAAAGTTTATTATCAATAATCGCTGAGACTCAACTTAATAAATAATCCACATCATCGAATCACCCCTGCACTACGTCCAAGGATATTCATTAATATCACATCCATGAATTATCCATGCACTACGGCCAAGGATATTCATTATTATCACATCCATGAATTAATATTTTATTGCTAAGACTCAGCTCAATAATTAATCCACATCATCAATTCATCCCTGCACTATAGGCCAAGGATATTCTTTTAGTATCACGACCATGAATTATCCATGCACTACGGGCCAAAGATAATAGTGTTTTCATCAACGGTCCTGATCATGCCATAAAACAATTCATCTTTGCACCCTTGGCCGAAGAGAATCCATAGCCATAATCATACCAAAAACTGTCCATCAATGCACTACGGCCAATGAGGACTTTTTCCATATCATTTGTAACATTACAGTCATGATTATACCGAATAATCCCTGGTTATAATCATACCAAGTCCATCTATGCACTACAGGCCACAGATGACTTTCAACATAATATATACATGAGGATGATGACAATGATATAAGTATTAATCAAACACAAATAAGGATAAATATTAAAGACTTTAAATTTATCCAAATATTGTCAACCACTCATAATCTAATAGTATTAATATCATAACAATATTTTAATCACTTCTTAAACTTATAAATAATTTATTTCAATTATTTACACTTTACCAAATAATGCATTTAATTATTCAAAAATGTCATACTCATAAGATTTCATCACCAATGATTAAATCCCTCATCAAAAATATGCATATACCTTATATAAGATTTCCAAGCCATAAAATCCTATTTTCCAACTTTGTTACTTCACATAACATATTTAACTCATATGTTCGTAACTAAACCATTTTCATAAAAAATACCAAATCAGTCCCAAAAATATTTCTTTTCAGGGATTTAGCAAAATATAGTCCCATAATGAATATATATTTTTCTCGAAATTTTTAAAATTCATTTACTATTTTTCAAAAATCAATTTCTAATCAATTCATTAAGAAATTAGCTACCTCAAGTTTAACTCTAGAAATTCCCAAATCTTGCCAGGATCTTACACATGTTAACGTGAGCATCTAGTTTAAATTTCATGGTCATCGGAGTTATAGAACTCCGGTTATAGCGTTTTTCTTCAGAAAAACTTAAATATTGAAATGGTCATAACTTGCTCATTTTAAGTCAGAATGAGTTCATTTTTTGACAGGAGGTACTTTATACCATATACTTTTATGTCCCAAAAGGCTGGAATTTTTCTCACAAATTAAGTGGACGAAAATGTCCTTTTAAAAATTCTAGCAGTAGTTATTTTCCCATTTTTCACTTTTTTGTGCTTTGCTAAAATCAGTCCACATGAAAATCTACAACACCTTTTCCAGTGATTATAAGTTAGGAAACTCACAGATCTAACTCTAGAACTTAACCACACTAAAAAATTCAAAATATAATAGGAGATATGGTGAATTGAATTTTATGTTCCATTTTCACCAAAATCTAATTTTTCAACCCTTTGTGATTTCTAAGAAACTTTCATGTTTTCACATAATAACCAACATAACTCATCATAACACTTACTAATACTACATATACTTATGATTTTCATCAGTCCAATGCTTTTATTATGACTCTCATCATAATCAACGTAAACAAATCATTTCCACAGTTTAATAAGGAATGAATACAAAGGATCATTCACCATGCATGTGGTAATCCACATAGACAGGTTATTTTAACAGAATAATAAAGAATGGAATAACAGAAGAATTCACCATGCATGCGATTGATCGCACAGACATGTTATTCTCAACAGAATAATAAAGAACGGAACCAGGTCAGGCGTAATCCGCACCGACAGGATATTCCAACAGAATAATAAAGAACGGAACCAGGTCAGGCGAAATTTGCACCGACGGGATATTCCAACAGAATAATAAAGAATGGAATAACAACAAAATTTCACCATGTATGCGGTACTTCACATAAACAGGTTATTCCAACAAAATAATAAAGAACGAAACCAGGTCAGACGTAAAATGCACAGACAAGATATTCCAACATAATAATAAAGACCGAACCAGGTCCGGCGTAAAACGCACAGACATGATATTCCAACAGAATAATAAAGACGGAACCAGGTCTGGCGTAAAACGCACAGACAGGATATTCCAATAGAATAATAAAGAATGGAATAACAACAGAATTTCACCATGTATGCGGTAATTCGCATAGACAAGTTATTCCAGCAGAATAATAAATAATGGAATAATAGAAGAATTTTACCAAGTATAGGGTAGACCGCGTATACAGGTTATTCCAATAGAATAATAAAGAATGGAATAACAGAAGTTCTCTTCATGAATATAAAAAAAATACCCCTTACCTTATAAAGAAGAAACTGGATATAGAAGTAGTGAAGTAGCAGAATACTTTTCTTCTTTCTGTCAATAGTTTTTCTCTCTAGAGTTTCAGTGAATTCCTAAGAAATAATGAAGGAATGAGCTTCTATTTATAGAAGAATGGACTGCATAGTAACTAATTCATGAATGGTCCAGATTGATTAACTTTTAATCGGACGGTCTATATTTAAAGCAAAATCTTTTAAATAAAATATAATATATTCTATTTATAATCTAATAAAATGAATAACTTTATAAAAGTATTTTGTTTTATATAAAAAGATTTTACTATACAAAACACTATGCAGGCATTATGCAATACTATGCATAATAAAATATAATATATTCTATTTATAGAATAACTTTATAAAAGTATTCTGTTTTATATAAAAAGATTTTACTATGCAAAACAATATGCATAATAGAATATAATATATTCTATTTATAGAATAACTTTATAAAAGTATTCTGTTTTATATAAAAAGCTTTTCTGTTTTATTACATTAATAATGCTAATAAAACAAAACTGAGTGACTTCTCACGTAAGCATTAATAATCAATACCGTGTGCTACTATGCAACCACGCGTATTACTGTACTTTTACTACAGAGTAGTTCAATAGTTTTAACGATAAAACTTCCGTCGTTATTTTTATAAAAATATTTTTGTCGTTTTCTCAATTCGACAATAATTCCATTGTGGGGTCCACCGATGATTGTACCGTCGTACGGATATTCCCTAACAAAAAGAATATTTCCCGACGAATCGAATATTTCCCGACACAACGAATATTTTATATCAACTTTGCTTACATTAAAAAAAATTCACATATTACCCTTAATTTTAAACATTTAACTATTTACCAAAATAGAAAAACTGAATACTTTTATTTCATAAAATTCGAGGTCTCACACAGAGTCTTAATAAATCTTCAAGAGTTTGAATAGTCCTCTTCGACTGTCCGTTTGTTTGAGGATGATAAGCCGAACTAAATCGTAAATCCGTGCTCATAGCTTTTTGCAAACTCACCCAAAATCTTGAAGTGAATCTTGGGTCTCGATCAGAAACTATGGATACTGGCATACCATGTAATCTTATAACCTCGTTTATGTACATACGAGCAAGACGTTCAAGTGTATAAGTTTCTCGTATAGGTAAGAAATAAGAAAACTTGGTCAATCTATCAACAATGACCCAAATTGCATCTATGCCTTGAGAAACCTTGGGAAGACCAGTAACTCTCAGTTAATATTGCATCTATGCGGGGATATTCGTATTAAAACTCTTAGTTTATATTTTGTCGTATTTTACACGACAGTTGTATTTGAATTTTGTACCATGTATTTGGCGACCCAAGATGGGTGATGTATACCTATTTTGGGGGCGTCACAGTTGGTATCAAAGCTTAGGGATATGATCCCTACTGAGATGTGAGACAAGAATTAGGAGGGGAGAGATGGAGAATTCATTCGCTAGTATGACCTACCTAAGTTTATTTGGTATTTAATTGGTTGGTCAGAGTATAGGGATAATATGTGGCATGTCAATTAACCCTTGTTTTGTGGCAGTATTTGAAAATGGCAGTTGAAAATGTTAACAATGGAGTGATTGAGACTATTGAGACACCTTTAATCACCAACCAGGTTAATGTGATGTCAGAAGAAGAAGAAATTAGAGATATCTATGTGGTGAGTGAAGAACTAATAGTTGCACCCGAGCTAGTCGCAGAGGTTGCAGCTGAGAGTGGGGAAGAAAAGTAAGAAGAGGAACCTGAGGAGAATTTATTAGAAGAATTTTATGATCAAAATTTAGAATTATAAAATTGTATTCATGAGTTAGAAGAGAATGCTGAAGAACGGCAGGCGGTCGTGGAGCAAAGGGATGTAACAATTCAAAATTGTGTTACCCGATGTACGATGCTTGAACAGAAGCATTCTTTGGCAGGGTATAAGATATTATAGCTGGAATCTGAAAATGCTATGATCAAAGTTCTGATAAAAGAAGAAGAAAATGAACGAATGAGAATAGATGATGCATGGGTAAAAGTCGCACGACGCGTTGATATTGTAGAAAAAAACGTTCAATCCAATATGGCCAAAATAGATAAAATGGATTTCGCTTTTTGGACAACAATTGGGAGAATCCAACATCGAGTTAAAAATTACCCTGTGCAGAGCGGTCAACCCCAATTCGATATGGATCGGAGAGTAATGATTCAAATCATGGATCAGAAATGCGATGAAGCAATTAAGGGTGGAATGTCCCTTATAGCAAAGTCAAGTACAGCTGGGATGGTGATGCCAAAGGATGTCCCAGGCAATTCAAAATGGTAGTTTAAGAGAGCATTTTTTGTGACGAGGAACCCGAACGAGGTTATCATGGGTAAGATAATCATAAACTCTAGCGAAGTCTATACCTTATTTGATATTGGTTCTAACCACTCTTTTATTTTACTTAATTGTGCTCAACGTTTAAATTTAACTCCGGAAAAATTAGACTTTGACTTATTGGTTGAAACTCTGTTAGGAGAAACCTTGGTTACATCTACAATTTATAAATCTTGTTTGATTCAAATCAACACTTTCACATTACGTGTCAATCTTATCTCTTTGAAAATATTTGCCTTTGATGTGATTCTAGGAATCGACTGGTGAACTACTCATCCTGCTAAAATTGATTATTTTTGTAAGGTTGTTAGATTTCATATTCCTAACCAACCTATTATACGAATTCAAGCAACCAAACCATTAAAGTCAATCACTGTCATCTCAAGCCATAAAGCTATTCGTTTATTAAAAAAACGAATATCACATTTTCTTAGCCATGTCACAGATTTAAACAAAAATACGTCAGTCTTGAATGATATTTTTGTTGTTAGTAAATTTCCTGACGTATTTCCTGAAGAACTTCCTAGCCTATCCCCAAAGCGTGAAATTGAATTTTGTATCGACCTTAAACCCGATATAAATCCCTCAAATATTATTTTCACCCAAAACAAACGTAACATGCTCCAAAGACGTTGCCTCGAGCTGTTGAAGATTACGACCATACCATTTAATATCATCGTGGAAGAGCGAACGTGGTAGCTGACAAGTTGAGTAGAAGATCGTATGTGGTTACGAGTGTGACGTTGTTAACACAAAGACTCATTTCGTACGACTTACAAAAGATGGATATAAAGTTAAAGACTCTAAGAACCTACGTTAAGATAGCGAATATACGAATAAAACCGACTTAAAGTCGATCAAGCTACAGACTCAGAGCTAATGAATGTGAAGAAGAAAGATCAAGAGGGCGTTATTCTAGAAGAAAGAATCGACGAAGAGAGGAAATCTCAATCCTCGATTTTATTGGTCATTTTGAAATCCTCGATCGAGTAGGAACTGTGGCTTATATACTCGCGTTACCGCCCAGTATGTCGCGTGTTCATAAAGTTTTCACGTATCGATGTTACGTAAATATGTGGACGACCCGAACCACACTATTGAATTAGAACTGTGACGAATGAATTGTTTGAATTGTGATTCTGGGGACAGAATCCTTGTAAGGAAGGAATGATGTAACATTCTAGAATTTTAATTGTTATATTAAATATTTATTAAATTATTTAAATATTTAATGGATGTATTTATTGTTGAATAAGTAATTGTTCAAATTTGAATTGATGTGCTTAATTATTTGTTAAATAAATAATTAAGGAAAATTAATTATTTTGCTAATTTAATTTAATTATTAAGTTGGAGAATTTTGATTAATTCAATTACTATTCTTTTTATTGGAATTTGTAATTAAAAAGGATGTGTTGGTTGATTAAATAAAGTTTTGATTATATAGAAATTATAATTTTGGTGGTATTGATTTATGTGATGTAGTAATTTAATAAATTATTATTATGATTAATTTAATTAAATTAATGTATGACAAATAACCTTGTTATAAAGGAGTTACTAAAATAACTTAAAGGAGTTTTAATTCAATTTTGCCAAACAATGCCTAAGGCCTATTAAGTCTTTAATTTATTTGAGTTTTACCAAACAAGGTGTTAGGATTAATGGGTTATTTTGTTAGTGGTTAACCAAACAAGCCTTATGGCTTTTGATTTTAAAATTCACATAACTGATATCAGTTGTGTTTATAATTATATTATATAATTAATATATATTATATCTATATACGTTATTTGGTTAAGACGTATATTAGAGAAGAGAGGTTAGAGAAAAGAAAGAAAGTTTTAAAATTTTTAGTTTCTCTTATCCTATTTCTCTGTAAAATTCTTGTGATAGGATAATTATTGATTTTATGTGTGTTCATATGATAAACTAGTGTTGTAAAGTTATTTTCATAGGTTATATATGATTATAATCAATGTTTTGTTGTTATGTATGAAGTTTGTGAAGATAACCTTTTTACAGAGAGTTTTTGGTGATTATATATTGTTTAGTTAAAATAGAAATTGAGGGTTAATTAGTTGTTTAGTTGATAAATTGACCATTTAATTTGATAGAGCATGTATAATTGTTGATAAAAACACTTTGAATTAGTGGTTTTGGTTGAAAACAAAAGTTACAGTGTTGATTTTCATTGAAATATAAAAAAATGAGTTTTGGCCAAAAATAGTGAATTTGGGTGTGTTACTTTTGTTCTTTATGTTGTTGTATGGGTAGAATCATGTTTATAGTTTTTGAAATATGTTTACATGAAGTCTCTATATGATTTATGTGCTAATTAGTCTGTTAGAAACGAGCTTGTAGGCCAAAATTGGCTTTTTCTGTGCTGTTGCCGAGGCTGTCAGCCGAGGTCTGCAATTCGGCGCCGCGGCGCGGACTTGCAGTACCTTTGTGATGCCGCAGCGCTATGCTCACGCCACAGTGCGGCCTTGTAGCCTTGATCTCCGCGCCGCAGCGCCATGCCCACGCCGCAGCGCGACCCACAGTGTAAACTGTTGCGCCGCAACACGAGTTAGCAAAATGGTCTGATAGTTTACTTTTTGTACATGAAATTTTAAGAAAAGTTATGTGATAATAGTAGGACTATAAAATGTTGATTTTAGTATTTCTATACTATGAATAATTATGTTATTAAGGATTAACTTGTGTTATAACTTGATTATTTGATTAAAAATCCAATTTTTACATGATGAACGTACTTAGTTATGTTCGTAAGATGGTAATGACTAATTATGTCATGATGACATATGTTTATAGGATATTGTGGTTTGATTTGTTCGGTTTAGCCCACGAACAAGGCAAGTTTTCTAAATTTTCTTTTTACATTGAGCAAGTTCTCTAACTCTACTTTTGTAATTGGAATCAATTATTGTTCTCAATATAGTAATGCAAGTTTTCTAAACTTTCTTTTTACATTGAGCAAGTTCTTTAACTCTACTTTTAGAATTGTGCAATCGCTTAAATTTTCTTTCAGCAAGTTTTTCTAATCCTTTATCTTGTTGAACTAATTATGGTTTTCAATTCGATTATGATATAATTATGTAAGTTATTCTTGAGCAAGTTATTCCTGTATTTAACTTGTTGTTTAGCATGCAAATTTATATATTCTAATGTTGAACATTTTTATCGATCAAATTGTTGTGCATTCTTAGTATTCAATTCTAATTAACCTTGGCTTAGTATTGTTCAAGCAAGGTGTTATAGTTATTCAAATTGTATGCTCTTAGATTATTCTTAAAGCATGACTTTAGTTTACTATGATTGATTCAATCACGATTATTCTATAGTGAAATGTTCTTGATTTCATTCAACTAATCCTTAGTTGATGTTCGTTGAAATCCAAATTACCCTGAAAGCTTATCCAAACCAAACTTCCTTTGGTGCGGACTTGTACTCTAAATACTGGGATGAACAACTCTAATGTTATGATTAGGGGTTAACTTACGCGTAGTGTTAAATTTTTGTGCAGAATACATGGTACGAAGGGCTGATCCCCCTAAGTACGAGGAGTCCTTATAGTCTTATGACTGTTAAAGTTGGAGTTGAAAGATTACTCGCAACTGTGGACATAGTTCATGGTCTTATGACCCTCAGTTATATTTATTCCA
Source organism: Panax japonicus (assembly GCA_020205505.1). Classification (NCBI taxonomy): domain Eukaryota; kingdom Viridiplantae; phylum Streptophyta; class Magnoliopsida; order Apiales; family Araliaceae; genus Panax; species Panax japonicus. The sequence goes on along the minus strand of CM035102.1, from coordinate 17,358,566 downwards.
CATTTTGGATTTCAGTTTTTGATTATTGATGATAGAGTACTATTCATTGTTGATGAGCCTTTTATTGGCAGTTATTATTACTATACTCCTGTTGATTTCATATCTTATCCAGTGAGCAATTGATTTGCTCACTCTTGCATATTTTAAAACTCATTGCAGCTAAAGAAGAGAAGGTAGATGAACCTTCGTCTAGCAAAGGAAAGGGAAAAATGTGCAAGTGATGAAGACTTGTAATTTTACTTTGATTGAGATGTTAGATTTTTATTATGATGATCTTACACTTGGTTTTAATGAAGTTTATTTAATTTCCGCATTTGAATGATTGTAATTAAAGGTTAGATAACCTGAGAGATTTTATTATGTAACCCTTTAATGGGAAAGGTTTTATTTATCCAGTTTTATTGTGATTGAGTAGTTAGATATGAATGTTTGATTAAGTGAACACCAGATCCTGTGTGAATGAAGTACCTGGATTTGGGGGTGTTACAGGTTGGTATCAAAGCCTTAGGTTATGAACCTTAGGTGGGGGAAAAGCCTTAGGAAGTAACCTTCGAGAAGATAGTGATGAGAAACTATTATCGAGTTTCAAGGAGAAAGTAATAAAACACTTATGTGCTTATGTGTTTACAACTTATGTACTCGTGAGAGTCGAGTAGTGATGATTAATAACTAAAACTTAAAAATCTTATTGTCAGGATGACTAATGTCGGAGAATCCAGTCAGGCTAGGGAGGAAGGACTTCAGATGCCTAGAGAGGAGGAATCTCGTGATATTCAAGTGGTTTGGGAACAACTGCTTCCACGAGAGTCAGCTTCATTACTCGCAGTGGTTGAGGATGATGATGATGATGATGTAGAAATAGATGAGGAAGAACCCGTGGAGCTACCGCAGACGGGTGAAGAGGATGAGGAGGAAAGGATTCTACTTAACTCGATAGCTGGCCGTATATATGATGAGGTGCATGACCGAAACGTGGAACTTCAAGATACTATCGAGGAATTGTAAGAGATAGTAGCTGAACAACAGACCTTGATGGCACGGAAGGACGATGAGATTCATGATCGAGAAGAACGACTGAACAATGTTGAAGAGAAGCTGGTTCACACTGAAGAAGAGAACGATCAAATGTGAGCATAGGTTGCAGAGTTGAAGAGCAAGTTGAGAGAAGAATCTGCAAAAAGGGCAAGAGCCGAAGACGCGTATAGTGAAGCTTATCAACAAGCCAAAATAGCAAAGGGAGACGCACAAGCAAAGAGAATGAAGATGGAAAAAATGGATAACGTGTTCAACACCGCGATCAATCGAGCTCAAGATCGGGTCATGGGTTATCCAATTCAGTTCGAGACGCTACCCTCAATCATACTGGACCGTCGGACCATGTTCCGAGTTATGGAAGAAGAGCATCGTAAGGCCTTGCAATATCTTAATAGGACATCGTTGGGAGTGTACTTGAGTTATGTTATGATAAATAATTTGTTAATCCCAAGTGTTATGCAACCTATGGGATATGATGATGATGTCCTGAAACTTTAGTAGTTCAGGAAAATAATGTAAATAGCAGTGATGCTATTGATATGATGTTTTCAAAGAAGTTTTGAATAAAAGATATTATTTTCTTTATCCAAAGTGTTATATGTTATGGAATGATTACTTTCATGGGGGCAAGTTAAGTAGAAATTACTTGAAAAGAGTAGAGTAATAATCTAATGAATGTATTCTTTTTAACAGAAAATGCCTCCAAGATGTCAACCACCCTGTCAGAGAACCACCGAAGGAACCAACATCGATAATGTTGAAACTAACTCCGTTCAGCAGTTGGTGACGTTACTAACAGTTGCACTGCAAAATAAACCGCAGAATCAACCTCAGAACCAAGGTGCTACGTTTAAGGACTTCAAGGCGGTTGGACCACCAAAATTCCGTGGATCCATGAATCCAGTTGAAGCACAGACTTGTATTATGGAAATCGAGAAGATTTTTGATGTGGCTAGGGTAAAGGAGAATCAGAAGACTTCTTTTGTAACGTTTATGTTGAAGGAGGAGGCTAGCTATTGGTGGCAGGCCAACAAGACTCGGGAAGGACCAGGAGTAACGACCTGGGATAGGTTTACGAAGCTGTTCTTCGAGACTTATTTCCCTGAGAGTTCGAAGAGTCAGCTAGAGGTCCAGTTTTTGGTGTTGAAGTAAGGAACAATGTCGGTGTCGGAGTATGCCGCGAAGTTCAACGAGTTGGCGAGGTTTACGCCATATCAGGTCAGCACAGACGAGCGTAAGGCGAAGAGGTTTTGGTAGGGACTGAAACTCTGGTTGTACAGTAGGGTTTCCCTGTTCCAATTGAAGACATTTACAGCAGTGATGGAGAAGGCTATTCTCACTGAAAGTGGAAGCGAGGCGGTAATAAAGCATAATCAAGAGCAGAGAAAGAAGAAAAGTGAAGGTGAAGTTAAGAGTGGTGGTAACGGTAGTAATGGCAACAACCTGAAGAGGAAGTGGAATGGGAATGGAGGAGCTGGAAATCAGCAAAGAAACTAGCAAAATAAGAAGTTCGAAGCATGTGCTACGTGCGGAAAGTTTCATAAGGGAGTGTGTTTGCTGGGGAAACGAGTATGCTTCAATTGTGGCCAGGAGGGTCACATCCCCCCAAATTGCACTCAAGCTAAGAAGAATGTGTGCTTCACGTGAGGATCCAAGGATCACTTTGCTCATGAATGCCCCAAGAAGAGATCTGGTGAGACAAATGGGAGTAAGGGAAATGCTAGTGGAGGTGCGTTGGCTATTGCGGGACCAACAACAACAAATAAGCCCACAGCCAGAACCTTCAACATGACTGTGCAAGATGCTGTGAAATCAAAGGATGTGGTGTCAGGTATTATCCCGATCAATGATATTGACGCTTATGTATTATTTGATTCGGGTGCTACTTGCTCATTTATATCTGATGAATTTGCTATGAGATTAGGATTGCCTAGTGAAGAATTGAATTTCCCTTTAAACATAGAAATTGCGAATAAGGAAGTAGTTCCTGTTAGGTTCGTATATAAGAACTGTTGGGTGAACATTAAGGGAAATATTTTGATGGTAGATTTGATTCTGATCAGACTAGGAGAGTTTGACTTTATTTTGGGAATGGATTGGTTGTTCAATTATGGAGCGATAATTGACTGCCAAAAAAAATGTGTAAACCTTATGACTTCGTCAAAGGTAGTATTCAATGGTAGCAAATTGCCTAGACAAATGAGATGTCTGACGATTATGCAGGCCAAAAAGTTGTTGACTAAGGGTTGTGTGGGTTATTTAGCTTCCATAGTTGATACTCAGAAGAAGGGTGCAAAACTGGAAGAAATACCAGTGGTTAGGGAATTTGTGGACGTGTTTCTAGAGGATATGCCAGGACTTCCGCCTGACAGAGAAATCCAGTTCGTGATCGACTTAGCGCCAGGAACCGCTCCGATATCGAAAACCCCATACAAAATGGCTCCGGTGGAGATGAAAGAACTGATGGTATAACTATAAGAGCTGTTAGACAAGAAATACATTCAGTCGAGTGTGTCACCGTGGGGAGCACCGGTGTTATTCTTAAAGAAGAAGGATGGGTCAACGCGTCTTTGCATTGATTATAGAGAGTTAAACAAAGTCACTATTAAGAACAAGTATCCATTGCCGAGAATAGATGACTTGTTTCATCAATTGAAGGGTGCTAAATATTTCTCGAAAATAGATTTGAGAAGTGGGTACCATCAACTGAAGGTAAGAAAGGAAGATGTACCGAAGACGGCATTCCGAACTCGGTATAGACATTACAAATTTTTGGTGATGTCTTTTGGTATGACAAATGCCCCTGCAGCATTCATGGATTTGATGAACAGGGTGTTTAAACCATTTTTGGACAAGTTTGTGGTGGTGTTTATCGACGATATTCTGGTGTACTCTAAAACTCAAGAGGAACATGTGGAACATTTACGTCTAACGCTAGAGATGCTAAGAAAAGAAAAGTTGTATGTGAAATTCTCTAAATATGAATTTTGGCTGGAATGTGTACAATTTCTTGGGCACGTAATTGACAAGGATGGAATTTCAGTGGATCTATCAAAGGTTGAAGCTGTGATAAATTGGGAATAACCGAGAACTCCATTAGAAGTGAGAAGTTTCTTGGGATTAGCAGGGTATTACAGACGGTTTATCCAGGATTTTTCTAAGATTGCCACTCCGTCAACAAATTTAGCGAGGAAATCTGTAAAATTTGTTTGGACGGAAAAGTGTGAAGAAAGTTTCCAAGAATTGAAAAAGAAGCTAAGTATGGCACCTGTGTTATCATTACCAGATAATACAGGAAATTTTGTGGTGTATAGTGATGCTTCACACAAGGGATTAGGGTGTGTTCTTGTGCAAAACGGTAAAGTCATTGCATATGCATCAAGACAATTGAAAGATTACGTAAAAGGGTATCCGACTCATGATTTAGAGTTGGCGACGGTTGTGTTTGCTCTAAAGATATGGAGACACTATCTCTACGGAGAAAAATGTGAGATTTACACAGACCATAAAAGTCTGAAATATATTTTCACACGGAAGGACCTAAACATGCGTCAAAGAAGATGGATGGAACTGTTAAAAGATTGTGAGATCTTTTATCATCTAGGCAAAGCAAATGTGGTTGCAGATGCCTTGAGTAGGAAAGGTAGAGAAAAGTTGATGCTGTTAACTGATAAGGAGGAGCTTATTACAGCAATGTCAAGGTTAGAGTTGGAAATCAAATTTCCAAAAGAATCCGATGAGAAATTATACCAGATAGAAGCCAGTCAAACTTTGGTGGACAAAGTGAAGAACGCTCAACTGCAGGATGAGGAATGCAGAAAAATAAGAGAAAGTGTGGTCGACGGAAATGAAGTGAAATACAAGGTTGATACTGATGGAATGCTGAGATTCGAGGGATGAATCTAGGTTCCAGCAGTACCAGAGATTAAAGAAGAAATTTTGACCGAAGCTCATAACTCGAGATATTTGATTCATCCAGAAAGTACGAAGATGTATCAAGATTTGCGGCGACATTTTTGGTGGCCAAATATGAAAAGAGACGTTGTAGGATGCGTTGCAAAGTGCTTGACATGTCAGAGAGTCAAGGACGAGCATCAAAGACCAAGCGGGTTACTTCAACCGTTGGAGATACCATAATAGAAATGGGGACATATCACAATGGATTTTGTGGTAGGTCTTCCAACAACTCAGAAAAGATACGATGCGATTTGGATGATAGTGGATAGATTGACAAAATCTGCACACTTTTTGCCAATAAAGATTATATTCAATGTTGATCAGCTGGCAAAGTTATATGTTAAAGAGATCGTGTCGAGACATGGAGTTCCAGTGTCGATTGTGTCAGATAGAGATCCAAGGTTCACATCAAACTTCTGGAAGAGACTACAAGAATGTATCGGAACCCAGTTGCGAATGAGTACTACATATCATCAGCAAACAGATGGCCAAAGCAAATGAACAATTCAGACATTAGAAGATATATTGAGAGCATGCATCATGGATTTCAAAGGAAGCTGGGATGAAAAATTACCGTTGGTGGAATTTGCTTACAATAACAGTTACCACGCTAGCATCGGCATGCCGCCTTATGAAGCATTATATAGCAGGAAGTGCAGAACTCCACTGTGCTAGGATGAAGTCGGAGAACGTCAACTATTAGGACCAGAACTGGTACAATAAACTGCTGAGGTTGTCAAACTCGTCAAACAAGATTGATAACTACTCAAGATAGACAAAAGAAATATGATGATCAACACAGACAGGATCGTGTATTCGACATAGGAGATTTTGTATTCCTAAAGGTTTCTCCTTGGAAGGGAAAAATTCAATTTGGTAATAAGGGGAAACTATGTCCGGGATTTATTAGACCCTTCGAAGTGCTGAGAAAGGTTGGAGAGGTGGCTTACGAGGTAGCTCTACCTCCAGAATTGCAAAACATTTATAATGTTTTTCACGTGTCGGTGTTACGACCGTATAAACCTGATTACAAGCACGTGATTGAGTACGAACCACTGTAGTTTGAGAAAGATTTGTCCTATGAAGAGATTCCTATCCAGATAGTCGACAGGAAAGAGCAGGTGCTCAGGAATAAAGTGATACCTTCTGTGAAGGTAATATAGAGGAACCACAATGTCGAAGAGGCTACGTGGTAACTCGAAGCTGAAATGATGAAGAATTACCCTAAGTTATTTGTTTAATCTGTGTCTTCAATTCTGAGGACAGAATCTTTGTAAGTAGGGGAGAATGTGACGAATGAATTGTTTTATTTGTGATTCAGGGGACAGAATCCTTGTAAGGAGGGGATGATGTAACATTCTAGAATTTTAATTGTTATATTAAATATTTATTGAATTTTTTAAATATTTAATGTATGTATTTATTGTTGAATAAATAAATGTTCAAATTTGAATTGATGTGCTTAATTATTTGTTAAATAAATAATTAAGGAAAATTAATTATTTTGCTAATTTAATTTAATTATTAAGTTAGAGAATTTTAATTAATTTAATTACTATTCTTTTTATTGGAATTTGTAATTAAAAAGGATGTGTTGGTTGATTAAATAAAGTTTTGATTATATAGAAATTATAATTTTGGTGGTATTGATTTATGTGATGTAGTAATTTAATAAATTATTATTATGATTAATTTAATTAAATTAATGTATGACAAATAACCTTGTTATAAAGGAGTTACTAAAATAACTTAAAGGAGTTTTAATTCAATTTTGCCAAACAATGCCTAAGGCCTATTAAGTCTTTAATTTATTTGAGTTTTACCAAACAAGGTGTTAGGATTAATGGGTTATTTTGTTAGTGGTTAACCAAACAAGCCTTATGGCTTTTGATTTTAAAATTCACATAACTGATATCAGTTGTGTTTATAATTATATTATATAATTAATATATATAATATCTATATACGTTATTTGGTTAAGACGTATATTAGAGAAGAGAGGTTAGAGAAAAGAAAGAAAACTCAGAGAAGAATAAGAGAAAAGAGGAAGAAAGGCTAGAGAGTGGGAAGAAGGAGCTTGAAAATAGAAAGGATATTCATCATCTTCTTCAAGGTATTACCCTATTTTTTTTAAGTTTTAAAAGTTTTAGTTTCTCTTCTCCTATTTCTCTTTAAATTCTTGTGATAGGATAATTATTGATTTTATGTGTGTTCATATGATAAACTAGTATTGTAAAGTTATTTTCATAGGTTATATATGATTATAATCAATGTATTGTTGTTATGTACGAAGTTTATGAAGAAAACTTTTTTACAGAGAGTTTTTGGTGATTATATATTGTTTAGTTAAAATAGAAATTGAGGGTTAATTAGTTGTTTAGTTGATAAATTGACCATTTAATTTGATAGAGCATGTATAATTGTTGATAAAAACACTTTGAATTAGTGGTTTTGGTTGAAAAACAAAAGTTACAGTGTTGATTTTCATTGAAATATAAAAAAATGAGTTTTGGCCAAAAATAGTGAATTTGGGTGTGTTAATTTTGTTCTTTATGTTGTTGTATGCGTAGAATCGTGTTTAGAGTTTTGGAAATATGTTTACATGAAGTCTCTATATGATTTATGTGATAATTAGTCTGTTAAAAACGAGCCTGTAGGCCTAAATTGGCTTTTTCTGTGCTATTGTCGAGGCTGTCTGCCGAGGTCTGCAATTCGGCGGTGCGGACTTGCAGTACCTTTGTGATACCGTAGCGCCATGCTCACGCCACAGCGCGACCTTATAGCCTTGATCTCCGCGCCGCAGCGCCATGCCCACGCCGCAGCGCGACCCATAGTGTAAACTATGGCGCCGCGGCGCGAGTTTGCAGAATGGTCTGATAGTGTACTTTTTGTACACAAAATTTTTAGAAAAGTTATGTGATAATAGTAGGACTGTAAAATGTTGATTTTAGTATTTCTATACTATGAATAATTATGTTATTAAGGATTAACTTGTGTTATAACTTGATTATTTGATTAAAAATCCAATTTTTACATGATGAACGTACTTAGTTATGTTCGTAAGATGGTAATGACTAATTATGTCATGATGACATATGTTTATTGGTTATTGTGGTTTGATTTGTTCGGTTTAGCTCACAAACAAGGCAAATTTTCTACACTTTCTTTCACATTGAGCAAGTTCTCTAACTCTACTTTTGTAATTGGAATCAATTATTGTTCTCAATATAGTAATGCAAGCTTTCTAAACTTTCTTTTTACATTGAGCAAGTTCTTTAACTCTACTTTTAGAATTGTGCAATCGCTTAAATTTTCTTTGAGCAAGTTTTTCTAATCCTTTATCTTGTTGAACTAATTATGGTTTTCAAATCGATTATGATATAATGATGTAAGTTATGCATGCTTAGTATTCAATTCTAATTAACCTTGGCTTAGTATTGTTCAAGCAAGGTGTTATAGTTATTCAAATTGTATGCTCTTAGATTATTCTTAAAGCATGACTTTAGTTTACTATGATTGATTCAATCACGATTATTCTATAGTGAAAAGTTCTTGGTTTCATTCAACTAATCCTTAGTTGATGTTCGTTGAAATCCAAATTACCCTGAAAGCTTATCTAAACCAAACTTCCTTTGGTGCGGACTTGTACTCTAAATACTGAGATGAACAACCCTAATGTTATGATTAGGGGTTAACTTACGTCTAGTGTTAAATGTTTGTGCACAATACATGGTACGAAGGGTTGATCCCCCTAAGTACGAGGAGTCCTTATAGTCTTATGACTGTTAAAGTTGGAGTTGAAAGATTACTCGCAACTGTGGACATAGTTCATGGTCTTATGACCCTCAGTTATACTTATTCCACATTTTGGATTTCAGTTTCTGATTATTGATGATATAGTACTATTCATTGTTGATGAGCCTTTTATTGGCAGTTATTATTACTATACTCCTATTGATTTCATATTGTATCCAGTGAGCAATTGGTTTGCTCAGTCTTGCATATTTTAAAACTCATTGCAGCTAAAGAAGAGAAAGTAGATGAACCTTCGTCTAGCAAAGGAAAGGGAAAAATGTGCAAGTGACGAAGACTTGTAATTTTACTTTGATTAAGATGTTAGATTTTTATTATGATGATCTTATACTTGGTTTTAATGAAGTTTATTTAATTTCCGCATTTGAATGATTGTAATTAAAGGTTAGATAACCTGGGAGATTTTATTATATAACCCTTTAATGGGAAAGGTTTTATTTATTCAGTTTTATTGTGATTGGGTCGTTAGATATGAATGTTTGATTAAGTGAACACCAGATCCTGTGGGAATGAAGTACCTGTATTTGGGGGTGTCACAAGAACCGTATGAGATAGTGAAAGATTTAACGTATCAAGAGGTACCTTTTAAAATCTTGGATAAGAAGGATTATATTCTACGCTCCGAGGTTATACCTCAAGTCAAAGTTTTGTAGAGAAACCACGATGTGGAGGAAATGACCTGGGAGTTAGAATCTGAAATAAAATCACGGTATCCTCACCTCTTCAACATATCAGGTACGTACCCTAATTTCGAGGATGAAATTTCATTAGAAGGAGAGTTTGTAAGACCCCAACTTTTTTGAATAAAGAATAATTTTTTTCTCGAAATATATTTTTGAATATTATGGTGTGGATATGATATAATATTATAGTTGTGGGTAATATTTGAAAATTTTTGTAAAGTAAGCAAGTTGATATAAAATATTCGTTGTGTCAGTGAATATTCGATTGGTCGGGGAATATTCGTTTTAATAGGGAATATTCGTATGACGGCACAATCATTGGTGGACCCCACAACAGAAGTATTGTCGTAGTTAGAAAAAGACAGAAATATCTTTTTATAAAAATAACAGCGTAGGTTTTACCGTTAAACTATTGAACTACCCGATGGTAAAAGTACAGTAATACGTGTGGTTGCATAGTAGCACACTGTATTAATTATTGATGCTTACGTGAGAAATCACTCAGTTATACTCAATTATTGCTACAGTAAATGTTGCATCATATCTCTCATATTATTGAATCAATTATTGTCACAGTATCATCTGCATAATATGTTATATTATTAAATTAATAATTGAGACGATAAAGTTATTCATATTATTATTTGTAATATTGACAATGTCTAGAAGTTATGTCAAGAAGAGGTTTGGTCACCTAATTGCGCGCCAATAAAGAGAAATCCTTATCGGAAAGCCCCCTTTTTCCTGGGAACGACCTGGTTATTAAATATTGTGAGTTATAATATTAATGATGAATAATTGTAGAAGTATTAAAAATGTGTTTACTGAAGATAAATGAATTACAAAAGTTAAGGGGGAATAATGCAAACTTGGAAAACTTTAGGGGTACTAAAGTGCAATAAGTTAAATCAATCTGGACCATTGGTGGTGGTTTTAATAGTAAATCAATCTGGACCATTGATTGTGGTTTTAATAGTAAATTAATTTGGACTGTCGATGGTGGTTTTAATAGTAAATCAATCTGGACCGTCGGTGGTGATTTTAAAAGTAAATCAATCTGGACCGTCGGTTGTGGTTTTAATAGTAATCAATAGGGACCGTCCGTTCTAATAGTGAATCAATCTGGACCATTCGTGAATTAGTTACTATTTAGTCCATTCTCCTATAAATAGAAGCTTAATTCTTCTTTCATTTTCACTAATTCACTGAGATTCACAAGAGACACTACAGAGAGAGAAACTATAGAGAACAAGAAGAAGAGTATTCTGCTACTTCACTTTTGTAGTATCCAGCTTTCTACTAAGGTAAGGGGTATTATTTCTTTTGTATTCATAAGGAATACTATTTTTCGTATTCATCCTTTAGTATGTTGGAATAACCTGTTTACGTAGATTACGTACCGTATGACATGTGAAAATCCATTTGCATTTTTCGTATGTTAATTTTTTTTCATATTCTTAAATCTAAACTTACTATGGTAAGTATTGCTTCTATAATCCTTAAAAATAGTGGAATATCTGTGAGTTTTACGCTTCATCCAGTATCATTTTATTGGAATATTGATATGAACTTTCTTATTAAATATCAATATTTTTACCGAAGTACTATTCACGAGTTACTATTCATAGGTTACTATTCACCCAGTTACTATTCACTATAATATTATTCACTCGGGTATTCGGGGCACATTTTATGTCGGGGTACTATTCATGAGTTACTATTCACGGATTAGTATTCACCCAGTTACTATTCATTATCATATTATTCACTCGAGTATTCGGGGCACTTTTCATGCCGGGTACTATTCATGAGTTACTATTCATGGGTTAATATTCATCCGATTACTATTCACTCAAATATTGTTCACTCTGGTATTTGGGGTACTTTTTATGTCGGGTTACTATTCACTGGGTACTATTCCTGAAGTACTATTCATAGGGTACTATTCACGGGGAACAATTCACCAAAAAATTTATTTTTTCTGTCCAAATTATTTTTGATACATGGATATTATTCTTGAATTTTAATCTACAATGCAGTATCATGTTGAAAATTTGGACATTATTGAATTCTGGATAAATTAAATTATAAATCTTTAAAAATTTATCCTTTACTTTCTTTTAATTGAATTCTTATATCATTGTCATCATCCTCGTGCTTATATCGTGATGAAAGTCATCTTTGGCTTACGTGCATAGACGGACTGTTGATTGGTATGATTATGACTAGGAATAATTCGGTATAGTTATGACCATTGATGATTACACGAATAATTCTTTGCCCGTAGTGCAAGAATAATTTATGGACGTGATACTAATGAATATCCTTGGTCGTAGTGCATGGATGATTCGATGATGTGATCTATTTATTAAGCTGAGTCCCATCAATAAAGTTAACGATAAACTTTTTAATTCACTGGGTAAATATCATGCTCTACTTGACTCTTCTATATGGATTGCTTGTTCCGCTGCAGTTAAACTTGTTGTCTATTATATTCTATCAGTTTAACATTGTTGAAGTCTAATGATGTAACGCCCGAGAAAAATCAGATTTTTATGATAATCAAATTTTTATTTGATTATGTGAATTAAATGAATTTAATTGATTTATTTTGTGAGTAAGCTATGTGAAAGTCGTTCTATGACCTAGAATGTGCTAATATGGTTAGTAATCTGGCTACGTGCTAGAATTAATTGTTTAGAATTTTCAAGACGAAAATAAATGTTTTCCTAGAAATTCCCGTAAAAACACTATTCATCCGTTTCTTCTCGGGAAATTATTTTAAAATTCCGAGAAACGCGTAATGATAGAATATCGAGATAAGATGAAATATTTAATAATATTTCATTTATGGCAAACGAAGTTTTTGCCTACGGACTTAAAACCTATGGGTTGAGTAGAACGATTTCTGAGAAGGAAATGAGATGCGTAAAAGGAATTGAGATAATAATAAAACGTGTTATACTAGTATGATACTTTTTAGTATCTATGTATAATACGACGAGGTAATACGAAGTACAATCCGATTATAGCACGAGTATTATACGGAAAGAATACATGAATTATATGTATAGAATACGATTAGTATTATGGAAATAAGTTAAGACTTAATTTGAACTCAAGTGAATTGGATTATGCCAAGTCCAATCAATTGTATAGGTAAGCCCAATGAATTAATGTGTTAAGCCCAAGCCAAAGCCCAATATTTGATTGATTAAGCCCAATGCAAGAAAACCGAACCGTGGATCAAATAGGTGGGTTATCGAATGGGTAAAACCCATGGGGCAACCCATGGGGATGACCCATGGGCATGGTGGCCCGGCCACTTGGGTTGCAAGGCAAGAAACTCACTTGGTCACCAAGTATTTTACTTGGTGACAAAGTGTGGAATAGTAAGGAGGTGGGGGAATAATGACTTAATTACCCTCCATTTCAATTTCTTATAAATAAAAAGCTAGAGTTGGTCATTTGAAGGTTTTTCAAGTTGCCAACCTATATTTTGAGAGAGAGAAAGAGCTAGACTCAACTAAACAATCTACTTTGAAGCTTTGTTTTAGAGTTTTTCAAGAACACCAAAGAGTTCCTTAAGGTAATACTCCTTAATAATAATTCCATCTCTTTTGATTTCTTTTGGTATGAGGAATCATAAATGGGTGGTGTATGTCTATTATGGTGGGATAAGGATGACTTGTAGTTTATACAATCTTGATAAGTCATGAAATTATAGAAATCATAAGGGTTGATATAGGTTTAAATCATGAATAATATTGTTTGTTGAGATTGATTGTTGATGAACAATTAAACTCCATCAATACTTAAATATGTGCATCATGCTTGGTTAGGATGTAGATATGAAATCCATGGAGTATTCCATGTGATTTGGCTTAGAGAACACTAGTAACGAAGTTATGGCGAATTTCATGGAAATAGACGTTAAACGTCGAAAAAGTAGGAATTCCAAATTAATAGTTGAAAGTTGTCGGGAGACTTGGAAAGGTTGTTTTTCAATGTCAACAGGTGAGATAGGGTATTTAAGAGTCGTGGCCTCAAGAATCGTTGGATTTTGACTTAAAACGAAGAAAACGAGCATTGAATGCTCATTAACGTTTACGAACGTTTAAAAATGAACTCAAGAGTGAATTTCATGTTAACGGATTTGAAAGTGTCGAATTCTTATATGAACACGTAGAGTATGTCATTTATGACGTGTAGGCTTTTGAATGGACCAAATCGAACTTATAAAGAAGAAGTTATGGATTCGAGAAACTCACCAAAAATTTTATCTGTTAAAATTTTCTGGTGTTGAGGTCTGGCGCAGCGGCACCAGACAGTGCTTTAAAGTGCCGCACCGCAGCGCCGACACAATGTCATAGCCTACTGAAAAGTGGCGCCGCAGCTCCACTGGTATAAAGAAATCTTGCATAGCAGCGCCGAGACCGGGACATGGGTACTGCAAACTGGAGCCGCAGCGCCAATCTTGTATAGGAATGTCACGCCGCGGTGCTGAGGTAGAGTCATTGTTAGATAACTTAGGTTTGAACTGCAATTGTTCAGAAAACCTATAAGAGTTAAGTTTACACACTTAATAAGTGTATTAAAACTATTCCTATACTACATATACTAAGGTGTATGGTATTGAAACTTAGGAATTGAATGCATGTTATTAACTTATGAACGAAGAACATAAAATGTTATCAATGAACCATAATCTATGAACAGCTTTGGTACTTTTCCAATAATGATAGAGTCCGATTAATAACGTAAATTAGTTAATAAGTCGGGACGAAGGGTAATAAGTCAGATTGACTTTATTAATGAAATAAAGTTAACAAATACATAGAAGAGAAAGAAGTTGGTTGAAATAATGTGAGTAAATGTTTGATAGCTAATTACAGTGTACTATATGAATATATCATGTAGATTTTGTAAAGGCTGTGGTCAGTCGATTAAGTTATTTGAAGATGCTGAAAGGAAAGTTTTCTTAACGCTTGTCTAACTTTCAAGTTAGCCAAGTTTTATGTGATTCATTGTACTGAATTGCACGACTAGTTTTAAAGAAAGGGTCAATGCCAGTTTTAACTCGGCTAGACTACTCGTAAGATTTAGATTAATTTGCTTATATATCTTTCTATATAGAAATGTTAACGCTATCCTACGCCAAGTAATTGGTATAGATGTGAAGGTAAGGTTTGTCTATGAACAAACAAAAGTATATTTCATCGATTATTCAATGGGCATGCGAGTTTGCCAAAACTTAAATGTAAATACGTTTAACGAATAAGTGTTGATCAGCATAGAGTACTATAGGTTGATCACCTAGAAGTGCTCGTAAGTAATGCGGATGTACAGCCTTAGTGCTGTGATATCCTTTTCAAGTATGAAAGCAGAAAGCTACTGTTCATGGTCTATCTACCTGTTTAGAATTCCTAATCTATTCTATACTTTAGGAATTGATGTTATGGATTGTTAAAGTATTATTGTTTCATAATACTTCATAAATATTTGTTCATTTATGTATGAATTGTCATATAATTCACGAATGTGGTATTACTGTTATCCTTTGTTAAACTCGCTGAGCTTGTTATGCTCACTTCTTGCGTGAATTATATTGTTGCAGTTAAGGATGAACGTACTGAGAATGCTAAGAGAGATAAGGGCAAGGCTAAGATGGATTATTAACCATCGTGTAATAGATTAGTATGCTTGTATGTATTATACATTACGAACATCAAACAATGTAATCGGTTTATGAACCTGGGAATGGATTATACTTTGATTGTAATAAGAAGATAGTAATTACATTCATTATGTTGTATTTCAATAGAATGATTGTATAGTTATGAGTACAGTGTAGCACCATATGTTGGGTTGAAAGATACCCAAATTTGGGGGCGTCACAGATTGGTATCAAAGCATTAGGTTATAAAACTTAAGGGGGGAAGAATCTTAGGCTAATAACCTCGTAAGGAAGGTAAAGTCCGAAGAATGAAATTCAAGTCAAATGAATTAATAAGGTATTGAGAAAAACTCAGTACCGAATGATTTAAAAGATGGAAATTAATCTTAAATAAATTAAATGTGATTTGTGTTTATACTATTGTGTTTTATGTATTAATCAACGTGTTATGTGTTTTGTTGATGTCAAATGATATCTTGATGTTTAGAGACATTGAAGTGATAAGTAAGCAGTGAACCAAGTGGAGATAGTACCAATGCCAGTGGCGGAGGTATCGTTAGTGGTTCTAGAAGACTCTGATATTGAGGAATACATCTCTGAGGAGCAATACTCCGAGGAGACAATAGGGATAGCATCATATCTGAATATGATGATGGACGTGGAGGAGGAGATGGAGGTAACATCGATTAACACGGTGGTACCTACTCAGGAGCCAACACCTCCGGATGCAATGAGATCATTGTATCTGGCTGTGTTGGATAGGAATGTGCATCTGCGCACTGTAGTGCAATCACAAAACAAGGAGATTACCGCCTTATATGAGGTGAAGGAATCTGTAGAGGTGGATTTTGAGTCAGAGCACGATGAAAAAGTGCTTATGACGGATAAGGCAAGGGACTATAAGGAAGAGGTCAGTGAGCTTCGAAAGAAACTGGTTGAAAAAGACCAGAAGATAGCTAGGATGTCGTACATCCACGAATGTGCTCATGAGGATTTCAAGCTGAAAATTGCTTGTTATTGTGACAACCCGAGAATTTGGACAATTTATTAAAATCTTAAATGATTGATTTAAGGTCAAATATTAGACATAGACAGAAAATAAGTGTATGTGTTTGATATTATTAGGTTGAAATTTTGATGATTTCAAAATTTTGTGAAGGATTTAGGTGAATTATTCAGGATTAAGGATTTATGTGATTATGTTTTGTGTTTATGGTTAATGATGTGTTCAGAATGTGGTTAAGGGTCAAGGGTTGACCAGATAAAGAATATATATTAAACCCTAATCGTATATTAAGAACGACAATGTTCTGTTAGAAAACCCTAACGTCTGATGAGAAACCCTAGAATCGGTTCTGGAAACCATAGTTTCAGTTCCGGGAATCCGAAACACTAAAATCATGATATGAATATGGTGATTAAGTTAGAAAACCCTAACGATATGTTCAGAAACCCTAATTTGGGAAATCAAAGGCTAAATATAATGGCTTATGTATTTTGATAATATATTAGAGATAACCCTAATTGCTAAATTAGAAACTCTAATGCTATGTATAAAATCCTAAGGATTAGTAGTTATGTGAGTAATGAATATGAACATTATGTGATGGTTTATATTTGTTTAGTATAATAACAAACAAAAGAAACTAGTGTAACCCTAATTATATATTAGGAATGAAGGATTTAATAACTTAAGGGTTATGGAAAAAGAGAATTGTGGTATTTAGGATACTTACTAATTCTAGGAGATTTATTTTATATATCTCAAATGATTAATTTTATAACCTAATTATAGCAAGTCTAATTGGGTTAAGGAAATAAGTGTGCATGAGTAAGGATTTGTGTTATAATTGAGGAAGTAAAAACCCTAATTAAATTATTTGGGTTGGATAAGAATTTAAGGTATTGGATTATATATATTTTACAGCCCAAGTGTTGGCCAATGAAATTAGTTAGAGGCCCAAGCAATACATTAATTGAGTAGCTCGAATATTGTTATTGATAAGCCGAATTGAAGGAAGGGCATGATGGACATCTGATATTAGTAAAAGTGTTGGACTATGATTGATTTACATGGTCGGTGGACAGAGAAGGAAAAAGGAGGAAAGATTGAGCATGTGACTAAGATTTATTTTGGTATTTTATTTGTCTAAAGTTGGTTACCAACTCTTCCACCAACTCTCCACCAACTTCCACCTACTCCTCTTATGTGTCATCTTATTATTTTGCCAATACTTATGGAGATTCTTGCAAGCAAAGCTTTAGTGGTTAGTGTGGGAGAGAAAGAGCAAGAATTAGTGGGATCTAGTAATGCTACATGGCCGGTTATGGAATGGAAGAAAAGAGAGGGTGACATGTAATAAATTGAGCCACAATTTGTAAAGATATGTACAAGAATGCTAGGTGTCAAATGCATAAAGAAGCCACCTTATTTCACCAAGATTTCAAACAATCTAAGAGATATTGGAAGATATTGGGTCAAATGGAAATTCTAGAAATAAAAGGAAAAGTCCAAAATGACCCTCTTGTATTTAATTAAGTTGGAGTGCAAATCTTGCATTACCTTTGGTTGTTCACCAACCCTAAACCTAAACCTAAACCTACCTTGGCATGTGACTTTTATATCTAGCATGCCACCTTGCAATGTATAGATACATTGTATCAATTTAAAAAACTAGAAAGAGAGAGAGAAAAGCTCCATTTCATTATTTTGCAAAACAACCAAGTCCCATCTCTCTCTATATTTCGGATCTTGGAGTGTGAAATTGTGAGAAACCAAGTTAGGATCGTGTAAAAACACATCAATAATAGATCATGCGGATCAAAAATCAAAATCAAGAGGATTATCACAAAAGGTATAAAATCCTAACTAGTTTATGTATTTGATTTTTGGTTATTTTGAACCATGAAGTTTATGATGTTGAACATGAGAACTATAGATCTACTTGTTAAATGGTGTGTTATGCTTAGATCTAACTATTTTGAGTATTAAAAGTTTAATCAAAACAAGAAAAGCAAAACAGTTTTCAAACCTTAAAGAAAAAAAAATCTAGTGGACTGCTGTCTCTAAAAGGAAAATTCCGGATTTGTTAGGGTGCTCTAAAAATTCTGGACTTGTGATATGTTTTATTACACTAAATAAGCTTTCCATAGACTCCGGAACGGACTAATTCCGACTCCGGATGAAGTATTTATGACGTTCAGAAGAAGCATGATCAAAACTGCGAAAAACAAAATTTTTGGAGAAACCAAACATGATATGGAAATGATCTTATCTCTCATTCTACTTTGAATTTTTGAGTATGGTCAATTTGTGGAGCTAGATATATGTGTTAGGGATAAAATCCCTTTGGAATTACTTAATTAGGTTGAATATTGAACAAGTTATGGGATTTCTCCCAAACTACACAAAGGTAATAAAAACTGTTAAAAGGACAGTTTTGTAACAGCCACTTCCGGGCTAAATTCCGGGAGCTTAACATGTCCAAATATGGATTGTGATATATGAAAACTGTATATAGGAAAGATAGGAACCCAACAAAATTGACGGATCATTAATAGGAGTTATAGATTTCATTTTATTCAAGTTTTGGTAAAGGACTCCAAAACTGCCAAATGACAAAAAGTTGCTGCCTAAAATTTTCCGGGGGCTGTTTTGGACATTTATTTAATGAGAAAACTTCCAGGCTTTTGGAAAATGAAAATATATGGTATTATGTAGCTCGTGTCCAAAATGAGATAATTCCAAGTTAAAACGACCAAGTTATGATCGTTCCAATTTTTGTGATTTTCCGACGGAAATCGCTGTAACCGGAGTTCTACAACTCCGATTGCCACGAAATTTAAAATGGAGTATCATGTTAACCCATATAAGATCGTGTCAAAGGATGGGCATTACTGGAGTTAAGCACGAGGTAGCTAATTTCTTAAGCTATGCACTAGAAATTAATTTTTGAAAAATACCAAAGGAAGTAGGAAAATTATGGAAAAATAATTTTTGAGCATGAAATACATGTATATGTGTTTGACCAAAGGATAGGAGAATAATACACTGATTTGGTATTTTCATGATACAGATATAGAATACAGCTTGCTGGATTAGGTAAATTGTGATTCCAGTTTGCTGGATTGAAATACAGTTTGCTGAATTGAAAATTTGTTGAATCCAGTTTACTGGATTGCAGTTTAGGTTGCTGGATTTGGAATCCAGGTTGCTGAATTATAAATTTGGTTGCTAGATTTAGAATCCAGGTTGCTGGATTAGTATTTAACTTACTAGGTGTTAACGAATAACTTATGAAATGAGAAAGCGAGTGTTAAATCATATAAATGTGACTCTATGGCATGATTAAGCGCTTAGGAAGAGTTTAATTGAACTTAAACTCGAGTGTTGACCGACTAGACCGTCGGGATGTTAAAATTGTGTCAGTTTCAACTCAAACTTAATAGTCTAATTTGATGCTAAGTCTTATGTGCTGTATAGACTGATAGGCTTATGTGGTAATTTGTTTAGGTTATTCTGTAGATATAAATATAACAGTAATATACTGTGTTGATATTATTCTAATATTGGAGATCTATATTACTAATATTAGGTCTTCGGGTAAAGCGTTAAAAATTGTGTTGCGGTAATCAACGGTTCAGGCAAGTTTTCTTTTACTTAACTCTAATAAAAGTAGTTTCTTCAAGCTTATGGTTAATCATTGCTGATTGCCATGAAATTTGTACTCTGTACATCTTGCATGTATAAGTCAGGTATGAAAGGCTGATCACCTTCATTACCAGTTGGTTCAGAAATGTTTGTTCATGTATAATACTTGTTCAGTCAAAAAATTGTTCGTGCTAGTTCTCAATTATATTGATGAATTATAGCAAGCCCATTATTCATACTCTTCAATCATGATATATCGTTATATTATTGTATAAAAACTTGCTGGGCAACTTTCATGCTCACTCTTGCTATATCATGATAAAACATTGCAAATAAGGCGAATGCGTTCGGATACAGGAAATGATTAAAGCCAAGTTCAGCTTGGGATATAAAGTGCAGCTAGTTTGTAATAACGTATTTGATAAATATTGTTGTGTAATAGATATTTTATGAAATGTGTATTAAGTTAAGGTTACTCGACCTTGGGGAAATAGTGTGTAATGTATTGTATAAACAATTTATGTTTATATCTTCCGCAAATAGTGATAGAAATAGTATACCGGATCCGCGGCAATTCGAGGCCCGGATTCGGGGCTATTACAGTTATTCCATTGAGTCCAGGCAGACTCGACATACTATAAGTTGAGATATTATGTCGATATTGACAAATCAGAAATATGAGAATGTTGTACGACGGTGTTAGTAAATCGTTAGATCTTTTTGTATATAAGTAGTGACGTAAAACCCTCTTTTATATAATTAAAGGGTAGTCTTTTTGTAAATCTCAATTTTTGTAGAAGCCAATCGCGGGATAGTATGTAATAGCTTTTTGTCTAAGGGAACATGATGTAAATAGTTTTGACTATGAAAGCATATTAATATAATGAAGTTTTATTTAATGTGCTTGTTGTGGTATGAGTTGTTATTTGAGAATGATAACCAAACAGTTAAATAGATAATAATGAAACTTTATTTATTTAATCAGAATTATGCCGCCAAGAAGGAGACAACGTAACCAAGAGGCTGAGTCTCATAATGAAAATCAGGGGGTCCTAATAACCCTATGCAAGAGTTCGTTAATTTATTAACGGCAGCATTTAACCAAGTTGGGGGAGAGATTCTTGTAGCTCCTAGGTAGTAAGAATAACTACCTTCAAGGAATTTAAGAGTGTGGGTCCTCCAGAGTTCCGAGGAACGACGGACCCTTTAGAGGCCCAGACATGGGTGAAAGAGATTGAGAAGGCGTTTGTAATTATAAACGCAAGTGAGGTGCAAAAGACTTCTTTTGCGACTTACATGATGAAGGGGGAAGCCAACTACTGGTGGGAGGTTCACCAGGGTGGGGCTAGGACAGAAACAGATACTTGGGAACAGTTCAAGAAGGTGTTCTTCGAGAACTACTTCCCTATTAGCATGCAAGGTAGGATAGAGATAAAGTTCTTGGAACTTAAGCATGGGGATATGACAATTCCCTAGTTTGCTGCCAAATTTAATGAATTGGCGAGATTTTCTCCACATCAGGTGGACACGGAAGAGAGGAAGGCAAGTAGGTTTGAGCAGGGCTTGAAACCCTGGCTCTATAGCAGAATATCTATTTTTCAGAGTGCTTCCTACGGGACCATTCTGGAAAAGGCGATAATAGCTGAAGGTGGTGGTAAGGCATTGTCTCAATACCACAAATAGCGGAAGAACAAGAATAAGGTAGATGGAAGTAGTAAGGCAGAAGTTACCAGCGGGAATGGCAACTTGCCTAAGAGAAAAAGCTTCAACCCTGGGAATACTGGGGTAAAGCAGGGAGATCCTAAGCGTAGGACGGAGGCATGCAAGACATGCGGAAAGACTCAAATGGGAGTCTGTTTAAAGGGAAAATTAGTTTGCTATAACTGTGGGTAGGAGGGGCATCTGTCACCCAACTGTCCTAACCCTAAGAAAAACCATGGGTGTTTTGTCTGTGGGTCATTGGACCACATGGCAAGGAATTGTCCGAAGAAAGGGTTAGAGGGAAATAAGGGTTCTGGTAGTGGTAAATTAGCCATTACTGGACCAACACCATTAGTGGGTAGACCCTCAGCCTGTACATTTAATATGACCGTCCAAGATGCGGTTGCATCAACGGATGTGGTAGCAGGTATCATTCTGGTCAATAAAATAAATGCTTATGTGTTATTTGACTCGGGTGCTACTTATTCTTTTATAGCATGTGAATTTGCTAAGTGATTAGGTTTAATCCTTGAAAAATTAGCAATACCTTTAGACGTTAAGGTAGCAAACGAAGAAATAATCCCCATTAATTATATTCATAAGGATTGTTGCGTAGATATTAGAGGGAATAAGTTATCAATAGATTTAGTACCGATAAGGTTAAAAGAATTCGATGTAATTCTTGGTATGGATTGGTTGATTAACTATAAGGCAATAATAGATTGCTATAGGAAAAGTGTGAACCTTCGGCTTTCTAAGAAAACCAAGGTAGTGTTCTTCGGTAGTAAATAACCAAGACGCTCTTGTAGTCTATCGATGACACAAGCTAAGAAGATGTTGAGAAATGGTGTGTAGGTTATTTGTTCAATGTCGTGGATACCCACAGAGTGGTAACATCCTTGGACCAGATACCTATAGTGCAAGAGTTTGCGGATGTATTTCCGGAGGAATTATCGGGTATTCCATCGGATAGGGAGGTTGAGTTTGTAATTGATCTGTTACCGGGTATGGCACTAGTTTCAAGGGCACCATATCGGATGGCGCCAGTTGAGATGAAGGAGTTAATGGTTCAATTACAGGAACTATTAGACATGAAGTACATTCAACCGAGTGTGTTCCCTTGGGGAGCACCAGTATTGTTTGTAAAGAAAAAGGAAGGGTTGTTAAGACTTTGTATTGACTATCGACAGTTGAACAAGTTAACGATTAAAAATAAATACCCGTTGCCCATGATAGATGATCTATTTGATCAGTTGAAAGGGGAAAAGTATTTTTCTAAGGTAGATTTGTTCACGGGGTATCATCAGTTAAAGGTGAGAAAGGAGGACGTACCTAAGACGGCATTCAGAACTCGTTATGGTCATTACGAGTTTCTGGTAATGTCGTTTGGGTTGACTAATGCGCCAGTCGTATTTATGGATATGATGAACAGAATGTTCAAACAATATTTAGGCAAGTTCATCGTAGTGTTCATTGATGATATTCGAGTTTATTCAAAGAAGCCAGAAGATCATGCTGAACATTTAAGGATAGTGTTGGAAACACTAAAGAAGGAAAGGATGTAAACGAAATTCACAAAGTGTAAATTTTGTCTTGAGCGAGTGCAGTTTCTAGGACATGTTATTGATAAAGATGGCATTTCCGTGCATCCAGCAAAAGTAGAAGCAGTTAATGAATGGGAGTAACCAAAAACGCCAACCGAGTTTTGGAATTTTCTAGGGTTAGCGAGATACTATAGAAGGTTCATTTCGGACTTTTCTAAAATAGCTACTCCGTTGACAAATCTGAAAAGGAAGGCGGTGAAGTATTTGTGGACTAAAAAATGTGAGAACAGTTTTCAGGAACTAAATAAGAGGTTAAGTGAGGCACCTGTATTGTCCTTACCAGACGATACAGGGAACTTTGTAGTACATAGAGATGCTTCGCATAAAGGACTGGGTTGCACGCTCATGCAGCATGACAAAGTCATTGCGTATACGTCACGCCAATTAAAGGATTATGGGAAGGCCTATCCTACTCATGATCTGGAATTGGCAGCAGTAGTTTTTACCTTAAAGATATGGAGGCATTATCTATATGGTGAGAAGTGTGAGATATACACGAACCACAAAAGTCTGAAATATATTTTCACACAGAAGGAGTTGAACATGAGACAAAGAAGGTGGTTAGAGTTGATAAAAGATTATGACTGTGCTATTTTATATCATCCGGGAAAAGCAAATGTAGTAGCCGATGCGCTAAGTAAGAAGGGTAGAGAGAAACTGTCAATGTTAACAACCCAGAATGAGTTGATAACAGCGATGGCAAAAATGGAGTTAGAAGTTAAGTTACCAGAGGAAGCGGTGGAAATGTTATTTTCCATGGAAATCCAACCGACCATAGTGGAACGAGTTAGGGGAGTACAGTTAAGCAATGAGGAATGCGAGCAGATGAAGAAGAGGATAGAAGATGAAGAAAAGACTAAGTATAACCTCGATAAGGAGGGATTATTTCATTTTGAAGGAAGAATTTGGGAACCAAATGAATCCGAATTAAAGGAGGAAATAATTATGGAGGTTCATAATTCGTGGTACTCGATACATCCTAGTAGTACGAAGATGTATCAAGACCTTCGTCAGAACTTTTGGTGGCCAGACATGAAAAGAGAGATAGCAAAATATGTTAGTAGGTGTTTAACTTGTCAAAACGTTAAGGCTGAACACCAACGACCTAGCGGGTTGTTGCAACCGTTAAAAATTCTAGAGTGGAAATGGGAGCACATCACAATGGATTTTGTGGTGGGAATTCCAACAACAAGAAAAGGATACGATGTTATTTGGGTGATAGTGGATCGATTGACGAAATTGGATCATTTTCTACCAATAGGAGTTAGATATAATCTAGACCAGTTAGCTAAGCTATATGTCAAGGAAATTATTTCTATACATGGAGTACCTGTTTCGATTGTGTCAGATCGTGATCCACGATTCACATCGAACTTTTGGAGGAGTTTGCAAAAGCAAATGGGAACGCATTTAAGATTGAGTATGGCGTATCATCCTCAGACGGATGGTTAGAGTGAACGGACAATTCAAACACTTAAAGATATGTTAAGATCTTGCGTTATGGATTTCAAAGGGAGTTGGGACGAGTATCTACCATTGGTGGAATTCTCGTACAACAATAGTTTTCATGTTAGTATAGGCATGCCGCCTTACGAAGCGTTGTATGGAAGGAAGTGTCGAACTTCATTGTGTTGGGATGAGGTGGGTGAACGTCGGATGTTGGGACTTGAGATGGTACAGCAAACGACGGACATGGTGAAGATAATATGTGCTCGATTAGTTGCAACCTAAGATAGGTAAAAGAAGTATACAGATCCTCACAGAGAGAAGAGAGAATTCGATGTAGGATCTTTTATCTTTCTGAAAGTATCGCCTTGGAAGGGGAAGATACGATTTAGAAAGAAAGGGAAGTTAAGTCCAAGGTTTGTAGGACCTTTTCAGATTTTAAGAAGGGTAGGAGAGGTAGCTTATGTAGTAGCTTTACCTCCAGAAATGGAACACATTCATAATGTGTTTCATGTGTCTGTGTTGCGTCCTTATAAACCGAACTATAAACATGTAATAGAGTATGAATCTATTCAAATAGAGAAATATTTATTATATGAGGAACTTCCGATTCAAATTATTGATAGGAAGGAACAAGTTTTAAGAAATAAGGTAATACCTTCAGTGAAGGTGTTATGGAGAAACCACAATGTTGAAGAAGCAACGTGGGAACTCGAAAGTAAAATGAAGGAAGATTTTTCTCATTTGTTTATGTAATTATAAGCTAGATTCTGGGGACAGAATCCTTATAAGGGGAGAGAATGTAACGCCCGAGAAAAAATGGATTTTTATGATAATTAAATTTTTATTTGATTATGTGAATTAAATGAATTTAATTGATTTATTTTGTGAGTAAGCTATGTGAAGGTCGTTCTATGACCTAGAATGTGCTAATATGGTTAGTAATCTGGCTACGTGCTAGAATTAATTGTTTAGAATTTCCAAGAAAAAAATAAATATTTTCCGAGAAATTCCTGAAAAACATTATTCATCCGTTTCTTCTCGGGAAATTATTTTGAAATTCCGAGAAACGCATAATGATAGAATATCGAGATAAGATGAAATATCTAATAATATTTCATTTATGGCAAACGAAGTTTTCGCCTGCGGACTTAAAACCTAAGGGTTGAGTAGAACGATTTCCAAGAAGGAAATGAGATGCGTAAAAGGAATTGAGATAATAATAAAACGTGTTATACTAGTATGATACTTTTTAGCATCTATGTATAATACGACGAGGTAATACGAAGTACAATATAACACAAGTATTATATGGAAAGAATATGTGAATTATATGTATAGAATACGATTAGTATTATGGAATTAAGTTAAGACTTAATTTGAACTCAATTGAATTGGATTATGCCAAGTCCAATCAATTGTATAGGTAAGCCCAATTAATTAATATGTTAAGCCCAAGCCAAAGCCCAATATTAGATTGATTAAGCCCAATGCAAGAAAATCGAACTGTGGATCAAACCGGTGGGTTACCAAATAAGTAAAACCCATGGGGATGACCCATGGGCATGGTGGCCCGGCCACTTGGGGTGCAAGGCAAGAAAATCACTTGTTCACCAAGTATTTTACTTGGTGACAAAGTGTGGAATAGTAAGGAGGTGGGGGAATAATGACTTAACTACCCTCCATTTCAATTGCTTATAAATAGAAAGCTAGAGTTGGTCATTTGAAGGTTTTTCAAGTTGCCAACCTATATTTTGAGAGAGAGAAAGAGCTAGACTCAACCAAACAATCTAATTTGAAGCTTTATTTTAGAGTTTTTCAAGAACACCAAAGAGTTCCTTAAGGTAATACTCCTTAATACTAATTTCATCTCTTTCGATTTCTTTTGGTATGAGGAATCA
This sequence comes from Panax japonicus, assembly GCA_020205505.1. Classification (NCBI taxonomy): domain Eukaryota; kingdom Viridiplantae; phylum Streptophyta; class Magnoliopsida; order Apiales; family Araliaceae; genus Panax; species Panax japonicus. The sequence continues at coordinate 17,332,098 of CM035102.1, read as the reverse complement.
TAAATGGGTGGTGTATGTCTATTATGGTGGGATAAGGATGACTTGTAGTTTATACAATCTTTATAAGTAATGAAATTATAGAAATCATAAGGGTTGATATAGGTTTAAATCATGAATAATATTGATTGTTGAGATTAATTGTTGATGAATAATTAAACTCCATCAATACTTAAATATGTGCATTTTGCTTGGTTAAGATGTAGATATGAAATCCATGGAGTATTCCATGTGATTTGGGTTAGAGAACACTAGTAACAAAGTTATGGCAAATTTTACGGAAATAAACATTAAACGTCAAAAATGTAGGAATTCCGAATTAATAGTCAAAAGTTGCCGTGAGACTTGGAAACGTTTTTTTTTAATGTCAACATGTGAGATAGGGTTTTTAAGAGTCGTGGCCTCAAGAATTGTCGGATTCCGACTTAAAGCAAAGAAAACGAGCATTGAACTCTCATTAACGTTTATGAATGCTTAAAAATGAACTCAAGAGTGAATTTCAAGTTAACGAATTCGAAAGTGTAAAATTCTTATATGAACGCGTAGAGTATGTCATTTATGATGTGTAGGCTTTTGAACGGACGAAATCGGACTTATAACGAAGAAGTTATGGATCCGAGAAACTCACCAAAATTATTGTCTGTTAAAATTTTCTGGTGCTGAGGTCTGGCGCCGCGTTGCCAGACAGTGCTTTAAAGTGTCGCGCAACAGCGCCGAGACCGGGACATGGGTGCTACAAATTGGCGCTGCAACACCAGTCTTGTATAGGAATGTCACGCTGCGGCGCTGAGGCAGAGTCCTTGTTAGATAACTTAGGTTTGAACTGCAATTGTTCAGAAAAAAAATAAGAGTTAAGTTTACACGCTTAATAAGTGTATTAAAACTATTCCTATACTACATATACTAAGGTGTATGGTATTGAAACTTAGGAATTGAATGCATGTTATTAACTTATGAACGAAGAACATAAAATGTTATCAATGAACCATAATCTGTGAACGACATTGGTACTTCACCAATAGTGATAGAGTCTGGTTAATAACGTAAATTGGTTAATAAGCCGGGACGAAGGGTAATAAGTCAAATTGACTTTATTAATGAAATAAAGTTAACAAAGACATAGAAGAGAAAGAAGTTGGTAGAAACAATGTGAGTAATTGTTTGATAGCTAATTACAGTGTGCTATGTGAATATATCATGTAGATTCTATAAAGACTGTGGTCAGTCGATTAAGTTATTTAAAGATGCTGAAAGGCAAGTTTTCTTAACGCTTGTCTAACTTTCAAGTTAGCCAAGTTTTATGTGATTCATTGTACTGAATTGCACGACTAGTTTTAAAGAAAGGGTCAATGCCAGTTTTAACTCGGCTAGACTACTCATAAGATATAGATTGATTTGCTTACATATCTTTCTATATGGAAATATTAACGCTATCCTACGCCAAGTAATTGGTACAGATATAAAGGTAAGGTTTGTCTATGAACAAACAAAAGTATTTTTCATCGATTATTCAATGGGCACGCGAGTTTGCCAAAACTTAAACGTAAATATGTTTAACAAATGAGTGTTGATCAACATAGAGTACTATAGGCTGATCACCTAGAATTACTCATAAGTAATGCGGATGTACAGCCTTAGTGTTGTGATATCCTTTTCAAGTATGAAAACAGAATGCTACTGTTCATGGTCTATCGACCGGTTCAGAATTCCTAATATATTCTATACTTTGGGAATTGATGTTATGGATTGTTAAAGTATTATTGTTTCATAATACTTCATAACTATTTGTTCATTTATGTATGAATTTTCATATAATTCACGAATGTGGTATTACTGTTATCCTTTGTTAAACTCGATGAGCTTGTTATGCTCACTTCTTGCGTGAAATATATGATTGCAGTTAAGGATGAACGTACTGAGAATGCTAAGAGAGATAAGGGCAAGGCTAAGATGGATAATTAACTATCGTGTAATAGATTAGTATGTTTGTATGTATTATACATTACGAACATCAAACAATGTAATCGGTTTATGAACCTGGGAATGGATTATACTTTGATTGTAATAAGAAGATAGTAATTACATTCATTATGTTGTATTTCAATGGAATGATTGTATAGTTATGAGTATAGTGTATCCCCATATGTCGGTTGAAAGATACCCGAATTTGGGGGTGTCACAAATGATAACTTATTCTGCATTATCTTAGTCATAATATTTCTTACTGGGCTAGTTGAGCTCACCCTTTTACTTCCATTGTTCTCTTTAGGAAATGAGAACATAGTCGGAACTAGTCGGGGAACGGAGTGATGCCCCGAGATGGTGCTATAGTAGTCCTCACTATTCTATAAAATAGTGTGATAATAATTGTAATGAGGACTCCTTTGAGTGTGGATATTGTCTAGAAGACAATATTCGTTTTAAAACTCTCAGCTTATGTTTTGTCGTATGTTACACGATAGTTGTATAATTAAGTTGTATTTAAATTTTGTACCATGTATTTGGCGACCCAAGATGGATGATGTATACCTATTTTGGGGGTGTCACACTCCTACTAAGGTAAGGGATATTATTTTAGTTCAATATTCGTAAGAAATGCTATTATTTTTCCATACTCTATAATATTTAAGTGATATTATTTCGTTTCATATTCCTAAATTTGCACTTACTTTGATAAGTATTGCTTCTATAATCCCTGAAATTTGTAGAATATCTTTAAGTTTTGCGCTTCATCTAGTATCGTTTCATTGGAATATTGGTCTAAACTTTCTTATTAAATTTTAATATTTTTATTTGGGGTACTATTCACAGGATACTATTCACTCGGGTATTATTCACGGGATACTATTCATGACAAAATTGGTTTTTTTCTGTCCAAATTATTTTTGATACATGAATATCATTCTTAAATTTTACTCCACGATTAGTTACCATGTTGACAATTTGGACATTCTTGAACTCTGGATAAATTGAATTATAAATCTCTAATATTTATCTTTGATCTCACTTAATTGATTCTTTATATCATTGTCATCATCATCATGCTTATATTGTGGTGAAAGTCATCTTTGGCCCGTAGTGCATAGATGGACTGTTGATTGGTATGATTATGACCAGGATTTGTGTATTGGTTTAATCAGGACCTGTAATGTTATAGACAAATATTGTGGTAAAAGTCCTCTTTGGCTCGTAATGCATAGATGAACAAGTGTTTGGCATGATCATGACCACTGGTGATACAAACGAATATCATTGGCCCGTAGTGCATGGATAATTTATTGATTTGAAATATTTATTTCTTGGTGTTACAGGGATAAAATATTGATGATGGACTGCATATTCCGTTGCAGTTATTGATCTAAAACTTGTTGTCTATTGTATTCTATCATATTTTTCTCTGTTGAGGACTAAGGATAATTTGTTCTTCATTATCTTAGTCATAATCTTCTTTACTGGGCTAGTTGAACTCACCCTTTTCCTTTTGGTTTTATTGTTCTTCTCAAGAGGCGAGAATGTAGTTTGGACTAGTCGGGGAGTGGAGTAAATGTCCAAGATTGTTATTATAGTAGTCATCACTATTTTGTAAAATAGTGTGACAATAATTATAATGGGAATTTTATTTAAGTTTGGATATTGTCTACTAGATGATATTTGTATTAAAACTCGCAGCGTATGTTTTGTCGTATTTTACATGAAAATTAATAGTTGTATAAATGAAGTTGTATTTGATTTCTGTACCATGTATTTGGCGACTCAGAATAGGTTGTGTAGACCTATTTTGGGGGCGTCACACACGAACCCACTTATTTTTTAAACAATCTTCAAAATGACTTAGTTTTAATAAAGAATTGATATTTAATAGATAGTACTATTTAAGAGAAGTGTTTTACATCCTTCATATATATATATATATATATATATATATATATATATATATATATATATATATATATATATATATATTCATAACAAAAATACATTTGAAATTATAAAATTATTTTTTAAAAATAGTTGTTGTAAAAAGGTTTGTATAATTTTAGAATTGAGAGAATAATTTATTATATTAGAGATAAATATAAAATAAAGTACATTTTCAATCAATCCTTATATATAAAGTGTTAGAGTTTATGCCCTAGAGGCCAATTATTTGATATAATTGTTTAACGTTTTGATATTATATTTGATTGAATAAATATATGATTTTATTATGGTTTTATTTACTGCGTAATATAATTGTTAACATAATAAAATTCCTTAGAATAGTGATACAAATTATATAGTTTCAAGTATGTGACTTGAACATGAGATTATATATTACCATTAGTATCAGTGTTCTTAAATGTCCCTAGTCGAGTATCATTGTTGATGGGACAACAATGATGCATTGAGACTAGTATGTGGATTGACTGATGACCAAATCTCATTGGTCATAAATATATGAGATATTAAGTCAATGCATAGGTACATGTTAGAGAACGATGTACTGGACAGACCCACCATGAGAATTCTATATGGAGCATTATGCGAAGTGTCATTAGCAATTCTCATAGTGACAATGATGTAATGGTCCTCCGACCTGAAATCGCTATATTACTACACGAGAATTTATGTACTTTGATATCATCAAATGTCACCTTTAATCGGGTGGACTATAAAGGTGATTATTGGGTTCATCATTAATCATGTGAGAAATATGAGTGATCTAGATGGAATTTAACCATCCTATATATTATGGGTGATATCCATAGGCCTCTTGATTGAGTAGGACTATGAAATGCATGGCCATGCTCAAATAGTGATTTGTTTCATATAGTCTACTCATTGATCAAGAAAACTCAGATTAAATTATGAAGAGTATGACACATTCCATGACTCGAGTTTAATCTAGGATATTAAGGTTAAAAGGATTAAATTGCATTGAAACATTGGTCACAAAAGGTTGACCTACGAGTTGGAAATGGAGCAAAAGTTGCTGCACTGGCCGTAGGAACTTATCATTTATCTTTGCCCACTGGGCTAGTTTTAGAATTAGAAGATTGTTATTTTGTGCCTGCTATAAGCAAAAACATTATTTCTGTTTCTTGTTTGGACAAGAAAGGTTTTTCATTTATAATAAAGAACAATCGTTGTTTGTTTTACTTAAATGATATTTGTTATGGTGTTGCACAATTGTTTAACGGTCTCTATATTCTTGATTTAGAAATGCCTATCTATAACATAAATATAAAACGATTTAAATCAAATGATTCAAATCCGACATATCTCTGGCACTGTCGTTTAGGCCATATAAATGAGAAACGCATATCCAAACTCCATAAAGATGGGTTCTTGGATTCATTTGATTTTGAATCATATGAGAAATGCGAGTCTTGTTTATTAGGCAAGATGACTAAAGCCCCTTTCACTGGACACAGTGAACGGGCTAGCGATGTATTGGGACTTATACATAGTGTTGTATGTGGACCCATGAGTTCGTTAGCAAGAGGTAGGTTTTATTACTTCATTACATTTACTGATGACTTTAGTAGATATGGATATGTGTATCTTATGAGACACAAATCCGAATCCTTTGAAAAGTTCAAGGAATTCAAGAATGAAGTTCAAAACCAATTTGGCAAAAGCATAAAAGCTCTTCGATCCGATCGAGGAGGTGAATACTTAAGCCAAGACTTTGATGACCTTCTAAAGGAGTGTGGTATTATATCACAGCTCACTCCACCTGGAACACCGCAATGGAATGGTGTATCTGAGAGGAGAAATCGAACCTTGTTGGACATGGTACGATCAATGATGAGTCATGCAGATCTTCCAATAAGCTTCTGGGGTCATGCCCTAGAGACAGCTGCATTCACACTTAACCGTGTTCCTACAAAGACGGTTAAGAAGACACCATATGAAATGTGGACTGGGAAACGTCCTAGTATGTCGTTCATGAAGATTTGGGGTTGCGAGGCGTTCGTAAAACGTTTGAATTCTAACAAGCTCGGACCCAAATCTGACAAATGTAATTTTGTGGGATACCCAAAGGAAACAAAAGGGTATTATTTCTATAAACCTTCTGAGAACAAAGTGGTTGTTGCTCGAACTGGTATTTTTCTAGAAAGAGAATTTGTCTCTAAAGGAAACAGTGGGAGGAAAGTAGAACTCGAAGAAATTCGAGAACCACAAAATATCATTGAACCTGAGTTGGAACATGAGCAGGAACCACAAGAAATTGTGGAAAGTGAACCTGCTCAAATTACACAAGTCATTCGTAGATCTGGTAGGACACGCCAAGGGCCTGAGAGATATTATGGATATCTTGTGACTGAAAACGGCGATGTGATGCTCATAGATCAAGATGAGCCTGCTTCCTACCAAGAAGCTATGAATGGACCAGATTCTGAGAAATGGCTTGAAGCCATGAAATCTGAGATGGACTCCATGTATACTAACCAAGTATGGACTCTGGTTGATCCACCCGAAGGGGTAAAACCAATCGGGTGCAAGTGGGTTTTCAAGAAGAAAACCGACATGGATGGTAATGTACAAACCTATAAAGGCCGACTGGTAGCAAAAGGTTTCAAACAAATTCAAGGTGTTGACTATGATGAAACCTTCTCTCCAGTGGCAATGATTAAATCCATCAGGATCTTACTTGCTATTGCAGCTTTTTATGATTACGAAATCTGGCAGATGGATGTCAAAACTGCTTTCCTTAACGGAAATCTCCTTGAGGATGTGTATATGACACAACCTGAGGGTTTTGTCACTCCAAAGGATACTGGAAAGGTATGTAAGCTGCATCGATCCATTTATGGTTTGAAGCAAGCCTCTCGGAGTTGGAATCTTCGATTTGATGAAGCAGTCAAAGAATTTGGCTTTATTAAAAATGAAGATGAACCTTGTGTATATAAGAAGGTTAGTGGGAGTCACATTGTATTCCTAGTATTATATGTTGATGACATATTAATTATTGGGAATGACATTCCTTCCTTACAGGCTGTAAAAACATGGTTAGGAAAATGTTTCTCATGAAAGATTTGGGCGATGCTGCCTACATTTTAGGTATCAAGATCTATAGAGATAGATCAAGAAAAATGCTCGGCCTAAGTCAAAGTACATATATTGATAAAGTGTTGAAACGGTTCAGCATGCAAGAGGCGAAAAGAGGAAACTTACCCGTGACTCATGGTGTAAAGATCTCTAAGGCCCAATGTCCTAAATCACAAGATGATGAGGAGCGTATGAGAAAGATCCCTTATGCTTCGGCAATTTGATCTATCATGTATGCAATGATATGTACTCGTCCTGATGTCTCGTATGCTTTGAGCATGACGAGCAGATACCAGTCGAATCCAGGTGAAAGTCACTGGACAGCAGTCAAGAATATCCTCAAGTACCTGAAAAGGACTAAGGATTCATTCTTGGTATATGGAGGTGAAGACGAACTAGCAGTAAAGGGTTACACAGATGCTAGTTTCCAAACTGACAATGATGACTATAAGTCTCAGTCAGGTTTTGTGTTTTGCCTTAATGGTGGTGCTGTTAGCTGGAAAAGTTCGAAGCAAGAGACAGTAGCTGATTCTACAACAGAGGCTGAGTATATTGCTGCTTCTCGTGCAGCCAAGGAGGCTGTATGGATTAAAAAGTTCATCACTGAACTTGGTGTTGTTCCAACCATTGTTGATCCGGTTGCTCTATACTGTGATAATAATGGAGCCATTGCACAGGCTAAGGAACCCAGATCTCACCAACGATCCAAGCATATACTTAGGCGGTACCATCTCATCCGTGAAATCATTGATAGAGGAGATGTACATATAGGAAGAGTGCCAACAGATGATAATGTTGCAGACCCACTAACCAAGGCTTTGTCGCAGCAGAAGCACGACGGTCACACTAGTTCCATGGGTATTAGATACATGAGTGATTGGCTCTAGTGCAAGTGGGAGACTGTTAGAGTTTATGCCCTAGAGGCCAATTATTTGATATAATTGTTTAACGTTTTGATATTATATTTGATTGAATAAATATATGATTTTATTATGGTTTTATTTACTGCGTAATATAATTGTTAACATAATAAAATTCCTTAGAATAGTGATACAAATTATATAGTTTCAAGTATGTGACTTGAACATGAGATTATATATTACCATTAGTATCAGTGTTCTTAAATGTCCCTAGTCGAGTATCATTGTTGATGGGACAACAATGATGCATTGAGACTAGTATGTGGATTGACTGATGACCAAATCTCATTGGTCATAAATATATGAGATATTAAGTCAATGCATAGGTACATGTTAGAGAACGATGTACTGGACAGACCCACCATGAGAATTCTATATGGAGCATTATGCGAAGTGTCATTAGCAATTCTCATAGTGACAATGATGTAATGGTCCTCCGACCTGAAATCGCTATATTACTACACGAGAATTTATGTACTTTGATATCATCAAATGTCACCTTTAATCGGGTGGACTATAAAGGTGATTATTGGGTTCATCATTAATCATGTGAGAAATATGAGTGATCTAGATGGAATTTAACCATCCTATATATTATGGGTGATATCCATAGGCCTCTTGATTGAGTAGGACTATGAAATGCATGGCCATGCTCAAATAGTGATTTGTTTCATATAGTCTACTCATTGATCAAGAAAACTCAGATTAAATTATGAAGAGTATGACACATTCCATGACTCGAGTTTAATCTAGGATATTAAGGTTAAAAGGATTAAATTGCATTGAAACATTGGTCACAAAAGGTTGCATCGAATCATCGATCTTATTATTACTTGGGTAGCAGTGATGCATTACTAGATGCCGCTCACTGTTTATAATTTTATAATATGATTTTAAAATTATTGCCAACGTATAATAACCTATAGGGTCACACACATAGAACGTAATTAAAAGGGAATTAATTTAAAGGATTTAAATATATCAATATGATTGATAGTATTTAAATTACGAATTTAAATTAATAGGATAATTTATATATATAGGTATATTAATTAAGTAAGACTTAATTAAGATATATATATATATATATATATATATATATATATAAATTCGGATTTTACAAATTAGGGTTTTGAATAGTGGTTTTTATTTTGCTATATATATGATATGTAGCCTCCACTTTGAATATACATCTCATTTCATAACCAAACCCTAGCCGCTCTTGAGAGAGAAGCTAGAGAGAAAAGTTCTGAAAATCCATCCTTGGTGGCTAGTACCATACTCCCTTTTCTGCAGATCGTAGGACGATTCGTGCAGAGCGTTCGTGTGGATACCGTAGAGACGCAGTCCGCTTGAATTGCGTTGGAGATTCGACCGGATCGGTTCTAGCAAATCTAATCGGTAAAATTTCTACCCTCTGAATTAATTGATTTTCGCATGGATCCTGTTTTAGGGTTTCGGAAATTGCTTTAAAATTTTAATTTCCGCTGTGCGTTTTTGTGCCGAAGCCCTACAGTGGTATCAGAGCTACTTGCGAAACGATTGATTCAGATTACGTGTTTTAATCGTATTCGATATATATGATATATGATGATGCATGTTTACCGATATAAAATTGAATATATGATATTCCGTTGTATGTGTATTCTGGTAATATATATGATGATACTGTTAATCGTATCTTTAATCGGTGGAATAACAATATAACTATTCTAATCGGATTAGAAGCATGAAGAATCGTTTTAATATGATTAATCGAAACTGGAAATATATGATAAATTCTGGGTGCACTGTTATTCGTTTTAATATGATTAAATCGAAACTGGACATATATGATTTGTTATTATGGGTGTTTATGGTGGATTAAAATGTATGATTCTGAAACTGTTTCAGAGATTCGTATGGAAAAATTCTGCAATACAGAATGTAGTTCGAAATTTTTTTTTTCCAGGGGCGCTGCCCCCGACCCCGCTCGTTGACCGGTCAGCGAGACCACCGCCAGGGGGGGAGACCCCCCCCCCCCTTGGACCCCCCCGTCGTAGCGCACGATGGTCGTGTCCCCTATATTTTATATATAGTTTTCTTTAATTATATATAAATTGTTATATGCTTATTGTGATATGCATGGTGCACAGTTATGGCCTTTTGACCCATAGGTTAGTGGTTTTTGGTTTTGAAATACGACTTGCATGTCGTGCCTTTCTATAAATTCTAATGTAATATTCTCTTCTCATCTAAATCCCCTCGAATGTAACTCGAGGTTTCTTTATGTCATGTAATAATCTGTAATTGATGAAGATGTCAAGATGGAGAACACAATGGAAAGATGATGATGGAGAGGAGGCGCATGCTAGAGGAAGTTCCAAGGAAGTTATTTATTTTAAGATCTTTTACCACCTTAGATTGACCTTCAATCTTTCATTAGCTTGAAAAGATTGACAGTGGATTGGGCCATAACTGTGACACATTTAATTTTGCACTTTATTTATGCTTGTATATAATATGATTTGATTAATAATGTGCGTGCTTAACAAGATTAAAATTTGTGAGATCTAAATTAATAAAATCCCTCATTAAATTATTAAGTCTAAATCAGATGCCTTCCAATGAATAACACTCATCTAGACCTTGATCAATAGATGTAGGTTTGCCAAAGCAAAGTACCCTATTTATCTAGGTAAGATGCGATAGGATAATTGTGATATCCAAACTATTAAAATCATTGGGCCCGACTTAACTAAGTTATCTCAATAGGATTGTGGACTTAGAGGCATAGAGTTTGGTTGGTACCATTAGATGGACTAGAAACAAATGTTGTTTACCAAACTATCCAGGAGTTATATATGATATAATTGACAAAGGGTTGTCTACCTAAATAATTATGTTTTGAGAGAATAGCCAAAGCTAACTTAAGGCATAATGAAATATGGATCTTGGCTCACTAGAAAGATTTAATAGAAAATGCTTTCCGAATTAATGGTGAGGGCTATTAATTTGAATAAAATAGTGGGAGGTATATTTTGAATGTACGATTATCAATTATATAATATCAACTCTGTAATTTGACTTATTATTGTTGCACTTATAAATTGTAGATATCAAATGGCAAACAACAACAACACAAATAGTCTTTCATTACGATCAGTCCTTGAAAAGGACAAGCTAAGTGGAATTAATTTCCTTGACTGGCATAGGAACTTGAGGATTGTCCTCAAACAAGAGTGTAAGCTATATGTCCTTGATGGGCCCATTCCTGCAGCACCAGCTGTCACTGCACCACGTGCGGAGCATAATGCTTACAAGAAGCATCAAGATGATGCTCTGGATGTGAGTTGTGTCATGCTAGCAACCATGAACGCTGAGCTTCAGAAGCAACATGAGTTGATGGATGCTTATGAGATGATCGAGCATCTCAAGAAATTGTTCGAAGGGCATGCTCGATAGGAGAGGTATGATACAAGCAAGGCGTTGTATCACTGCAAAATGGGTGAACGTGATCCAGTTGGTCCACATGTGCTAAAAATGATTGGGTATATTGAGTACCTTGATAGGTTGGGTTTTCCAATCACTCCGGAAGCCCAAACCGACCTTGTTTTGCAATCATTGAACAACAGCTACTCTCAATTTGTTATGAACTATCTTATGAATGAAATTGAGAAACCCCTTACTGAGTTGTTGAGCATGTTAAGAACTGCCGAGAACAACATGAAAAAGGCAGGACCCGCTCCCATAATGATGGTGCAAAAGGGGAATGCTAAGGGAAATTGGAAAGGCAAGAAGAAGATAGGATCTAAATCTTTTGCCAAACCCAATTCCAAAACCAAACAGGCTTTAAAACCTAAAGGTGGGGTGGCTAAAGAAGGTGAATGTCACTTCTGTGGAAAACCTGGACACTGGAAAAGGAATTGTCATGCTTATCTGGAAGAAGTGAAGAAAAGAAAAGGAAGTACGACTTCTGATTCAGGTATATATGTTATAGAAGTCAACTTATCTACTTCTACATCATGGGTATTGGATACTGGATGTGGTTCTCACATTTTTGTTAATGTGCAGGGACTCCGAAGGAGTAGAACTTTGGCGAAAGGAGAGGTTGACCTACGAGTTGGAAATGGAGCAAAAGTTGCTGCACTGGCCGTAGGAACTTATCATTTATCTTTGCCCACTGGGCTAGTTTTAGAATTAGAAGATTGTTATTTTGTGCCTGCTATAAGCAAAAACATTATTTCTGTTTCTTGTTTGGACAAGAAAGGTTTTTCATTTATAATAAAGAACAATCGTTGTTTGTTTTACTTAAATGATATTTGTTATGGTGTTGCACAATTGTTTAACGGTCTCTATATTCTTGATTTAGAAATGCCTATCTATAACATAAATATAAAACGATTTAAATCAAATGATTCAAATCCGACATATCTCTGGCACTGTCGTTTAGGCCATATAAATGAGAAACGCATATCCAAACTCCATAAAGATGGGTTCTTGGATTCATTTGATTTTGAATCATATGAGAAATGCGAGTCTTGTTTATTAGGCAAGATGACTAAAGCCCCTTTCACTGGACACAGTGAACGGGCTAGCGATGTATTGGGACTTATACATAGTGATGTATGTGGACCCATGAGTTCGTTAGCAAGAGGTAGGTTTTATTACTTCATTACATTTACTGATGACTTTAGTAGATATGGATATGTGTATCTTATGAGACACAAATCCGAATCCTTTGAAAAGTTCAAGGAATTCAAGAATGAAGTTCAAAACCAATTTGGCAAAAGCATAAAAGCTCTTCGATCCGATCGAGGAGGTGAATACTTAAGCCAAGACTTTGATGACCTTCTAAAGGAGTGTGGTATTATATCACAGCTCACTCCACCTGGAACACCGCAATGGAATGGTGTATCTGAGAGGAGAAATCGAACCTTGTTGGACATGGTACGATCAATGATGAGTCATGCAGATCTTCCAATAAGCTTCTGGGGTCATGCCCTAGAGACAGCTGCATTCACACTTAACCGTGTTCCTACAAAGACGGTTAAGAAGACACCATATGAAATGTGGACTGGGAAACGTCCTAGTATGTCGTTCATGAAGATTTGGGGTTGCGAGGCGTTCGTAAAACGTTTGAATTCTAACAAGCTCGGACCCAAATCTGACAAATGTAATTTTGTGGGATACCCAAAGGAAACAAAAGGGTATTATTTCTATAAACCTTCTGAGAACAAAGTGGTTGTTGCTCGAACTGGTATTTTTCTAGAAAGAGAATTTGTCTCTAAAGGAAACAGTGGGAGGAAAGTAGAACTCGAAGAAATTCGAGAACCACAAAATATCATTGAACCTGAGTTGGAACATGAGCAGGAACCACAAGAAATTGTGGAAAGTGAACCTGCTCAAATTACACAAGTCATTCGTAGATCTGGTAGGACACGCCAAGGGCCTGAGAGATATTATGGATATCTTGTGACTGAAAACGGCGATGTGATGCTCATAGATCAAGATGAGCCTGCTTCCTACCAAGAAGCTATGAATGGACCAGATTCTGAGAAATGGCTTGAAGCCATGAAATCTGAGATGGACTCCATGTATACTAACCAAGTATGGACTCTGGTTGATCCACCCGAAGGGGTAAAACCAATCGGGTGCAAGTGGGTTTTCAAGAAGAAAACCGACATGGATGGTAATGTACAAACCTATAAAGGCCGACTGGTAGCAAAAGGTTTCAAACAAATTCAAGGTGTTGACTATGATGAAACCTTCTCTCCAGTGGCAATGATTAAATCCATCAGGATCTTACTTGCTATTGCAGCTTTTTATGATTACGAAATCTGGCAGATGGATGTCAAAACTGCTTTCCTTAACGGAAATCTCCTTGAGGATGTGTATATGACACAACCTGAGGGTTTTGTCACTCCAAAGGATACTGGAAAGGTATGTAAGCTGCATCGATCCATTTATGGTTTGAAGCAAGCCTCTCGGAGTTGGAATCTTCGATTTGATAAAGCAGTCAAAGAATTTGGCTTTATTAAAAATGAAGATGAACCTTGTGTATATAAGAAGGTTAGTGGGAGTCACATTGTATTCCTAGTATTATATGTTGATGACATATTAATTATTGGGAATGACATTCCTTCCTTACAGGCTGTAAAAACATGGTTAGGAAAATGTTTCTCCATGAAAGATTTGGGCGATGCTGCCTACATTTTAGGTATCAAGATCTATAGAGATAGATCAAGAAAAATGCTCGGCCTAAGTCAAAGTACATATATTGATAAAGTGTTGAAACGGTTCAGCATGCAAGAGGCGAAAAGAGGAAACTTACCCGTGACTCATGGTGTAAAGATCTCTAAGGCCCAATGTCCTAAATCACAAGATGATGAGGAGCGTATGAGAAAGATCCCTTATGCTTCGGCAATTTGATCTATCATGTATGCAATGATATGTACTCGTCCTGATGTCTCGTATGCTTTGAGCATGACGAGCAGATACCAGTCGAATCCAGGTGAAAGTCACTGGACAGCAGTCAAGAATATCCTCAAGTACCTGAAAAGGACTAAGGATTCATTTTTGGTATATGGAGGTGAAGACGAACTAGCAGTAAAGGGTTACACAGATGCTAGTTTCCAAACTGACAATGATGACTATAAGTCTCAGTCAGGTTTTGTGTTTTGCCTTAATGGTGGTGCTGTTAGCTGGAAAAGTTCGAAACAAGAGACAGTAGCTGATTCTACAACAGAGGCTGAGTATATTGCTGCTTCTCGTGCAGCCAAGGAGGCTGTATGGATTAAAAAGTTCATCACTGAACTTGGTGTTGTTCCAACCATTGTTGATCCGGTTGCTCTATACTGTGATAATAATGGAGCCATTGCACAGGCTAAGGAACCCAGATCTCACCAACGATCCAAGCATATACTTAGGCGGTACCATCTCATCCGTGAAATCATTGATAGAGGAGATGTACATATAGGAAGAGTGCCAACAGATGATAATGTTGCAGACCCACTAACCAAGGCTTTGTCGCAGCAGAAGCACGACGGTCACACTAGTTCCATGGGTATTAGATACATGAGTGATTGGCTCTAGTGCAAGTGGGAGACTGTTAGAGTTTATGCCCTAGAGGCCAATTATTTGATATAATTGTTTAACGTTTTGATATTATATTTGATTGAATAAATATATGATTTTATTATGGTTTTATTTACTGCGTAATATAATTGTTAACATAATAAAATTCCTTAGAATAGTGATACAAATTATATAGTTTCAAGTATGTGACTTGAACATGAGATTATATATTACCATTAGTATCAGTGTTCTTAAATGTCCCTAGTCGAGTATCATTGTTGATGGGACAACAATGATGCATTGAGACTAGTATGTGGATTGACTGATGACCAAATCTCATTGGTCATAAATATATGAGATATTAAGTCAATGCATAGGTACATGTTAGAGAACGATGTACTGGACAGACCCACCATGAGAATTCTATATGGAGCATTATGCGAAGTGTCATTAGCAATTCTCATAGTGACAATGATGTAATGGTCCTCCGACCTGAAATCGCTATATTACTACACGAGAATTTATGTACTTTGATATCATCAAATGTCACCTTTAATCGGGTGGACTATAAAGGTGATTATTGGGTTCATCATTAATCATGTGAGAAATATGAGTGATCTAGATGGAATTTAACCATCCTATATATTATGGGTGATATCCATAGGCCTCTTGATTGAGTAGGACTATGAAATGCATGGCCATGCTCAAATAGTGATTTGTTTCATATAGTCTACTCATTGATCAAGAAAACTCAGATTAAATTATGAAGAGTATGACACATTCCATGACTCGAGTTTAATCTAGGATATTAAGGTTAAAAGGATTAAATTGCATTGAAACATTGGTCACAAAAGGTTGCATCGAATCATCGATCTTATTATTACTTGGGTAGCAGTGATGCATTACTAGATGCCGCTCACTGTTTATAATTTTATAATATGATTTTAAAATTATTGCCAACGTATAATAACCTATAGGGTCACACACATAGAACGTAATTAAAAGGGAATTAATTTAAAGGATTTAAATATATCAATATGATTGATAGTATTTAAATTACGAATTTAAATTAATAGGATAATTTATATATATAGGTATATTAATTAAGTAAGACTTAATTAAGATATATATATATATATATATATATATATATAAATTCGGATTTTACAAATTAGGGTTTTGAATAGTGGTTTTTATTTTGCTATATATATGATATGTAGCCTCCACTTTGAATATACATCTCATTTCATAACCAAACCCTAGCCGCTCTTGAGAGAGAAGCTAGAGAGAAAAGTTCTGAAAATCCATCCTTGGTGGCTAGTACCATACTCCCTTTTCTGCAGATCGTAGGACGATTCGTGCAGAGCGTTCGTGTGGATACCGTAGAGACGCAGTCCGCTTGAATTGCGTTGGAGATTCGACCGGATCGGTTCTAGCAAATCTAATCGGTAAAATTTCTACCCTCTGAATTAATTGATTTTCGCATGGATCCTGTTTTAGGGTTTCGAAAATTGCTTTAAAATTTTAATTTCCGCTGTGCGTTTTTGTGCCGAAGCCCTACATAAAGACACATTAAAGGGGTCAGACTCACGTCAGATTACATCATCAAATCAAAATCAATTTTAAAAATCGGTGTGTTAACCAGGTTCTTATGAACGAATTTTGTCTTCTCTTCCATCAGTCAATTAACTCTCCTCATCCTAATCAGTACAAATTCCCATTCGTTCTTCGCCTCTTCACTAACTTCTCTTCCTCTCATTCATTCTCCGGCTTCGTTGAAATTCAATTTGCAGAACCCTAAATCTCTCAAAATCTATATACTTCTCTCTTTGTGAGACGCTCTGATTATTCTTCCATTATTGAGAGTTAGGTTTAGGTATGTCGCTGAGGATAAAGGTGGATCGAGTGAAGAAATCAGAAGCAAAGAGCAATTGGTTTGGTAAAACATCAATAGTTATGTCATGCAACTAAGGTGTTTGATAAAAGCTCTCAGTCAAATTAGATGACCAATTCCTAATTATTCTAGGTTGAAATTCATGATGTTATGAAAAGAATGACAAGCAAAGTCTCTCATTCAGGTAAGATTTCTATAGAAGAGAATGATATTCCATTCAAAGCAATTGGTTTGAAGAACTTGCATCTCCATCGCCTCTCCAACATCCGTTTCAACTCTTCTGTGAACAGTTTCCATCCATATGTTCCTTCTATGGCAGTTCACTTAGGTTCATCTTATACCTATTTTCGTTTATAATTTATACCAATTCCTATGAATCATTCCATTACAGGTACATCTCAATTTGTTTTTTACCTTTTTAAAACTTTTTATTCTTAAAAATCAAATCGGGCTCAATATGATCATTTTAATGCCTAGGGGCTGGAACTGCATATTTTTATTAACTGTATAAAATTGTATATCTTTGATATTTCATAATTCTCATGATTTTTAGTTTTCCTGCTGCTATTTTTTCTCAGATTGTACATGATATTACTTGATACTGATGGTATTAGTTAGTGCATTTCAAGTGTTTGATGTTCTCAGGAATGAACAATTGGATGTAAAAAAAAATAAAAATTAATTTCTATTTCTTTTTATTGTTTATGAAATCCGTTCAACTATATGTTAATACGATTTGTCTTGATGAAGACTTTTGAGCGAAAGAGATTATAGGCTTGGGATAACAAAGCATCGACTTAATTAAATTAGAGAGACAGATTCAAAATCACAACAAACAATCACAAAGCTTGATACAATTTCGAAATTGCGTTTTGGTTAGTATGCGCGGAGTTAGCCTTTGTATTATATCTATAGCGGAAGAAACAATCATATGATGACCCATTCTCTTTTTTCCTCTAATACAACTTTTGAGGAGTTAAATGGAGATTCAGTCAACGATAGGTAAGTAATTTTTGCCTATCTATTAGCTTACTTTGATGGGTATGTCAAATTACGTTATTTCTGTTGTATTCACAAACATTGTGTGTAAAATTGGAGAAAGAAAAAGAATATTAAACCTCAATTGGGGATTTATGTTGTTTGGGAATTGAGATATTTACAATAACATGAAATGAAATAGAAAGTTGTATTTCAACTATATAAAGGCATATAAGAATGGTGTATTTTCTAACTTTCTTTATGGTATGTTTCTTATTAGTGAGTACCCATAATCAATCTTTACCTTTTAATTTAATTTGTAATTTTGGTTTTATATCTTCTTTGTTGTTAATTGGGGGACTAAAGTTTGTTTTTTAAGATTGTTTCTTTTGTTATAAAATTGTGAAACTTTAAAAGGTTACTCAGGAAATTGGATTGGTGAAGATGATGGACGTTTGGATGAGAGGAATAGTGGAAGCAATCCACTCAGTCCCACTCAGGATGTTCTCAATTCTTCTAGCGGAGCTTCTCAGGTCCCCCTCAATCTGTCTATATATATATATATATATATATATATATATATATATATATATATATATATATATATATATATATATATATATAAATTATATTGTATCTAATAATGTTTTGTGATGTTAAAATTAAAGCAGGCCCTAGGTTGGTTACTGTCAGTTTCAGGAGCTTCAAACACAGTACTTGAAGCCTTGGTTCCATATTCCAGAATGTCCATGATCCAATTGCTTGGCAATGTCCCCCTTTTAATTTTATCAATTTTCTATTGCGCTTCTTAATAATATAAATTAATGTTAGTTTCACAAACTACATCAACTTCTCTTAGCCAAATTTTAGGTTTCTGCACAGTTCACCAGTCGTCAAACTTAATGGCTTTATTGGCTTACAATCGCACTCTCAAGCTCTCTAAACCAAGTCTGATCTTCCCACGCTCAAATATTTGTCTTCATCTAATATATAAAGCGGAAGGGCCGACTATAATGTTTATTTCCTCTACAGTTTATTTATTGATTGTTTATAGGTGAGAAAAATACTTTTCTGATAAGTTGCGAAATTCTAAAATTAGATTTTTTAGATACCTCGAGCATCTTATTACGAAACATATTTGCTAGATAAAGTGGCTGAATAATAGTTTTTCATTTGTTGAGTACCATTTATTTCTTTTATGATTTGACAATTCTCATACTTTTTGATTTGATCTTCAAACACTCGATACATTATATACTGGTATTAAGTATCAGAAAACAGAGAACTATAGTGTTTCTAAACTAAGTTATTGCAATTTGTTATGCTACAACCAACTCTTGAAATTTGAACTTTCTAGACCCTTTTGAAATTGGAACTGTTGTTTTTTTCAAAAAAGCTTGGTTTACTCATGACCAAGTCTCTGGAAGTTGAAGCTCTTGCATAAAAAACTGTGACAATTTTGGTTACATAAAAGGCCCAATTCAAAATACAGGCTCATGAACACTAACGTAAATATGCCCATCTTTGTTATCCATTAATTTTGCATCTCTTCAATATTTAATAGGCTCTCCAGTTCTAGGTGTGGGGTTTACTGGATCTTTGGCTAGCACACACCCAAAGCTTGGGGTCCTGTTTAATACTTTCCCATTTGCTTTGTAGTTTGTTTGAAACATCAATTAGGCAATTATAAGGGGGTTTTCAATTTATCATATTTATTAGTGCTAATTAATTTGACAAAAAATGATTTCGACATTCCATGTTGTAAAACTATACTTGATTAATTATCAGAATGAGTTCCTAATTACAATCAAGTTGATTGAAATGTAATTGTTTATGCAGCTATGGGAGTTTGCAAGCTATGGGTGCCATTAGACCACACCAGTGAAGCAAATTCTATCGTCAAATTTTCCAATCCTTTTCCTTCAAAAACACTGCAAATGAGAATAGTCAATTAAATTAATTGAAAGACAAAACGCTGGAATTCACAATGTTGTTTAACTGAGTATTCTTGGTGATTACAGATTTCTTTTTCTCGATCTTTCAATTTCTCCGATTTTAGACAATTCTTTTTCCCTTAAAAGGAAATTTCAACGAAATTCTAAAATCACCGCAAATAGATTTGTTGAAAGAAAGGGAGAGGGTTATTGCATGTGAGGTTTTTTAGTTGATACTTTGAGTGTTCTTCTAACCTTTCACTTTAGTTTATTTTTATTTCTCCCCGTCAATTAATGTCGAAGTTTTTCATAAAAATGGGATTTTTTTTGTCTGAACATTTAGGTTATAGTTCAATGTTTTAGTTTATTAGTTCACAATTCATAAATCGGATGTACATTTTATGTTTTATGCTTATTCTCAAATTCAATGCCTAATTGAAACTTATTGCAAATTTGGTATGAGTTTGTGATGGACTATTTGGTATAAATAGCTTTATTGTGTCACTGTTTTGTACAATTCATGTGTGTATATAGAGAGAAATAATGTTTTTTGGCTGAAACTGTGAGTATATGTTTAATATATAGTTATATCTTGAATTTTTAACCCACCAATACAAACAAGAAATGATAAATAGAAAGTTTGTGTATATCTTCTTAATCCTATATTTAAATGCAAGTCTTAATCGTAGCAAAGCTTTTTGATAAAGACGAAATGTGACGGCTAATTTAATAATAAATGTTCAACGTATTTTTATTTTTATTTTTTTCTATAATATTAATTGAACTCAAAAAATTATTAAATCTATTATTCAAAGTAGTATGTGTATTGCATGGGTTATCAATTACTTCCTCCGTTCCTAAAAAAGTGTCATTTTAGAGCAAAAAAATTATTCTAATTTATTTGTCATTTACAACTTTTTAGGAGAATAATTTTTTTTACTTTCTTATATCACTTCTTCCTTCTCTCATAGCTTCAAGAAATTCTCTTGTAGTAATGTTGACCTAGTCATATTTTATCCTTAAGTTTTGATGATGAATTATTAGTGTGCTAAACTGTTTTATGGCATTTCAGGTATATGATGATAAGGAACATTTTTCAGGAACATTTTCAACTGGGTGAAGAATTTTTCTTTACTAGGAAAAACCAAATGTAAGGTCAATTGCATAATAATTGATTTTTCATTTATAGGCTCTAGGACATATCATTTACATTTTTGTTATATGTCTTAAAATGAAAAATGATTTAACAAGTTTTGAAAAAAGGTTTTTCTAAAAACTTGATATATGTTTTGCATGTCTAGAAGCTAAATAATATATCTTTGATTGTCTAATATTTTTTGTACACGTGGAAATCATTAAGCATGGTTAGTAACAAAATGGTTGACATAGTAAATGCACGGTTTTTCAAGGAGTAATGATAATGATTATCTTGGAATTTTGAAAGCATTGATTATTGATAAAGTTGATTAGTGTAATACGCCACTTTTTATGCAAACCGTCACTTTAGTTGTTGCATGCTATTTAAATGCTTGGAGAGATAAAGCAAAAGCTATTTAGTGGTTTATTATGGTTTATCTCAACTGTATACATAACAAAGAGTTTGATGACACACGTTACTTTAGTTGTTCCTTTTATGTAGCCACACGCCACTTGTTATGAATAGAAAGATAAAGTCAAAGATGTTTTTAAAAATGGGTTATCTATTAAAGGGGTGTTTATATTTATCCCAAAACACTAAACAGAAGCTTGATTTGTTATTTGGATAAATATCATCTTAGTTGGATTTATATACCGTTTGAATATTGGGACATAACAGAACTTATCTTTTATAACGGTAATATATTTTGTTCTATAAATACAATATTCTCAAGCATGGAAAGTTACACAACTCACGAATTATCATTGCACTTATTATTGTTATTGAGCAAAATTGATTTACTAAGTGCAATTCTTGAGAAGCTAAGCAGTTTAATTTCGGGTATTATTTGAGGTGATATTCGGTAAGAAATTAATTGCTTATTTTTGTGTTACTTGATCATTGCATATAGTTGAGCCTTTAATTGTTAAATTGATTATTCTTGCATTGATCATAGACCTCTATATTGTATTGATTTTTCTATTGTTAGAATAAGTATAGTCTAAAGGTTTTAATCCTGGTGGATTAGAAAAGTAGGTTACAAACAGGTTCAAGGAAGCAAAGGTGCTTGAAGGGTGCATAGGTGCACAAGGAGCAAGAGAGCTCAAGGAAAATTAATTGTTTATTAATTTTTGAATCTGTTGTGTAATCTGTATTTATTTATAAAGAAATAAATAAAGTGAGTCTCCAATACTAGTTGGTATTGGACGTGGACTAGGCTATTATCATAGAGGGTAATAGTTGAACCACGTAAAAAATCTTGGTGTTGATTTTAGTATTTGCTTTACTTTAAAATCACATAAGTTAATTAATTATCTTAATTTGACTACTTGCATTATATTTAGATAATTCTTTAACATCAAGTATTTTATTCAAAAGGTAGTATTAATTCAGTAAACTGATTTCAATCATTTTAGTAGCCTGAAATTAATAGTTTTTAAAAGTTGGCCATAGATTGCTCCTACACTTATTCAACCCCCCTTCTAAGTGTGCCTAGTTAAATTTTATTTGGTATCAGAGCTTGGATCTACTTATCTTGGTCTTAAAGGTGACTTGTAGGGAAAGATTCTGACATGTCATAGTTCGGAAACAACAATCAAGAAGGTCAATCAACCAATAGACTTCCTTTGCTATTTGGCACAAAAAATTACAACTTCTGGAAATTCCGAATGAGGATCTATCTTAAAAGAGATCCTTGGGAATGGTGGGTTGTTGAGAACGGACCAGTTGTTCCTCGAAGAGATGATGGGACACCAAAGATTCTGCTAGAAATGGATTCCACCGAAATCTACATGGTCTCATAAGATTCAAAGGCTATGAACAAACTTCTTAGCGGCATGGTACAATCCGAGATAGATAAAATCTCCTCATGCAACACTGCCAAAGAGATGTGGGATACTTTAGTGGTAAGTCATGAAGGTACTTCAAAAGTTCGAGAAGTCAAGCTAAGCATGTTTATGCACGATTATGAAATGTTCAAGCTCGAAAAAGATGAAACCATCAAGCTAACTCAAGCAAGATTTCTAGTCCTTATAAACTCCTTGAAATTGCTAGACAAGACTATTCCTCAAAGTGAGATCAACCGTAAGTTGCTTAGGGCTATGCCCAAAAGGTTTGCTTCTAAAATCACTACTCTTCAAGATTCTGTTACTATTTCTTCCATGGATACTTTAACCTTGTTTGGTGAACTAGAAGAATATGAACATCAGTTAAAGAGATATGATGAGGAGGAGGAAACTCCTCGAAGAAAGGTTTTAGCTCTTACTGCAGATAATGAAGAGGAACTTGATGATAACTCCGATAAAGAAATAGCAATGATGTCAAGGAAACTCAAGGGGTTACTACAAAGGAAAAATTAGAGGAGAAATACCTCTAATTCAAATAAATTCAAAGGAAAGCAAAATGAAGAGACGTGCTTCGAATATGGACGTCCTGACCACTTCAAGAAAGATTATTTTCAACTAAAGAATAAAGGGAAGACCAACTACAAAGACAACAAGAAGAACAAAGCCTTTATTACTTGGAGTGATGAAGAATCCGAAGTGGAGATCGATGCTAAAGATGAGATAACACAACTATGTTTCGTGGTATTTGAAGGTGAATCGAATCAGGTATTTCCTAATGAACTAAATTCTTTAGAACAAGAAAATAAAAAGTTAAGAGAAAAGAATGCGAGCTTAAATGGATTAGTTAATACATTAATGGATGAAGTAGATTCACTAATAGATGAAAAGAAAGAAATTGAAAAGGAATCCACATGTTAAGAACAAAAGGTTTTGATTGCAAAGATTGGTTATTTAGACAACTTTAATAAAATACTTTTCAATAAGATGAAATTCTTAATTAATGAAGTCCAAAAATTAACTAATGAGTTAAAAATGAGAGATGTGTGTATTGATGCATTTAGTGATAAATCTCCTATTAAAGCATGTCCTAATAATGAACTTCAAAAAGAAATAGATTCACTAAAATCATCTCTTGCTAAATTCGTTCAAGGTGAAGAAAATCTAAATGTCATATTAGGAAAACAAAGACCTAGTTTTGAATGACAATGAATAGGTTTTAATACTATGCATAAAAAGAGTAATATAAAAATGTTAAAATCAAAGTCCCGATTTAGTTTAAATTATTGCTCTCCTTTCACAACTTTTAAGCATTGTGGTATTAAAGGTCATTTAGATTTAAATTGTTTCAAGAAACGAAATAAGGTTAAAAAGGTATGGATGAAAAAGAGTGATTTGCATGCTACTAACATAAGTGGACCCAAAAAGATATGGGTACCAAAAGGATAAATTATTCTTTCTTGACAGGTATGCTTAAAGGCAAGAGTTCCATCTCAAAAATGAATTCTTGATAGTGGATGTTCTCGGCACATGACCGGTGATAAATAAAAGTTTGTAGAACTAAATATCAAGAAGAAGAATGGAACAGCTATGTTTGGAGACAACAAAACCTGCGAGATAATTGGAAAAGGTAAAATAGGTAATGGCAAGATAAATATTGATAATGTACACCTTGTTAACGGACTTGAATTTAATCTTATTAGTATTAGTCAATTAATGGATAATGTCCATAAAGTTAGTTTTGATAAAGAAAAATGCATTATTTCTCATGGTACTAACAATATCACTTTAGTTGCACAAAGAGAAGGAAATATATATACTATTGACTTTGAGCAACAGGATGAAGAAGTATGTCTAGCATCTGTACAAGATGAGGCTAACTTGTGGCACAATAGGATGGGACACGTTCACATGGATTTAATCAAGAAACTATCATCAAAGAATCTCGTCAAAGGATTGCCAAGAATCAGGTTTGAAAAGAAAGGAATATGTATTCCTTGTCAACTGGGAAAACAAGTAAGAACTTTTTTTACAGCAAAGAATATGGTATCAACCTCTTCTCCTTTGCAATTACTTCATCTTGATTTATTTAGTCCCGAAAGGCATTCAAGCATTAATGGTAAATTCTATGCTTTTGTAATAGTTGATGACTTCTCTAGATACACATGGGTATTATTCTTGAGAACTAAGGATGAAGCATTTAAAGAGTTTGAAAGATTAATAAGAAAAATTGAAACAAAATATAGTTTCAAACTCATTAGAATTATAAGTGATCATGGCACTGAATTTCAAAAAGATTTTATAACCTTTTGTGATCAAAGAGGTATTAGCCATGAATTCTCAGCACCAAGGACTCCTCAACAAAACGGAGTGGTGGAAAGGAAGAATAGGACTCTACAAGAGACAGCTAGAACTCTATTACAAGAAAGTAAGCTTCCAAAGAAATTTTGGGCCGAAGCTGTAAGTACATCGTGTTATGTTTTAAATAGAGTACTCATTCGTCTTATTATTTTGAAAACACCATATGAGCTTTTAAATAACAAAATTCCCAACATAAGTTATTTCAAAATATTTGGTTCTAAATGCTTCATTTTAAATACAAGTGATGATTTGGGAAAATTTGATGCTAAGTCATATGAAGGAATTTTTATTGGCTATTCTCAAAATAGTAAGGCTTATCGCATCTTCAATATTAAAAAGTCATGTGTGGAAGAATCTGTTTATATTACTTTTAATGAGACTAACAATGATCTTCTAAAAGAAAGTGAAGATGATGCAGGTAATTTGGAGATAGTCAACATTTCAGCAAACCAAAATGAACAAAACAGTAGGCGGAATGAACAAATTCAGTAACTTGAAATGAATGATCAGCATGAACATGAACCTAAAGATTTGCAGGATGCTGAAAATGAGTCTAATGATCAAGTGAAAGTTATGCATGATATCCAAATGCCAAAGACAGCTAGATACATCAAGAATCATCCTCTAGAAAATATTATTGGAGATATCAATAAAGGTATAACTACAAGGGGAGGTTTACAAATCACTGTGCATTCTCTGCATTTTTGTCACAGGTTGAGCCAAAGAATGCAAAGGATGTTATAATTGATGAAAACTGGCTATTGGCAATGCAAGAAGAACTTCAACAATTTTAGAGGTGCCAAGTATGGGAACTTATGTCTCCTCCAAAAGATGTTTCCATCATTGGTACGAAATGGGTTTTCAAGAACAAACTTGATAAGCATGGCACAATCATTCGTAACAAAGCTAGATTGGTAGCTCAAGGATACAATCAACAGGAGGGGATTGACTATGAAAAAACTTATGCACCAGTAGCAAGGCTGGAATCAATTCGAATTCTGTTAGCTTTTGTTTGCTACAAAAAGTTCAAGCTTCATCAAATGGATGTAAAAAGCGCATTCCTTAATGGATACATCAATGAAGAAGTATACGTCAAACAGCTTCTTGGATTTGAACATGAAAAGTATCCTAATAATGTGTACAAACTAAAGAAAGCTATTTATGGCTTGAAACAAGCTCCAAGGACTTGGTACGAAAGATTGAGTAAGTATCTCTTATCAAATGGGTTTGTTAGAGGTAAGATAGATTCTACATTGTTTATTAAGCATAAAAATGTCGATATTATTATTGTTCAAATATATGTAGATGATATAATATTTGGTGCTACTAATGATTTCCTTTGTGAGTGGTTTTCCAAGTGCATGCATAAAGAATTTGATATGAGTTTAATGGGTGAACTCAATTACATTTTGGGACTTCAAATCAAGCAAACAAAGGACGGAATTTACATCCATCAAGCCAAATACACAAAAGAACTACTCAAGAGATTTGGCTTTGAAGGATCTAACTCGAAAGGTACACCAATGAGCACATCAATAAAACTCACCACTGATGAGAAAGGTATTAATGTAGATATAACAAAATATCGAGATATTGACTATGCAGGATGTCAAATTGATAGAAAAAGTACGAGTGGTGCTTGTACTTTCTTGGGACAAAGTCTCGTATCATGGCATAGTAAAAAGCAAACCTCAGTTGCTCTTTCAACTACTGAGGGTGAATACCTAGCTGCAGGAAGTTGATGTTCTCAGATATTATGGATGCAAAAAACTCTATGTTGTAGCAGCCCCGAATCTGGGCCCCAAACCGCCGCGGATTCGGTACACTGTTACTATCACTATTTGCGGAAGATATAAACATAAATTGTTTATACATTACATTACACACTATTCCCCAAGGTCGAGTAACCTTAACTTAAACACCATTCATAAAATATCTATTACACAACAATATTTATCAAAATATATTATTACAAACAAGCCGCACTTTATATCCCAAGCTGAACTTGGCCTTAACCTATTTCCTGTGTCCAAACGCATTCACCTTATCTGCAATGTTTTATCATGATATAGCAAGGGTGAGCATGAAAGTTGCCCAGCAAGTTTATTTACAACAATATAACGATATATCATGATTGAAGAGTGTGAATAATAAGCTGGCTATAATTCATCAATATAATTGAGAACTAGCACGAACAAACTTTTGACTGAACAAATTTTAAACATGAACAAACATTTCTGAACCAACTGGTAATGAAGGTGATCAGCCTTTCATACCTGACTTATACATGCAAGATGTACAGAGTACAATTTTCATGGCAATCAACAATGATTAACCACAAGCTTGAAGAAACTACTCTTATTAGAGTTAAGTAAAAGAAAACTTGCCTGAATCGTTGATTACCGCAACGCAATTAATAACGCTTTATCCGAAGACCTAATATTAGTAATATAGATCTCCAATATTAGAATAATATCATCACAGTATAATACTGTTATATTTATATCCACAGAATAACCTAAACACATTACCACATAAGCCTATCAGTCTATACAGCACATAAGACTAGGTATCAAGTCAAACTATTGCAGTCTGAGTTGAACCCAACACAATTCTACCATCCCGACGGTCTAGTCGGATTAATATCGAGTTTAAGTTCAATTAAACTCTGACTAACCACTTAACCATTATCACATATAATTTCTTATCAGACAAAACATTTTTCCTAGGCTCGTAATAATTTTCGGATAATTATTACCATTTATCACCATTTTTCAATCATTAAAACCGTATTTAAATAAATTAAATACCACATAATTTCCTATTCATTAATATTCATTTAATATAAAATATTAATGAAAATCCTTACATAATATTATAATATATTTTATAATATCACAAAGTATTTTTAATACCTTAAAATCATAATTATATGATTTTTAAACACTTAAATCCATTATCCGATAATTAATATTAATATTAAAATATTAATATTTTCATACCAAAATATCAAAAGTTATATTTTATAACTTAAAATATTTTTATAACACTTAAATCATTTTTATATGATTTATAAAGCATTAATTCCATTTTTCCTTAATTTATTTAATATAGTTATTAAATAAACTAATTATCATTAATATTGATTAATTAATGAAATTCATTCCAAAATATTAAAAGTCATCAAAAATAACTTAAAATATTTTCTTATACCATAATATTATTTTCATGATTTTTCATGAATTAAAATTATTTTTAAATAATTTATTTAATATTATAATTAAATAAATAAATACCATTTATATTCCAAAAATACTAAATATTTTTGAAATATATCCAAAATAATTAAAAACTAATTTTCAAGCTTTAAAATAATTTTTCATAATTTATTTTGTATTTTTAATAATTAAAAACCATTTTTTTCTAATTTATAATCATTTTCCGGAAAATAATAAATAAACTGTCGCTATAGGCCTTTAGCGACACTTGTCTGTCGCCATTGGTGTTCTTGAGTGATCTTGTCAGTGTTCGAGGTCCTTGTTTGACCGGTTTTATTTCTATGTTCTCATTGATTTCTGGGCTGGAATTCGTGTTAACGTTATAGTACTAACGTAATACTACAATCACCAACTTGTTTCATGGCCATACAGCATCAGATCAGAGATATATCGGCCCCTAAAAGTCATGTCAAGCTTGTTCTTCATTTTCTGGGTTACCCAGAAAATGAAGAACAGTCCATGGTCCCTACTTTGAGCCTCCGGATCTAGGCCTTCCAGGTATGATTAATGTAATATTAATATTTCATTGTGTATTAATCATGTCACTGTACAAGTAAATAACCTCAGATCATCTTAACAACAACAGATCTAAGCTATTAAGTCCGGTCAAACTACCTGACAAAACCTGTTCTTGGTGAATTCTGGGTTTTCCAGAAATTCATCCGGACAGTTGGTCAAAGCATGTTTGACCACTGATTACATTAGTTCTGAGCACGATCCAGGTGATCTAATGGTTTGAGTATGTAGAATAAATGTCAGACTACAACATCCAACCAACAACATGACATAAACAATAACAGAATGCAAGATCCGAACCTCCAAAAATGGTTGTCAGACTTTTGAAAATTCTGGGTTTACCCAGAAACAAAAATTTTGCTCGGTCAACGTACTTTGACCGATCATATCTTTCAATCTAAACATTATCTGAGGTTCATTTAAGTCTCACATCAAAGTCCTAACATCAAATAACATATCTATAACATAAACTATACCAAACGTCAAACACATAAAGATCTAGAGGCCCTGACATTTGACTGTCAGGCCTTAATTTTTCAATTTTTCCAGATTTCTAAAAAAAATTAGATCCGAGCACCCTAATGTTATGGATCTATGATCCAACAACCCAGATCTCTAATTGACACCTTATTACACATATTTGAACAATCAATTACAACATTTAACAAAGAATCGAAGGATTTCTAGAATTAGGGTTTTTATACCTTTTATGCTTTAATTCTTGAATCTGATTCTTTGATCTGTTTCTGGTACACGTGGGGCTTGAATTGAGACTGAAATCATACTAAAATTTCGTGGGTTTGAGAGAGAATGGGAGTTGGTGAGAGCAAAAATAAGATTAGCTAAGTTTTTGTGCACTTTCTCTCTCCAATTCCATTTATATTTGTTGCTTTGTTGCTATGATCTGGCCAATTTCGGCTGGATTCAATGTTTGTAGCTAAAGGCTAGTACTAGGGTTGCTCAACCACTCCCCTTAGGTTTAGATCTATAAGCAACATCCAATAATGCACAAAGGGGCATTCTAGTCATTTTCCATTTTATTTTAATGGCATTTTTGTAATTGGCCAATCCCTTAGGATTTAGGGTTTGGAAATTTTAGGGTTTAGGGTTTGGAGCATTTAGGGTTTAGGTTTTAACCCTTAACTTTGTAATTTAATTTCTAACATTTCCGAATTTCGGTTATAAAAATAGAAAATTAATATTTCTAACTTATAATTAGAATTTTCTAATTATATAAATAATTTCTTAATCATAAATTCAATCTTGCTAATTAGGATTAGCATTTCCTACTTACAATTGCTAATAAAGCAATTAGGGTCAAAATGGTCATTAGGGTTGAAAACCCTTGAATTACGATTTCTAATAGAAAAATTACTTTTCTAATTTAGAAATTAAATCTCGTAATTAGTTTAGGGTTTTCTAATTACACAAAAATTGAAATAATTAGGATTAGGGTTTCCTAATTAGCATTGCTAATTTTAGCAATTAAGTCCAAAATTGAGCATTAGGGTTTCTGACGAAACAATTAGGGTTCCAAAAATTGGAAATTAGAATTTGTTAATTAATTAACCTTTACCCTAATTAGTACTTAATTAATAGCACTAAAGCATTAAAATTCTCCGTTATATACCCAAATTAGGGTTTCATTTTATCAGAATCTAAAATTAGGGTTTTCAGATCTGGTATTAGAGTTTCTAATAATCAACTAGAATTTCCAGTAATTCTTTAGGGTTTTCCCTAATTAATTAAAATTATAGGCGTTTAACCTTGTATATACATTGCATTCCCAATCTAGGGTTTTCAATATCCGAATTAGGATTTCGTACTCCCGGAACTGAAACTAGGATTTTCAGAATCGATTTATAGGGTTTCTTGTTAGACGTTAGGGTTTTCTAACTGAACGCTGTCGTTCTTAATATATTCATAGGGTTTGTTATAGATATTCTTTATCTGGTCAACCCTTGACCCTAAACCACATTCTGAACACATCATTAACCATAAACACAGAACATAATCACATAAATTCTTAATCCTGAATAATTCACCTATATCCTTCACCGAATTTTGAAATCCTCAAAATTCAATCCCAATAACATTAAACGCATACACTTATTTTCTGTCTAGGTCTAATATTTGACCTTAAATCAATCATTTAAGATTTTAATAAATTGCCCAAATTCTCGGGTTGTCACATTCACCCCTCCTTATAAGAATTTCGTCCCCGAAATTCACCTTACACCTTACACCGTGCACCTTACACCATTCACACATGAACCTTACACCTTACACCGTGCACCTTACACCATTTACACATATACCATTCACACACATTATTACATACTACCCAATACACCTCTCACCAGAGTAAAAGTTTTGAAATTGTGCTGAGGGGTCATATAGACCATGAACACATTTAGTTTTAACGGTAGTGATCATACCGCAAAACAATACATTACTTGGTCTGTTTACAATCACGAAGAAGGTAAACTACCATTACTAGTACTTTAGGTGATCATCCCATTGTACAGTTACGTCATGCATAACGTATTAATCATTTTTAGCGAATATTTACGCTACTAGATTGGATTATTTATCCAAACATTATCGTTCACCTCGGTCTTATCATTGGATTCCGCACCAAAACAATTTGGTTCGGGAAATTCTTTCAATGAACACTTGGAGTTTTTATAACATTAGTCTAGCTGAATCAAATAGCATAGACTCATATCAATAATTCAATTCAATCGAATTATTTAGGTGTAGCCAAACCCCATTGGCAAATTAAAATTTTTGAAAACATTTTCAAGAATGACGTCATGATGCCGCACTATATTAACAGTCCATTGAGGATTCCGTCATTGGTGATTTTATCATACTACATCATACCATAGTAGAATAGTGACTTCAGGTCAAATTCACACTAAGTAATAATGCATTGATGACTCCATCATTTTTATCATCTCTGCACCAGGTTACATGGTACATAAGTGATAAATAAAAACAATTTTTGATATTTCAAATCATTTGCGTCTAGCCGAGATAAGTAGCATAGACTATACTTTAAACCGTTTCAAAAATGGTTACGAGTCTACTTTTTTTTTTAAAGGCACATAGTGCGTATTTAGCTTGATGTCCAAAAATTTCGAAGTTTAGCATAGCTAGGAGTTTAGGAAAACCTAAGTCTCCACTAATGATCATTTGCTTAACAATCTATTTGTTCCTATAATCCTTAACACTCCATTCACACACAACTATACCCAATTCATAAAACCACACTTATGAGTTCATAACCTGGACACAATTATATGAGTTTACGAACTTACCCTAGTCTGACCTTTGGCGTCCGTTCGCTGAGGGGCTCATAAACATTTCATATAACTATGCGTCAAGAATGTCACATAAGTATGAGTTCTAAGAACTCGTACTTAATCCTATATTCTCTCCTATGACCTATTTATCTATATATAATAACTAGTGTGACACAACATTTCAATTATTACCAATGCCACCAACTAAGTAGTTTTTACACCAAGTACAATTCCCCGCCCATACAAGAAATCATACAACTCAGTTGCTAACACGAGTCCTCATTGAAATCCCCACCTAATCTTAACCCCCTTTTTTCAATACGAATTCAATTCATATTCATAATCCATAACTCTTTTATGAGTTTTTATAGTACCATTTCATAGTACAACTTTCACACAGCATCTTGCTGTAAACTTTTCAATCATAAGATTGATTCATTTCCCATATCATAACATTTATCAGATCACGGGGTGATCTTATCGTATATATTACGATTCAATTCCATGCGCTATGATCGTTTTATTTTACGATCTCCTATCCCTGCACTTTCAGTCTTTTAGACTCGATCTATTCACCATTACTGTTCAACTTTATTATCAGAGTTAGGGAACTCTGTAGCTTAACAACTTACCGAGATTCGTCTTTGAATCTTACTGACCAACTAACTCTATGTGAGTTAGTCTTATCCTAATCACTGCGGTTATTGGTCTCAGGTATTCCTAACTAAGCTTCATAACCAACAGCTCTGATACCAACTATAACAGCAACGAATCCGGACCCCAAATCGCCGCGGATTCGGTACACTGTTACTATCACTATTTGCGGAAGATATAAACATAAATTGTTTATACATTACATTACACACTATTCCCCAAGGTCGAGTAACCTTAACTTAAACACCATTCATAAAATATCTATTATACAACAATATTTATCAAAATATATTATTACAAACAAGCCGCACTTTATATCCCAAGCTGAACTTGGCCTTAACCTATTTCCTGTGTCCAAACGCATTCACCTTATCTGCAATGTTTTATCATGATATAGCGAGGGTGAGCATGAAAGTTGCCCAGCAAGTTTATTTACAACAATATAACGATATATCATGATTGAAGAGTGTGAATAATAAGCTGGCTATAATTCATCAATATAATTGAGAACTAGCACGAACAAACTTTTGACTGAACAAATTTTAAACATGAACAAACATTTCTGAACCAACTGGTAATGAAGGTGATCAGCCTTTCATACCTGACTTATACATGCAAGATGTACAGAGTACAATTTTCATGGCAATCAACAATGATTAACCACAAGCTTGAAGAAACTACTCTTATTAGAGTTAAGTAAAAGAAAACTTGCCTGAACCGTTGATTACCGCAACGCAATTAATAACGCTTTATCCGAAAACCTAATATTAGTAATATAGATCTCCAATATTAGAATAATATCATCATAGTATAATATTGTTTTATTTATATCCACAGAATAACCTAAACACATTACCATATAAGCCTATCAGTCTATACAGCACATAAGACTAGGTATCAAGTCAAACTATTGCAGTCTGAGTTGAACCCAACATAATTATATCATCCCGACGGTCTAGTCGGATTAATATCGAGTTTAAGTTCAATTAAACTCTGACTAACCACTTAACCATTATCACAGATAATTTCTTATCAGAAAAAACATTTTTCCCAGGCTCGTAATAATTTTCGAATAATTATTACCATTTATCACCATTTTTCAATCATTAAAACCGTATTTAAATGAATTAAATACCACATAATTCCCTATTCATTAATATGCATTTAATATAAAATATTAATGAAAATCCTTACATAATATTATAATATATTTTATAATATCACAAAGTATTTTTAATACCTTAAAATCATAATTATATGATTTTTAAACACTTAAATCCATTATTCGATAATTAATATTAATATTAAAATATTAATATTTTCATACCAAAATATCAAAAATTATATTTTATAACTTAAAATATTTTTATAACACTTAAATAATTTTTATATGATTTATAAAGCATTAATTCCATTTTTTCTTAATTTATTTAATATAGTTATTAAATAAACTAATTATCATTAATATTGATTAATTAATGAAATTCATTCCAAAATATTAAAAGTCAACAAAAATAACTTAAAATATTTTCTTATACCATAATATTATTTTTCATGATTTTTCATGAATTAAAATTATTTTTAAATAATTTATTTAATATTATTATTAAATAAATAAATACCATTTATATTCCAAAAATACTAAATATTTTTGAAATATATCCAAAATAATTAAAAACTATTTTTCAAGCTTTAAAATAATTTTTCATAATTTATTTTGTATTTTTAATAATTAAAAACCATTTTTTTCTAATTTTTAATCATTTTCCAAAAAATAATAAATAAACTGTCGCTATAGGCCTTTAGCGAAACTTGTCTGTCGCCATTGGTGTTCTTGAGTGTTCTTGTCAGTGTTCGAGGGTCCTTGTTTGACCGGTTTTATTTCTATGTTCTCATTGATTTCTGGGCTGGAATTCGTGTTAACGTTATAGTACTAACGTAATACTACAATCACCAACTTGTTTCATGGCCATACAGCATCAAATCAGAGAGATATCGGCCCCTAAAAGTCATGTCAGGCTTGTTCTTCATTTTCTGGGTTACCCAGAAAAAGAAGAACAGTCCATGGTCCCTACTTTGAGCCTCCGGATCTAGGCCTTCTAGGTATGATTAATGTAATATTAATGTTTCATTGTGTATTAATCATGTCACTGTACAAGTAAATAACCTCAGATCATCTTAACAACAACAGATCTAAGCTATTAAGTCCGGTCAAACTACCTGACAAAACCTGTTCTTGGTGAATTCTGGGTTTTCCAGAAATTCATCCGGACAGTTGGTCAAAGCATGTTTGACCACTGATTACATTAGTTCTGAGCACGATCCAGATGATCTAATGGTTTGAGTATGTAGAATAAATGTCAGACTACAACATCCAACCAACAACATGACATAAACAATAACAGAATGCAAGATCCGAACCTCCAAAAATGGTTGTCAGACTTTTGAAAATTCTGGGTTTACCCAGAAACAAAAATTGTGCTCGGTCAACGTACTTTGACCGATCATATCTTTCAATCTACACATTATCTGAGGTTCATTTAAGTCTCACGTCAAAGTCCTAACATCAAATAACATATCTATAACATAAACTATACCAAACGTCAAACACATAAAGATCTAGAGGCCCTGACATTTGACTGTCAGGCCTTAATTTTTCAATTTTTCCAGATTTCTAAAAAAAATTAGATCTGAGCACCCTAATGTTATGGATCTATGATCCAACAACCTACATCTCTAATTGACACCTTATTACACATATTTGAACAATCAATTACAACATTTAACAAAGAATCGAAAGATTTCTAGAATTAGGGTTTTTATACCTTTTATGCTTTAATTCTTGAATCTGATTCTTTGATCTGTTTCTGGTACACGTGGGGCTTGAATTGAGACTGAAATCATACTAAAATTTCGTGGGTTTGAGAGAGAATGGGAGTTGGTGAGAGCAAAAATAAGATTAGCTAAGTTTTTGTGCATTTTCTCTCTCCAATTCCATTTATATTTGTTGCTTTGTTGCTATGATCTGGCCAATTTCGGCTGGATTCAATGTTTGTAGCTAAAGGCTAGTACTAGGGTTGCTCAACCACTCCCCTTAGGTTTAGATCTATAAGCAACATCCAATAATGCACAAAGGGGCATTCTAGTCATTTTCCATTTTATTTTAATGGCATTTTTGTAATTGGCCAATCCCTTAGGATTTAGGGTTTGGAAATTTTAGGGTTTAGGGTTTAGAGCATTTAGGGTTTAGGTTTTAACCCTTAACTTTGTAATTTAATTTCTAGCATTTTCGAATTTCGGTTATAAAAATAAAAAATTAATATTTCTAACTTATAATTAGAATTTTCTAATTATATAAAAAATTTCTTAATCATAAATTCAATCTTGCTAATTAGGAATAGCATTTCCTAATTACAATTGCAAATAAAGCAATTAGGGTCAAAATGGTCATTAGGGTTCAAAACCCTTGAATTACGATTTCTAATAGAAAAATTACTTTTCTAATTTAGAAATTAAATCTCGTAATTAGTTTAGTGTTTTCTAATTACACAAAAATTGAAATAATTAGGGTTAGGGTTTTCTAATTAGCATTGCTAATTTTAGCAATTAAGTCCACAATTGAGCATTAGGGTTTCTGACGAAACAATTAGGGTTCCAAAAATTGGAAATTAGAATTTGTTAATTAATTAACCTTTACCCTAATTAGTACTTAATTAATAGCACTAAAGCATTAAAATTCTCCGTTATATACCCAGATTAGGGTTTCATTTTATCAGAATCTGAAATTAGGTTTTTCAGATCTGGTATTAGAGTTTCTAATAATCAACTAGAATTTCCAGTAATTCTTTAGGGTTTTCCCTAATTAATTAAAATTATAGGCGTTTAACCTTGTATATACATTGCATTCCCAATCTAGGGTTTTCAATATCCGAATTAGGATTTCGTACTCCCGGAACTGAAACTAGGGTTTCCAGAACCGATTTATAGGGTTTCTTGTTAGACGTTAGGGTTTTCTAACTGAACGCTGTCGTTCCTAATATATTCATAGGGTTTGTTATAGATATTCTTTATCTGGTCAACCCTTGACCCTTAACCACATTCTGAACACATCATTAACCATAAACACAGAACATAATCACATAAATCCTTAATCCTGAATAATTCACCTATATCCTTCACCGAATTTTGAAATCCTCAAAATTCAATCCCAATAACATTAAACGCATACACTTATTTTCTGTCTAGGTCTAATATTTGACCTTAAATCAATCATTTAAGATTTTAATAAATTGCCCAAATTCTCGGGTTGTCACATATGTGATTTTGACATATTATGTGATTGTGTGCCTATTTATTGTGACAATTCAAGTGCTATATATATATCCAAAAATCATGTGTTGCATTCACGTACAAAGCATATAGAAGTAAGGCATCATTTTTTACGTGATAATGTGTCAAAAGGTTTAATTAAATTGATTTTTATTCCAACTGAAAATCAAATTGCAGATATATTTACTAAACCTTTGAGTGAAGATAGATTTTGCATGTTACGTAGAGAACTTGGGATGTGTATCGCTTAATTTTTGTTATCCTATTATGCATGTATATCTTAATAACTACTAAAATCTGGATATTTGCTATTATGAGTTTTTCGGCTGATCATTAAATGTCCTCAAATCGTTGACGCGATATATGTGCTATATTGATTTTTCGAAATTCGAAAAGACAACTCTGTTGAGAGACGTAGGCGTGTAAGGATATATTTAATAGAGAGTTTTATTTTTCGGATGCCTATTGATTTCCTTAATTAATGGACACAATAATCAAGAACTTTCTCATCATTATGTTTGAAATTTGAAAAGACCGGATGGAAAAAGGCGTCTCGGGAGACGTACGTGTATGTGTACATGCGTTTTATCTATTAAATGATTTTTTGAAAATCGAAAAGGTTTTCTCGAGAGACGTACGAATAAATGAATCTCATCATGGGTATCTTTTTGAAACTTGAAATGACAAGTTGACTGAAAGACGTAATGATGTGGGAGTGTACACCTTTTTACCCTTTAAATCTTATTATGTACTCTTTACTCCTCATCTTCTCCAACTCTTTCTAAACTTTGGTTTTTGTTCACATTTCTGATACTCATTTTTTCTCTGTTTCTTTAACACACTAAACTCACCATGAGAACTCGTACAAACAAGAGAACGATGATGGATTCTGACGACGATTAGACACCGGTTCCTCCCCAATCTACTGCCGGACCATCTCGGCAGAAGAGGAAACTGAAGAAGGTCGTGTCTTCAGAGACGGAGTATGTGGATTCTTCGTCTTCTGACGAGTCCACTTTCAGCCCATCCTTGCCTAAACCTACTGGATCTTCTCGGCAACGACAGCACACGACTCCATCTTTTAAGCCAGAGATTACTCCTAATCCGAGTTCGGTAAACCCTAATCTCTCATTTGATCTTCCTGACAACTTCTTCCGAAGTAATGCGTATGAGGTAGGTTTTAAAATAGTAATTTTTCCCAAATAATTTGTTTATGAGAAATTGGTTGATCAGATCTGTTTTCAACAATCTTCTTTGAGACCACTTTTTGAATCTTGTGGTTTTTCGTCAATGCTTTTTCCTCCATCTGTGGCTTATCCTAGACTTGTTCAACAATTTTATACAAATCTAGAGAGTCATGGGGATTTTTATACCTCTTTTGTCAAAGGAAAGTCTTTATATTTTACGGTCATCGATTTCGATAGTATTTTAAATATCCCATCTTCTGGTGTGTGTCCTTTTACAAGGAAAGGTGTCGTTCATTCTCCTTTTACTCCTCTGGAACAGTTACAAATTGTTATGAACAATTCTGTGTTAAGTGATGTGTTTACTCCAAAAACTGTTGATGTCTCTCCAATTTCTAGTGTCCTTCATCAACTTGTTAGATACAATATGTTGCCTCGGTTAGGTGGAGGAGCAGATTTTACCTATCAAGATTTGATAGTTGTTGCAATTATTTTAAGAGGTGTTTCTTTTAATCTGTCCGAAATGATGCTTCATCATATGATCACCTGTTTACGAAAAATTAAGACTTGTTTACCTTACAGTGCTACTCTCACTTCTTTGTTTAAACATTTTAAAATATCTTTTGAAAATGAAAATTCTGTTTCAATTACTGATTCCATTAGTGTTGGGTCCCTGAAAATGTCACGTATCATTTTACTTGATGGTATATTTGTTCATGTCACTCCTGAAAATCCTGTTCCTCCCATATCCATTCCCTCCTCTCCTGTTCAACCCCATATTCAATCTTCTTCTGAAATCATTGATATGTTAAAACTGGTTCTCGGTAATCAAGAGAAAATGCAAGTTGAGATGTCTGCCCTTCATACGCGTATGTCTGTTTTGGAAAAAGGCAAGTTGCCATTAGGTGCACCTGAAATCAATAAACTCTATCATACAATTGAGGATGAGTTTATTGATTTACAAGCTGGTTTTGAGGTGCAAACAACTGCCTTGGCTGAGTTGAGGCAACGTCGACTTAATAGGAATTCTTGTCAGTTGAGTCAGAAAATTAAATTTGTTAGTAATCAGGTTGGGGAATTAGCTGAGTTTATGGCTTTGAGGTTCATTAATGTTGGTTCTAAACTCCACATGCAGCGTAAGAACTCCACTGTTACAGAATGGGTGCATTTCAACTGGTTAGCCGAGTATCAAGGGGAATTTCTGGACGTGCCATTACCACCTGACACATTTATTCCTCGTCCTCCTCGCTTTGCTAGTGATTTTACCCTTGCTGAAAGGATTCATCGTGCCCAACATCGTCCATACTTCACCACGAGGGATGAGCAACGTGCAACAGTGGCAGAACTCGATTGATGGCTCTTTCCCTTTTTACTAGATGACAAAGGGGGAGAAAATTTGGGTTTTTAAGACTGATTTTAAGAGACTGAATTTTTTTGTGCTTTCACCAGATAATTGTCTAAAGTTTTTTAATTTAAGTTAGTAGTTTGATATTTAAGCTAACATAATTGCAGGTACATGGCCAGATAATGGGAAGTTAAGATTTACTGAAATTGTTTTGAATTTCAGTTAGTTATTATAAGATTCCTGAAATGATATTAATGCATGAATTTAAGGGGAGCTAAACATATTGTATGCATGAACATAGGGGGAGTTAATGGGAATTAAAAAGTTTTGGGTTGTCATCATCAAAAAGGGGGAGAATGTTGACCTAGTCATATTTTATCCTTAAGTTTTGATGATGAATTATTAGTGTGCTAAACTGTTTTATGGCATTTCAGGTATATGATGATAAGGAATATTTTTCAGGAACATTTTCAACTGGGTGAAGAATTTTTCTTTACTAGGAAAAACCAAATGTAAGGTTAATTGCATAATAATTGATTTTTCATTTAAAGGCTCTAGGACATATCATTTACATTTTTGTTATATGTCTTAAAATGAAAAATGATTTAACAAGTTTTGAAAAAAGGTTTTTCTAAAAACTTGATATATGTTTTGCATGTCTAGAAGCTAAATGATATATCTTTGATTGTCTAATATTTTTTGTACACGTGGAAATCATTAAGCATGGTTAGTAACAAAATGGTTGACATAGTAAGTGCACGGTTTTTCAAGGAGTAATGATAATGATTATCTTGGAACTTTGAAAGCATTGATTATTGATAAAGTTGATTAGTGTCATACGCCACTTTTTATGCAAACCGTCACTTTAGTTGTTGCATGCTATTTAAATGCTTGGAGAGATAAAGCAAAAACTATTTAGTGGTTTATTATGGTTTATCTCAACTGTATACATAACAAAGAGTTTTATGACACACGTTACTTTAGTTGTTCCTTTTATGTAGCCACACGCCACTTGTTATGAATAGAAAGATAAAGTCAAAGATGTTTTTGAAAGTGGATTATCTATTAAAGGGGTGTTTATATTTATCCCAAAACACTAAACATAAGCTTGATTTGTTATTTGGATAAATATTATCTTAGTTGGATTTATATACCGTTTGAATATTGGGACATAACAGAACTTATCTTTTACAACAGTAATATATTTTGTTTTATAAATACAATATTCTCAAGCATGGAAAGTTACACAACTCACGAATTATCATTGCACTTATTATTGTTATTAAGCAAAATTGATTTACTAAGTGCAATTCTTGAGAAGCTAAGCAGTTTAATTTTGGGTATTATTTGAGGTGATATTCGGTAAGAAATTAATTGCTTATTTTTGTGCTACTTGATCATTGCATATAGTTGAGTCTTTAATTGTTAAATTGATTATTCTTGCATTGATCATAGACCTCTATATTATATTGATTTTTCTATTGTTAGACTAAGTGTAGTCTAAAGGTTTTAATCCTGGTGGATTAGAAAAGTAGGTTACAAACAGGTTCGAGGAAGCAAAGGTGCTTGAAGGGTGCATAGGTGCACAAGTAGCAAGAGAGCTCAAAGAAAATTAATTGTTTATTAATTTTTGAATCTGTTATGTAATCTGTATTTATTTATAAAGAAATAAATAAAGTGAGTCTCCAATACTAGTTGGTATTAGACGTGGACTAGGCTATTATCATAGAGGGTAATAGTTGAACCACGTAAAAAATCTTGGTGTTGATTTTAGTATTTGCTTTACTTTAAAATTACATAAGTTAATTAATTATCTTAATTTGACTACTTGCATTATATTTAGATAATTTGTTAACATCAAATATTTTATTCAAAAGGCAATATTAATTCAGTAAACTGATTTCAATCATTTTAGTAACCTGAAATTAATAGTTTTTAAAAGTTGGCCATAGATTGCTCCTACACTTATTCAACCCCCCTTCTAAGTGTGCCTAGTTAAATTTCAAGTAATAGTTTTTAACTTTCAACAAAGGGATAGTGATGAAATTTTAAACAAATTTTAATTGTTAATTGATAGTATTAAATGACTTTTTTAATTCATGCGTAAAAATTTTAAATGACATATTTTGGTACTACAGTAAAATCTCTATTTAGGAATAGACTTGGGACCAAACTATTTGCATTCTAATTGAGAGGTTATTACTAAATAGATGTATTGGTACAAAATATTTTTCGAACACCAAAAAATATCCACTTTAATAAAAATATAAATTTTATAATAAAAATTAAAGAAAACATAAATTATTTA
This sequence comes from Panax japonicus, assembly GCA_020205505.1. Classification (NCBI taxonomy): domain Eukaryota; kingdom Viridiplantae; phylum Streptophyta; class Magnoliopsida; order Apiales; family Araliaceae; genus Panax; species Panax japonicus. The sequence goes on along the minus strand of CM035102.1, from coordinate 17,290,022 downwards.
GATTTTTAAACTAGGAAAATGTAGTATTTTATAGAAAATGTGGTATTTTATAGGAAATATAGTCTTTTATAGAAAATATAGCCTTTTAAAATTAATATTGTCTCTCTCTCTCTCATATATATATATATGTGAAATTATTACTATATAGAGATATAGTTTCTTAATACGAGACTTAAAAAATATATAACATATTACAATTTAGAGATTATTCCTATTTATAACTGGCCCAAATTGGGACCAATTTTTTTTATAATATTATAGAGGTTATTCTTATATAGAATATTCTTAAATAGGGGTTTTAGTGTAATAATTTATAATTTTTATAAAAGGATAGTGATGAAATTTTAATTGTTAAATGATACTCCCTTCTATTCTAAATAAATGACGTTTTAGGGAGTTTAATTTTATTCTATATAAGTGTCGTTTTGAAATTTCTATATAATATAGCACTATTTTTTTTCTAATTTACCACTCTATTTAATATGCTTAGTAAATGCAATTCCATGAACCATTTTACTACATATACAACCAAAGTTCCAATAACTCATTAATTGTCTTCATCTTTGTGGAGAGAGAAATAATTAATTAGGAATACAAAAGATATTTTGTATTATTTCTTAATAAATGTGCTTAACTCTAAAATATTATTTAATCTGGATAAGAGGGAATACTATTAAATAACTTTCTTAATTTATGCACGTAAAAAGTTTAAATGATAATTTGTTAGGAAGGGAAGTACTCCATCCATTCTATTATATATGACGTTCTAGAGAGTTTTTTTCTTCCCAAAATATTTGACATTCTACAAAATCAAAAATATTTTGCCTATTTGTTTCCTTTTCTACCCTTCCTTCTCTACCACTATTAATGACTATTTTTTCTATTTTCAAAAAAAGTTCAAATTCTATTCTTTAATTAGGAGAGAAAATTAGGGAAGAGAGTGTGAAACCAAGTCTGGTGTTAATGAAGAATTAAATGAAATCAAAATATTAATTAAGGGTAAAATAATAAAAATATATTTATTTTTAATCTATGTGAAAATTTCTAAAACGTGTTATATGTGTGATATAATGGGATGGGGGGAGTATTACTATTTTTATAGAAAGAAGATTTACGACAAAGATGTATGTACATGATTCTAGCAAAGAGACATTTTAGACAGGCAACTGAGGAGGGAATCCGATAAAATCTAGAGAGAAAATCTACTGAGAATGAGAAAGAGGGAAAACCGGAAAAGGTCTTGAGTCTTGACTCGTGATCGTTGTGCAGAAACTAAACGGGGGCTTCTTCTCTTCCATCTATCCACAGTTTTAGAATTCTAGATTTTGGAGAGAGAAAATGTCTTCATCAAATCCAAACCCATCAACAGAAGGAGAAATGAAGAATCCAACCCCAAAATCCAACTGGGTACTTCCTTACAAGACCCAAAGTCTCCAAAAACTCTACACAATCGGCAGAAAACTGGGCCAAGGTCAATTTGGGACTACCCATCTTTGCACTGAAAAGACCACAGGCAACCCTTTTGCTTGCAAATCAATCCCCAAAAAGAAACTCATCTACAAGGAGGATTATGAAGATGTTTGGAGGGAGATTCAGATAATGCACCATTTATCCGAGCACCCAAACGTGGTCTTAATCAAAGGCACCTATGAAGACTCACTTTATGTTCACATAGTTATGGAACTTTGTGCTGGTGGGGAGCTTTTTGATAGGATTGTGATGAAGGGTCAGTATAGTGAGAGAGAGGCTGCTAAGCTTCTCAAGACTATTGTTGGGGTTGTGGAAGCTTGTCATTCTTTGGGTGTTATGCATAGAGACCTCAAGCCTGAGAATTTCTTGTTCACTAGTACGGATGAAGATGCTGCTCTTAAGGCAACTGATTTTGGCTTGTCTGTCTTCTACAAGCCAGGTTTCTGATCGTGCATTGAATCTTCAAATTAATTGTTTCTTGATTTTGGATTTGGGTATTTATGACTAGTTTTCTATATCATTTGGGACTCATTTTTCTCCCTATAATTCATTTTCTAATTCATTTTCTTTTTTGGGTTTGGTCTCATTTTTTTTTTGTTATGATTCTTCATTACTTTCTTCTCGGTTGATGATCTAGTATTTTGTTTTTCTTGTAAGTTGCTGTGCCTTATTTATGTTTGGGAGATAAGATTTGGAATTGGATTTTCTGTCATCAAGAGCATGATTCCTTCTTGGTCACTTTAGTTTAGTAATGTTGATAAATTTAATCAAATTGTATTGATTTGTCTGACTTATTTGTGATATGGGTTTTTGCTGAGAGTTTATATTTTAATTGGAAATGAAACCTTTGCCTTACTGATTGAGTAATGTTTGGAATTGTGGATGTGGTACTAGGAGGCTCTATTATATGGACATTAATCCCTCCTTGTTTTATGTGCTGGATATGGCAAGGGAGACATGCTACTTTTAGGATGTAGAGCTACCAGTGTATGGAAGAGAGAAACCTTTTTGCAAACATTTCAGTTTTGGTGCTTTTGGAGTTACTCCGGAGAAGTCCTTCATAATTTTGTAGAAGATATATTTTTTTCTGGGGTTTAGCGTTTATTTCCCTTTATACTCTTGTAATAAGGTAGAGGCGGTGCGCCCCCTTTTTCTGCAGTTGGGAATGAACAATGTTTCATATGGCTGTTAATTCAATTTTCTGCCAGTTGAGATTCTGGGCTTCTTTTCTTCCTGCTAAATATGTTTCCCTTTTGTTTTCCTTTTCAGTTTTCTGTCCTTTTTTTTTCTTTCTCGTTTTCTTGAAGTGAAGTTGTTGTTTCATGTTTTTGTGAAAATTGTGAGCTCTGTGATACTTTTCAGCAATGAACATACTTTGTAATTTATTATACATTTGTTTACTTAAATATGTAGTTACTTGTATAGTTCACATTATTTATAGTTTTTAAATTTATTTTTCTTCATTTGTTCGATACGATTTGTAGTTGTTGTTCTGCTTTGTGTAAAAATTTAAGTGGGCCTTTCCTGATTAAATTGATTTTCTATGTGAGTTAACATGATCCATTTGAGTTGTAGGTCAGTCCTATTGTATGTTTATTGTGGTACTCCTTTTATTGGGTCAAAAACAAAAATCTTTAGCAGGAAAGTTTTTAACATAATGCACATTTCATTTCAAGTTGTTCTCTGTTATATGTTTCTCTGATAATACTGTTGCTTTGGGGGTTACCTGCATGATTTTCCATTTGTTCTTTTGTTTTTTCGTTTTTTTTCGATCTCTATTTGTTACTCACATCTTATCTTAATAGGAACCTTCCTTGTCTTTCCTTTGTAGTTATTATCTGTGTTAATATCTAATGCTTCAGATACTTGTCAACAAAATAAAAATAAGCTTATGATTCATATGCAAAAAGAGAAAATGTATTTTTTTTTCCATGTTTTTAATTGTATGATGGTATAGATGTTGCAATTGCCTTTTAACTCTTCAAACCATAAGAGGTTTATTTATAGATAGTCAATCTATAGACTTCAGTACACAAAAACCCCAGTTACTTCATCTTTTTCATAATCATCGTGGGATACTACTGCTATCTTTGACATCTTGCTATATATTAGCTTGTAAACTTGAAGTCAGTTTTGAAAATGTACTGGAATTCATCAAATCTAATTAGAAAAAAAAAACCTTTTTCTAACCTTTGAACTATGCTGATGAAAGGAGACTTTGGTTAATGTTTATTACTCAAACTTAAGCACCTAGGGTTGTCTCTGCATATCTTGTGCTTTTTTAAGGAATGTCTACTTCAATTGGTTCCTGTCAGAGTCAGAGTATCAGGAGGAAGAATAGTTGTTGTACTTGAATCTCTCTCTCTCCCCTCCCTTTGGGTTCACATCTGGTAACGTTCTAGTACGAATATCTTATCTTTATATTATAAGAAATATCCGGAGGTGGCTGTACATGCTAATATGCTATAAATTGCCGTTATTCATGCTTCAATAAATTTGCAAACCTTACTGAAATTTCTGTGGAATTAAAGTTTTTACCGGTGCAATTTCTGTATATGTTTGTCTTGTTACCAAGCATTTTTGGTTAGTGATATAAAATTGTTGGTTGTCATTTCCTTATGATGAATTTTGCTCTTCCATTTTACGTAGGTGAAACATTTTGCGATGTAGTTGGGAGTCCTTATTATGTTGCCCCAGAAGTTTTACAAAAGCATTATGGACCAGAATCAGATGTATGGAGTGCAGGAGTTATTTTGTATATCTTACTAAGTGGCGTTCCCCCTTTTTGGGCAGGTAACTCTGTAGTTGGTTTTTATATCTAATATATTAAGGATGGAGTTTTACTGGTTACTGTACAATGACTACTAACTTTTTTGTACCCCTTGGTTACTTCAGAAACTGAGATGGGGATCTTTAGACAGATATTACAAGCGAAGTTAGATTTTGAATCTGAACCTTGGCCTGGCATTTCGTATAGTGCCAAGGATCTGATACGTAAAATGCTTGATAAAAATCCAAAGAAGAGGCTAAGTGCACATGAAGTATTATGTAAGTTAATTTTTCATGCATAGAGCAGGGTGACATGTTTGAGGTTCACCAATTGAATAGCCAAATACTAACATTTTTAAAAGTTGAAATATCTTCAAACTAATGAATTGGTTATTTTCTCTATCAGGCCACCCTTGGATTGTTGATGATAGAATTGCCCCCGATAAACCTCTTGATTCTGCAGTGCTCTCACGATTGAAGCAGTTCTCTGCAATGAACAAACTTAAGAAGATGGCTTTGCGTGTAAGGTTTCACTAATCTATTATTAATTTCTACTCCATTATTAATGTTCTTACGAATCTATTAGAAAGACGGTGCTAAAACTATAACCTTGCGTTAGGAGACTTTCAGTTGTGTTTGGAGGGATTGAAGTAAAACAATTGTCTTCCTTTGTTTGGGTGAGAGGGAAAGGGAGTGGAAATAAAGGAGCTGCATCCAGAATTACAAAATAATGGTTACATCCAGTTTCCACTCCCAACACAACCAAATAGTTGAGGCTAACTCTTCCCCTTCCTTTTCCTTCCTCCCATTTTTATTCGTTTGTAGCAAACAACATGAGAAGAGAACCTATCTTTCCCTTTTGTTTAAACAGAAAGAAGCTAAGAGCATGGTTTTGTAGGTTTCACAAGTTTTATATATGAGAATTTGTAAATATACCTTTGTATAAATGTCAGGCTAAACACTTCATTTCCAGAAAATTATGCAATCCTAATTCTTTCATACTAGTAACATTCATATCGTAATGGTAGGCCCATTAGTTCCAGTGAAAACAGCTTGTGCTGGCCATTGTAAGGTTGCGACTCTGCTGCATAATAACGAGGACCATATTGAGCAATTCTGGTCTTAGCTTTTCTCTACTGAGGTGTGAAGCTGTGATGAATGATGATGTATGCGAACATAGCTTATGATATTTTTGACTAGATAATCATGTTTTCAAACCGCTTTCACAGAGTGTTCATACTCTTTTGTGTATGTTACATTATATGAGATACATTTTTAGTTGAATTTTAGCTATTGTCCGATACCAAAATATATAGCCTGATTTCCCTTGCGATCTAAAAACACTGATGTGATAAAATTATGTACTACAAGTGCACAACGTCTATTGTAGATTTGGCAAGTGCAGGTCGAACCACAGAGACTAGATCAATTCTTTAATATATCCTTAATTAATATTTTAGGCAAATTAGAAACAAAAAATGGTGGAGAAGATTTATTAACTAAACTATGCAAACTATTAATTAATGACGAAAACTATTAACGAGAAAAGATACTTAGGAATTAGATTCCACCAAATATTAACATAATAAATAATTTCTTATTTCCTAAATCAATTCTCAAATTATTTTCCCTTCCCTTTAAAAATAATGATTCATATAATTAATATGAACAAACATAAGTTATGAAAATTTCACATATTAACTATAACTTATCAAAATATCGCAATTAATATAAAAATCATATGTAATTTATGTGGAGGAAAATATGAAGGTGAAAATAATTAGGCATTAATTTTGTAACGGAAAGAAAATATTATTATGAAATACTTAGTTTAATTATAATCCTAGGTATTAGAAATTTAGCTAGCCATGGAATTAAAAACAAAAATAAATAATATTAGTACTACTATTTGTATGAAATAAGAACAATAATTAAAAGAGAATTTCTATTATATCAATAAAAGAAAGTTACAAATACTCCCTGACAGTGGTTCCACAAGTGATTGGAATAAGAGAAAAGACAAAAGCTCTAAATATCTTACTCCCTTCTACACCAGTGAAAAACTAAGGAAAAGAAAATAATAAGTGGTGGTGCTTCTCTCTAAAACAAAAAGCCTATTTATAGGGAGAATACATTTATGCCCTAATTTAGGTTCATTGAACTTGGACAATTTTATTCTCTTCATTCTCTTCTTTCCTTCTTGACTTTCATCTCTATATAGTAATCCTCTAAGAGTCTTTTTTCAACTTTAAAGGTTAGATATAAGTCCTTTATTTGCTCCAAATGTTATCTTCTACAAAACAAAATAAAATGTATTAGTTAATAAAATAAGAATATAAAATAATAAATATGGAAATATTAAAATGTATAAAAAAATGTGTATATCAAATACCTACATACCTATCTTTTGCTCGTCCTCGAGTAAAATAAAAACAAAATAAAAAACTATACTACCCTATTTTCGTAAGAAACACGATTGCACTTAGCATGTGCAACAAGCCTTTAAAACCCAAGGTTACCCCAAGTAAACGAGTTGTGTCTCGTGAGGGTTTGCATTTAATATATCCACAAAATTCAAAAATATTTTTGAGTTCAACAAGTTATGAAATTGAAAGAAAACTTCTAAATATCCACGGATATTATATATAAGCAAGATTAAATTCAAAATAACCCTTTCATTTTATCAAAACTACTTGATCTTTATTTTAGACACCATCCTTCAAAAAATTAATTCCATGTAATGCATGCATGTGCATATGATGTAACTCTTAGTAAGGATTTTTACCGTGAAAATCAAGCAAAAACTTTTTTCTTTCTTGACTTGTGCAATGTTTCGTTTTCTTAGGCTTTGCAGAGTTACCAATGTAGAATGTTGAACCAATGACTCCCAAACCAGTTGGCTTTATGGCACTAGGTGTAGAGACACCCTAAGGGCTTACTAACTCGAGTAACAAAGGCCACAAAACTAGACTAGTCAAGCTGATTTTATCCATCACACTTTTCAACATGAATATCGATGCTTCTTGAGGCTTGGATACCCAGTTATTTCGTTCGATGGACATTGAAGCAGTTATTTATTTCTTTTTTTTCTTTTTTTTTCAACTATTTTTTTTTTCAATTTCTTTATTTTTTTTATTTGAAATTGTTCGAATCATAGTTTATATCCACAACTAAGAGTTGGTGTAAATGTGTAGTGTAAAAATGCTTATGAAATCAATTTTAATTCAGATGGTGTTTCGAACTAATATTTCGTATCTTATCAATGATTCAAGAGTTCTAAATCTTTTAATCTTACTCATGAGTTTTGCTCCACAAACACTTATTAGAATTAATTCAATCCATAGAAAGTCAAACAATTTCTTTTTTATTTGTGTTTTTTTGCTCTATTTTCCTAAAAAGAAAAAAAAATCAAATACAATAATACAAACAAACTCCCCCTCATACCTAAATCATGCATTGTCCTCAATGTGCAAATGAAAAATAGAGAACAACGATATGAAAGAATTATATCTTATACTAGGGGTGAGCATGGTGCGGTTTGAAGTCCAAACCGCACCCGAATCCGCTTAGGTGCGGTTTGAAAAATTCAAAACCGCACACGAAATCGCTTGTGATTGGTGCGGTGCGGTGCGGTGCGGTGCGGTTTTTATTGGTGCGGTTTCGGTTCCAAAATCAATTGAAACAACAAAAAAGTCTAAGCCTTCAATAAAATTTAATATAGAACTTGCATCGAGCAATTAACTTAATGACAGAGTCGGCAATGAGAATTATATTAAGTATAGAACCAAAGTTCCTTCTGCCAAACATGTCAAATTCACCATCAAAGCATAAAACAGTGAGACACGTAAAATAGTTTTAGTTTATAATAAAGGAACGATGCTTTAAAACTAAAACATACACTATATAAAACAACGGAGACCATATATTCGATAACAAACAAGAAGGTTTATCTATTTCCCCAGTAATTAACAGTAAATACTTGAGATAAAATGAAGTTCTATCTTATATATTGCAGGGAGGACTTGTAGAATATAATCCTAGCTATACCTAATTTGAAAAATAATCTATTAGACTATTACTGTTATAGTATTGACCTTAACCAATGCATCAAGTACTCGAACCAACGAATTTGGCCCCTCCAATAACGCATCAAACAAATTCGAAATTTTAAAACCCAATTGCTTAATTTTTGACTTTATAATCTCTAACAATCTTCTTTCAATTTGTGAAAAAATGACAATGCAAGACTGGGGTTTTCTCTGAGCGTGTTCAAGTGAAAAGTAACTTTAGAATTTACTAGAGATAATACATACATACACACACATGGTGCGATTTCGGTTTTATGCGTGCGGTTTTGGCTAGTAATCAAACCGAAACAGTAAATTTGGTTATTCAACCCACCTAAAATCGTCACATACGCAGGAACCGTTGGTGCGGTTTTAATTGGTGCGGTTCGTGTGATTTTTGGTACGGTTTCGGTTTCAATTTGGTTACTTGCTCAGCCTTACCTTGTACGATGAGGCAGAAACCGGATGAAAATATTGTACAAAAGAAAAATATACGTACAAACTTACAAATACAAGTGCAGTGCCAGTCATGCTGAATCAGGTGGGTCAACAAGGTATACCACCTCCTCTGGTTCGGTCGACATTTCTAAAAAGGGTTTAAGTCGTTGACCATTCACTTTGAAAATTTCTCCACTCTTTGGATTTTCAATATCGACTACCCCATGAGAGTAAACTTTTTGACCATCCCATCTAGAACGCAATTTGCCAGGAAATAAGTGTAGCCTAGAATTATACAAGAGAACTTTTTGACCAGGTGAAAATGATTTTCTAAAAATTGATTTATCATGAAACACTTTTGTTCTTTCCTTGTAAATTTTAGCATTTTCATAAGCATCGTTCCTAATCTCATCTAACTCGGCTAATTGCAATTGTCTATGACTCCCACCAGTGGACATATCTAAATTCAATTGTTTTATGGCCCACAAAGCACGATGTTCAAGTTCAACAGGTAAGTGACAAGATTTCCCAAACACAAGCCTATACGGTGACATCCCTAAATTAGTCTTAAAGGCAGTACGGTAAGCCCACAATGCATCTAAAAATTTTAGAGACCAGTCTTTTCTATTAGAACTTACCTTTTTTTCCAAGATTTGTTTTATTTGCCTATTTGAGACTTCTACCTGACCACTTGTTTGAGGGTGATATGATGTTGCAAGCATGTGGATGATGGAATACTTTTTTAGCAAGGATGCAAAAGGTTGATTGCGAAAATGTTTGCCTTGATCACTGATTATGGCCCTAGGGGTGCCAAAGCGAGAGAAAATGTTCTCTTTCAAAAATTTGACAACAACCTTGTTGTCATTGGTCTTGGTTGGTATAGCTTCTACCCACTTAGACACGTAATCCACCACAAGTAAAATTTACAGATTTCCAAAAGAATTTGGAAATGGGCCCATGAAATCGATTCCCCACACATCAAACAATTCAATGACCAGAATGAGTTGCATTGGCATCATATTCCTCTTAGTGATCCTCCCTGATTGTTGACACCTATTGCAATTGGCACAAAATGATGTGGCATCCTTGAATAGACTAGGCCAATAGAAACCACACTGGAGGACTTTGGCGGCCGTCTTTTTGCCTCCAAAATGTCCTCCACAAGCTCGGTCATGACAAAATGACAGGATACTTCTAAACTCGTGGTCGGGTACACACCTCCTAATGATTTGATCAGGACAATATTTGAACAAATAGGGGTTATCCCAATAAAAGGGTTTGACTTGTGAAAGAAACTTGGATCATTCTTGTTTGGACCAATGGGAAGGAATCTCACTAGTCACTAGGTAATTCACAATATCAACAAACCAAGGTGTAGCAGATATGGAGAAAAACTGCTCATCTGGGAAAGATTCATTTAAGGGCAGGTCAGAGTTGGACTCCACTACTAAACGTGACAAATGATCTGTTACCACGTTTTCAGACCTTTTTTGTCTTGTATCTCTAGGTCAAATTCTTGGAGCAATAAGACCAAATGAATTAAACTGACTTTTGAATCTTTTTTGGATAGAAGATGTTTAAGAGCAGAATGGTCAGTGTAAACAATTATATTAGACTCAATAAGATAAGATCGAAACTTTTCTAGGGCAAAAACTACAGCTAGAAGTTCTTTTCCAGTAGTTGAATAGTTCAATTGTGCATCATTCAAAGTCCTACTAGCATAGTATATGACATGGGGAATCTTGTTGATTCTTTACCCTAGAACAGCACCAACTGCATAGTCAGATGCATCACACATTAACTCAAATGGTCGTCTCCAATCGGGTGATTTGATGATTGGAGCTGAAGTCAACTCCTTTTTGAGTTGTTTAAAGGATTGAAGACATTTTTCATTAAATTCAAATTTTGCATCTTTACCTAGAAGATTGGTCAAGGGTCTTACTTTCTTACTGAAATCTTTAATGAATCGCCTATAAAAGCCTGCATGTCCTAAGAAAGAACGAATTTCTTTGACTGTCCTAGGTGGTGGAAGATTGGCAATGAGGTCGATTTTGGCTTTATCTACTTCAATTCCCTTTTCAGATATGATGTGACCAAGAACAATTATTTTTTTTACCATGAAATGACATTTTTCCCAATTTAGGATTAAGTTTGTTTCCTTACATCTCCTTAGAACTAAGTCAAGGTGGTGAAGGCACTCATGAAATGTAGACATCTATGAAAATTTCTAGGAATTACTCCACCATGTCAGAAAAAATGCTCATCATGCATCTTTGAAAGGTGGCAGGGGCACTACATTGCCCAAAGGGTAGACGACGATATCCAAAGGTTCCATAAGGACAAGTGAATGTGGTCTTTTCTTGGTCTTCTGGGGCTATGAGAATTTGAAAGTAGCTCGAGTAACCATCAAGGAAACAATAGTAAGCATGACCAGCTAATCTTTCTAGAATTTGGTCTATGAAGGGTAAAGGAAAATGATCCTTTCTTGTGGTAGCATTGAGTTTTCTATAGTCTATGCAAACCCTCCAACCAAATTGGACACGAGTGGGAACTAAGCTTCATTTTGAACCACAATTAAGCCAGACTTTTTAGGTACCACCTGGATAGGACTTACCCACGAGCTATCAGAAATGGGATAGATGATCCCATTATCTAGACACTTAAGAATTTCTTTCTTAACAACCTCTTTTAGAACCGGGTTTAACTGCCTTTGTGGGTCTCTCACAGGTTTAGCATCATCTATTAAGTGGATCCTATGTTGGACGATGGTTGGACTGATCCCCTTAATATCAATTATACTCCATCCTATGGCTTCCTTGTTCTCTCTCAGGATGGTTAATAACTCTTCCTCTAGTGTGTTTGTTAAATCGGAAGCAATGATCACAAGAAGAGTTTTGGAGGGACCTAAATAAGCATATTTCAGATTATCAGGCAGAGGTTTGAGTTCCAACTCTGGTGGACTCTTTTCAAGAGGTTCTGAAGATTGCAAGAATGGCTCAGTCACGGGTTCCCATTTAGAGTAAGATATTGATGTTGATGACTCTAGCATTTCATTAACCTCATTTACATATTTTGTTTCATCCCAATTTTGACCAAAATGATTTAGACAAAAATTAAAAATTTAGTCTTCTCCCGTAAGTTCATTGTCAGACATTTCTTGAATCATGTTCACTTCAACAGGTTGGTCAGAAAAAGCACTAGGTTATTTTCCCACATTAAACACATTTAAATCAATTGTCATGTTCCCAAATGTCAATTTCATTAGTCCATTTCTACAATTGATTAACGCATTAGAAGTTGCTAGAAATGGTCTACCTAAAATGACAGGAATTTGACCCTTGGGATTGACAACAGGCTGAGTTTCAAGGACAACAAAGTTAACAGGGAAGACAAAATCACCAACCTTAATGAGTACATCTTCAACTATTCCTTTTGGCACTTTAACGAAACGGTCTACTAGTTGGAGTGTGGCACTTGTCTTTTTCAACTCCCTAAGCCTAAGGTTTGGTACACAGAAAATGGTAACAGGTTCACACTAGCTCCTAAATCAAGCAAAGCTTTTCAATTAATGTGTCACATATGATGTATGAAATAGTAGGACAACCGGGGTCCTTATACTTCACAGGGACTTGACATGACAAGATAGAACTAACATGGGATGTTAGAAAAGCTTTCTTAGGAACATGAGTGGTTCTTTTATGTGTGCACAAATCTTTTAGACATTTAGCATATGAGGGAACTTGTTGAATGACATCTAGAAGAGGAATGTTAATTTTCACTTGTTTGAACACTTATAGAATTTTGTCCAACTGGGCTGGCTGCTTGTTTGAAATAAGTCTTTTAGGGAATGGAGCTTTTGGTTTGAAGACTTTTTCAGTTTACTCATAAGGTGTGGTTTGATCATGTTTTGAAACATGCTTAGTGGATGGGCCTACTAACTCAAAGTTTGTAGGATTTTCAGGCTGGGTTAACTTTGAAGATGAATCATTAGATTCAACATTTAATTTTTTCTCTTCATTATCAATGCCAGTATGATTGTTAAAATAATTTTCAGACCTTAAAGAGATTACAGAATTCAGATGATTGACTTGGTTGTTTTCAAGTGAATTAACACGATAAGGTTTTTGAGTAGGGACTGAAAATTTTGGATTGGTCTCGGGTTGACTGGGAAGCTTACCCTTCTCTCTTTCACTAACTATAGTGGCCAATTGACTCATTTGGATTTCTAGGCGATATAAGGCTTGGTTAGTGCTTTGCTGAGATTTTATTAAAGTTTCCACACTCTTCTCTAAGGTGCTAAGTCTCCTCTCACTTTCATTAGAAAAATCTGGTGGATATTGAGGTGTTGAATTTGAATTTTGGTACGGACCAGGATTTGACTTTTGGTAAGGTTGAAAAGATTGATTTAGAGACTGATTGACCTGATTTAAAGAATTATTAGGGTAGGGTCCTTGGTTCCATGCAAAATTAGGATGATTTCTCCAACCTGGATTATAAGTGGGCGCAAATGGGTCATTCCTAAGTCTTTGAAACATTGCATTGACTTGTTCATATTCTTCAAATTGGGGCACGACTTTAGGACATTCCTCAATCACATGACTTGGTGAATTACACCTTAGACACAAAGGTGTTGGTGTTGAGACTTGGTTCACGTGTGATTGTCCCCTAGTTTCTAAATCTTTAAGTCTTTTAAATACACCGGCCAACTTAGCTTCAGTAGCAATTGAATTGTCAATTGTATGAACACCCCTAGATGAACTAGGTTTATCGGTCTCTCGATAGTTTCCGATTGCATGGTTTTTTCTGCTAAGTCTTCTAAAAACTCCCAAGCCTTTTTCTCATCATTATTCAAAAAATCCCCTTGACACATTGACTCTAATATTGTTTTAGTGGGATAGTCTAAACCTTCGTAAGCAATTTGACACAATCTCCATTTCTCAATTCCGTGGTGTGGGCACTGGGATAACAAATTTTTAAATCTATCAAAATATTTTCAAAAGGACTCTTTTTCAAGTTGGCAAAATTAATGAATTGCAGTCCTAATTTTAGCAGTTTTATGATTTGAAAAATATTTTTTTAGAAATGTAACAACAAATCCCTCTCAGGTTGATATGGAATTATTTGGTAGACTATATAGACTATATAACCACTTTTTAGCATTATCTTTTAAAGCAAATGTTATAAATCTTAATCTAATTGAGTCATCAGACAATTGTTAAATTTTCATTAAGGCACAAACTTTCTCAAATTCCTGAATAAATAAATATGCATCTTCTATCCCCGTGAACTTGGGTAACATTTTTTATAAAATGTGGTTTAAGTTCAAAATTGTTACCAGTTACCGGTGGTAGACTAATACATAAAGGTTGGGCAAAGCGGGAAGGATAACATCGATCTCTTGAAGAAACAATTTGTGCGCCCTCCATTTTTCTTAAAGTGGGATCTTTTAAAGTGAAATTCGAAAAATCAAATTTTCTCACTAATCGGGATGTTTCGTCCCTAATCCACACTTTTTGCATACACTACTTGGCAAATAAGCAAATAAGCACAAAAAAAAAAGAAAAAAAAATTACTTCTAAGGTCAACCTAAATAGAATCTAGACAGCTCCTAACTGTTCCTAGTTAAATTGCAAGGTCCAATTTCGAAATTAATTATACCACTAGCCAGGTACGTGTAAGAAAGGTGGGAGTCTCTCCGTAAATACGGTGACTAATTGAATAACCACACAATCTTTGAGCGTTTACCTTTTGAATCACTTGCCCAATAGTTTGATTAATTTAAAATTCAGCTTTCTCTTAGAGTTTTTTGTCCTAATTGAGCTCGAGAGTCCTAGGGGCGAACATTTACTTGATTTTATTAGGTCATGGTTATGCAAAATGCAAATTGGGTTGTTTGTGGGTCAAGGAAGGGTGATGAAATTCCCACCTTATCTTGTTACAGGTTGTGTCCTTAATGTTAGATTAAATATGAAAATGTTCAAATAAAAAAATTATAAACAAATAAAATGTCCTAAAACTATGAATTACAAAAAAAGGAGAAATTTTGACATACCTCAATTCTCCAGTAATCACCACATTTTATATTTGACAAAAAATAAAATAAAATAAAATAAAAGCCTAGAAAGATGTGCTCTACGTGTGAATACATGAATGCGGGAAATAAATAAATAAAATTAATAATAATAAAAAACTAAACTATTATATTTTTTTAATAAAAAATGGAGATACGAAGTATCGAATAAATCGCTGCAACAAAATCTTTATCTTTTCGTTCCTTCGATCCGCTTCAATAATCCTGAAAAAAATAAAAAAAAATAAAATTAGAGTTAAAACTATTTCGAATAAATAAAAATTAAGGAATAAATAAAAATTAATTCTAGTCCCCGGCAACGACGCCAAAAATTTGATGTGATAAAATTATTTACTGCAAGTGCACACCGTCTATTGTAGATTTGACAAGTGCAGGTTGAACCACAGAGACTAGATCAATTCTTTAATATATCTTTAAATATTTTAGACAAATTAGAAACAAAAATGTTGGAGAAGATTTATTAACTAAATTATGCAAACTATTAATTAATGACAAAAACAATTAATGAGAAAAGATACCTAGGAATTAGAATCCACCAAATATTAACATAATAAATAATTTCTTATTTCCTAAATCAATTCCCAAATTATTTTTCCTTCTCTTTAAAAATAATGATTCATATAATTAATATGAGTAAGCATAAGTTATGAAAAAATCACAGATTAACTATAACTTATCAAAACCTCGCAATCAATATAAAAATCATATGCAATTTATGCGGAGGAAAATATGAAGGTGAAAATAATTAAGCATTAATTTTGGAACGGAAAGAAAATATTATTATGAAATACTTAGTTTAATCATAATCCTAGGTATTAGAAATTTAGCTAGCCATGGAATTAAAAACAAAAATAAATAATATTAGTATTACTATTTGCATGAAATAAGAACAATAATTAAAAGAAAATTTCTATTATATCAATAAAAGAAAGTTACAAATACTCCCTGACAGTAGTTCCACACGTGATTGAAATAAGAGAAAAGACAAAAGCTCTAAATATCTTACTCCTTTCTATACCAGCGAAAAACTAAAGAAAAGAAAAAAACAAGTGGTGGTGCTTCTCTCTAAAACAAAAAGCCTATTTATAGGGAGAATACATTTGTGCCTTAATTTAGGTTCATTGAACTTGGACAATTTTATTCTCTTCATTCTCTTCTTTCCTTCTTGACTTCCATCTCTATATGGTAATCCTCTAAGAGTCTTTTTTCATCTTTTAAAGGTTAGATATAAATCCTTTATTTGCTCCAAATGTTATCTTCTACAAAACAAAATAAAATGTATTAGTTAAATAAAATAAGCATATAAAATAAAATAATAAATATGGGAATATTAAAATGTATAAAAAAATGTGTATATCAAACACCAATACAGATATGATACTTTAAAAGGATACAACAATCTGTCTTATAGGTTTTTTATGTCCCAGATAAAATTCTCTTTCTAAAAATAGATGAGGTTGTACATAATGTTCCATATATATTTACAGTGAAAAGTTGATAAATCTAGCAGTTATTTGTTTATGAATAATGTTATTTTAATTTTAATAGGTTAAATTGGAAGTTCACAATGTTTGGGGAATTGTATGATTTAATATTTATAAAATATGTCTCTCATTTTGGTAATGGAGAATATATATGGGTACCAGGTGTACATAAAAAAAATACTATATTATTATCACTTTTTTATCCTTAAAATCAAGGTGGGCAATTCCCACCTTCCTTACCAAGTGGGTATGCCTCTGAGCTGAGCTGAGTTATTTATATCAACAAGATTCTCCTTTGTTGATAGTTTAATGATGTAGAAGTATTTGGAAATTCAGTCCTTTTTTCTGTTTGTTAGCTATAGCTGCATGGTAATCTCCTTCATATATTATGGTCCTCATAACCTACTTGTATGATTCTTTTCTATAGATCCATTCCTCACTATTTTAAAGTATACGTCACCTAGTACGGTTATGTCTATTTACCCACAACCACAAGGTAAAGTTTGCAACTTCTCTTATTTAGAAATGATGAGTGCCTTAGAATCACTTTGAGGGTTCAAACAAACCATAGTATCCTCTCTTTCTTTTCTCTCTAAAACTTGTCTGTTGTAGAAATCTGTCTTCTGTAGAAATGATAAATTGGAAATATTGCAGCCCTGATACTTTGTTTGCTAGATTCCACAAGTTTCCTTTGTAGTGTGATTACACAAACTTGTCAGTCTTCTTGTTTCTTGTTGATACAGGAGACTGATTCATCTGGTTCTAGTTGGCTGAGAGTGAGCAACCACTCCTTTGTTCTTTCTCTTGCTTTCATCATTTTGTTTCCTTCCCTTTCCAAAAAACAGCAGCTGTTCCACATCAATTTATAATACTATTTTGTGAATCACTCATTAGTATTTTGCGAATCACTCATAAGTATCAAACTAACCTCTAGAAATTATAGATTAACTATGAACTAAACACGCAACAACCATGTCTATATACATTATCCATGAAAAGGAATAAAAAATATCCTAACATGTTTGCTGCTAATGTCAAACCAATCTCAAGCATCACTTAGTATCCCACATGTGGTCATTTATCCTTCCCTGTTTACACATAATTACAAATGCTAAATTTTGGCACGTTTGGATTTCATCTAATTCCTCCAATTCCTCGCATAGAAGGATGAAAAAAGTTTGCGTTTGGTTCTTAATAGATAACTGATATCTTGACAGCGAGAAAGGATCTTGTGAGAGAGAGGATTGCGGACCCAAATGGACAAAGCCCTAATTAAGAGAGTTAAGGAGATGGACACAGAATTTCTAGGAAAGATCCATACTGAGGAGGATGGGGAGTGGTCAAAATCCTAATACTGAGAGAGGTGAAGAAATTGAGATTCTGAACTATGTTAGCCTAAGTCCTACAACTTTTGGAATCTTTACTATAACCTCATAATACTAAGACACTCTTTGACGCAATCTTTCCCAAAAATTGTGTTTTCAATTAGGCTCCTAACATATATGGTATATCCTATCCTTCCTGTATTTGCCACAAGTGTTTCTGTTGCGTAGGAATATTTTTTTTGCAGATGCCTTGTCCCTTTTGAGCATCTGCGTGACTGGGTTTAAATATAATGCAATGCAACAATAATGCATGCCTCTGATTCAGATTTTTTCTTTCTAATTATGGAATTTATTGGAATGTACTTTAACACATATTGTGGATGAACTAATCTAATGATCTAGATTAGTTTTCATAAACATTTTGGCTTGGTTTCTGATGAATATGCAAATAAGTATTGTTGCCCAAATTTTGGTTGGAGTCTAATACCCGTGATAGTTGAGTCTCTCAAAGACACAAATTGTCAAAACCTCTTATCTCGCTTATGTCTTTCGTTTGTATCTGCTCTTATTATTTATTTATCTGATTCTTTAGTCATATTCATGTCTGTTGGAGATCAGGAAATCTAATTTTGAGTGAAGGTTACTCATAGAAGGCCCTATTTATTTTTGGCTGTTTGAAGGGTAATTCAATCCTAAGCCCCAATGTTTGATTTGGATTTTTATTCTTTTGATTTGTAAAAGGTTCTTTTAAATTAGGTTATATATTTAGTCTACTCTAGATAGTTGGTTTTGTAGTTATAGGTATACAGGCATAATGAGAAATAATGGATGTTCATAGATCTACAATGTGGCATGCGCTTAACCATTTTATCTTACAGAACAAACTGTGTCTAATGTGGAATTATGGAGTGAGAGGAATATCCGGTCTTGAAATATTGTGTTACGTAGTTAAGTTTTAATATGTTGACTACTTTATCTAGCTCAAACAGAGGTTCCTGATGCTGTCAACGTTTTATGGATTCTTAAACAAATTTTCCTTTGGAATCTGAAACTGTTTCCATTTTTATGTGATTTTATGAAGAATGTATTGCAAATTTCACATGTTGCTTCATTGCATCTGGTTTTGAGTTATGCATCTTGCTGTGTAGTCTTTTTCTGTAAGATGTAACGGATTTAGCCTTTGCCATCTTGCTTATTTGACCCTGATGCAAATTCAACGCCTAATTCAGGTTCTATATCAGGTTGATTGAATAGATATGATATATTGACTACAAATGAGATCTGTAAAAGTTTAAATGAAGTTTGAATGGATATGCTTTAACTCATCTTGTTCTTCTATATTATTACTGTTGTTTCAGTTAAGATGCAATTCTGTTTTAACTCTTGCATGTTAAACTTGGATCTGTAGTGCTCATGTGTTAGAGTCTTAACTTCAATCATGAGCTGCAGTACTGCTGAGGAAATTAACATGGCACCATGTGTTGGCCTCTTTTAACCCCTGCTGGAGTTCAGATTGACATGGATATACCTAAGTTGATTACCGACGTGCATGTATTCAGCAGTTTATTAGCCTATTTTCATATTCTGTACCCAATATGGCAATATGAGACAATAGTCGTGATCTGTTCAACCCCATATGCATTTATCCATTTCTAACCACAAAGTTTATAAAAGTCACCAATTACAAGAATGTTCAATAGCCATCTTTTAATCATTTGTAGGTCATTGCCGAGAAGCTTTCAGAAGAAGAAATTGGTGGTTTGAAAGAATTATTTAAAATGATAGACACTGACAACAGTGGAACTATCACTTTTGATGAACTGAAAGAGGGCTTAAGAAGAGTTGGTTCTGAACTAATGGAGTCTGAGATCAAGGATCTCATGGATGCTGTAAGAGGAATTTCCGATAAAACTTAAATTTCTCTACTTTCAAATTTTCTTTCTGGTATTGTGAACGTGATAATCTTTAGCAAATCTTTTAATTTGGGGAATTTTGGCAGGCTGATATTGACAACAGTGGATCAATAGACTATGGTGAATTTCTTGCTGCTACTGTGCACTTGAACAAATTGGAGAGAGAGGAAAATTTAGTGTCAGCATTCTCATTTTTCGACAAAGATGGTAGTGGTTACATCACCATTGATGAGCTTCAACAAGCCTGCAAAGACTTTGGTTTAGGTGAAGTTCACCTTGATGAGATGATTAAAGAAATTGACCAAGATAATGTAAGTTTGCCTAAATGATTTATGTTTTTATAAGCATATTTAGAAGTTAGTGTTCAAATGTTTTATTATTTCAGTGCTATAGTGGTTAAATTTGATTCGACTGTGTGAAGTATACATGTGCACAGGCAACATGGGGGAAACTGTGTAAATTTAAGTTCTTAGTGAGTAGGGACTACATCTACCAATCATTTTAAGAAAAGCAGGCCTTCCCGCTTTACCTGGTTGGGCTATTCATTATCTACCTCCGTTCCAAACTATTATAAGATTATTATTAACTTTTGAAAATCAATTTAAAATATTTTTAAACTCAAAATTTGGATGATTCATAAAAAATTATGAAACAGTAAATTTTACAATGATTAGTATTTTTTTGGATAATTTGTAAATTCATCATCCTATTGACTAAAATTAAAGGGATTTATGTCAATTTTGAGTATAAAAATGTCCCAAGTTTACTTTAAAATTCAATAATGATCTTATATTGTGGAATTGAGGGAATATATATTTAGTTGCTATATTTAGTTGCTGAAACATATAAAAGCAGGCCTAAATTTCAGGTCATATCTTGGCATATCTAAGCTTTCCATAAACCAAAAATATGAACCCCCTCAACTTTTTTTGCTAAAGCCAACTCTAGGAATCCTGGTAGTGTCATACGACACATATGGTCAAGCCTCAATACATTTCTAGGTATCCTGGTATTGTTGTATGACACATATGGTCAAGCCTCGATACATTTATGTGTTTGCGTATATTTGTAACTACCTTCTACTAGTGCATTTCGGGAGGATCATTTTTTTTTTCTGATAGGATGTTTACATTTGCAGGATGGGCAGATAGATTATGGAGAATTTGCTGCAATGATGAGAAAGGGCAACGGCGGAGTCGGTAGGAGAACTATGAGGGGAAATTTTAACTTAGGAGAAGCTCTAGGAGTAACGCAGAATGAGAAGTGCATCTGACAACCTTATTACCATGGACTTGGTCAATTCTCTTAATTTTTCTTGGACGGCGCATCTCCTCTTTATTTATTCTAAGGTTAGTTTGTCAGCAGTACTAACAGGAAGCAGTTTCATACCTTGTCTGTCAAATGTAAAATTAAATATTTATAGAACCGCAAGTACTTTCTGTTCTATTTTTCTCCCGCCTCGGGTGGTTCTGATAATGTGAGACTGAATCAATTAGAATTAATTTCATGCAGCTGTCTGTTGTATCAATATGCCTCATAATATATTTAATATTCTCATAATGTGGCACTTCGACGTAATAGGAGTCTGTTTAAAATCCAAATATTTCATTGGGAGTTTAGGAAAGCATGTGTAGGATTAACTGTTTTATTTATTGAAGAGGAATGGGCAATTTCTGTCTATCAATACGAAGGAGTGATTAACATAAAATTAACTTTGACCAATTGACTAATATAGTATCGACACGCAGGTAGAAAGTGATTTCTCCCTCTGTGTGTCAGTATTATATTGATCATATAACCAATTTACCATGAAGTTCCATGGTAACCAGATCCCACCAAGAGTTGCAATTTGTGGTTAAATTTGGTTGAATTCCAAATATGAATTGCAGAGCATAGTTATCAAGGAGGCGGGGCGACAGTCAGGAGTTTAAGTGCTTAGGTGACTAAGGCGTTTGACAAGTCAATAATATAAATTTTATACGTATAAAGTTATATATATTTAACATTTATATAAATATTTAGATATTTATATTTTTAATAATTTACCATATTCATAATGCATATTGTAGTATATTAAATCATAATAAGAAGTGAATAAGATTAAGTCAAAATGATAATTATATTATAAGCATAAGACAATAATGCTTCATGTCATATAAATACACTCAACAAAGTAGAATACACATTACAAGATTATAGTTTTTCTCTCTCTAAATTGATTGTAAGTAGACATGGCAATATAAGTAGTTAACTGTTGGGTCAAATCATATTAACTGGAACCAAATGGGTCGGTTAACCATTTTTATCTATTCAGGTTGGTTAAAGTTTGAACCCATATTTTTAAAACAAATATAGTTAATTAACTAGTTAACCATTTTTCAACTCATATTCTATTCAATTGCATTTCTCTCTCTCAGTAACCGCACAAAATACGATTATTTTTTTTGGATGGGTGGAAGTAGAGGGTGGGTGGTGTATACATAATCGATTAATATTAATTTATTTTGGGAGAGAGTGGTGGGGTGGGGTGGGGTGGGGTGGGTGGTGTACACATTATTTTTTTGGGCGGGGTGGGGGTAGGTGGGTAGGGGTGGGAGGGGTGGGGTGGGTGGGGTATACATAATCGCTTAATATTATTTTTTTGAGAGAGAGTGTTGGGTGGGTGGGTAGGTACGTGGGTGGGGGTGGGTGGGATGGATAGGTAGGTTAGAGAGGGGTAGGGTAGGGTAGGGGTGGGTGGGTGGATGGGGTATACATAATCGCTTAATATCATTTCTTTTGGGAGGGAGTGTTGGGTGGGTGTGTAGGTAGGTGGGTGGGATGGGGTTTGTAGGTAGTTGGGTGGGGTGGGGTGGGGTGGAGGTGGGTGGGTAGGTAGGTGAGGGTGGATGGGTGGGGTGGGGTGGGGTGGGGGTTGGTAGGTGGGGTGGGGGTGGGTACGTGGGGGTGGGGGTGGAGTGGGGTTGGGTGGGGGTGGGTGTGAGGGTGAGAGTGGGGTAAGGGGTATATACATAATCACATAATATTATTATTTTTAGTTGGGTTGGGGTGGGGTGGGGTGGGGTGGGGTGGGGTGGGGTGGGGTGGGGTGTATTGGGGGTAAGGGGTATATACATAATCACATAATATTATTTTTTTAGTGGTAGTGGGGGTGGTGGGGTGGGGGTAAAGGGTTGGGTGGGGTGGGTGGGGTGGGTGGGTAGGGAGGTGGAGGTGGGGGTGGGGTGGGGGTGGGGTGGGGGTGGGGTGGGGGTGGGAGTGGGGGGTAAAATGTATATACATAATCACATAATATTACTCCCTCCGTTCCTAAAAGATTGTCGTTTTAGGAAGTAATTTTTGTTTTAAAAATATTGTCGTTTTGAGTATATCAATACATATTAGCTATTTTTTCGCTTATTTAAACCTTTCTTCTATTTAAATTTTTTTTCCTTCTCAATGATTCTTATTCAATTTAATGCTATAATCCAAGTAGTAATTGGTTGCATAAGAAGTTAATTGGTTGAATTGAATAAGAAACATTGGGAGGAGAATAATTGGTTGAGACAATTAATAAGGGTAGTATAGTATTTTCGCTAGGTATTAATTATATTTCTTAATCTGTGTGCATTAACCTTAAACGACAATCTTTTAGGAACAGAGGAAGTATTATTTTGGGTTGGGTTAGGGTGGGATGGGGGGTAAGGGGTATATATATAATCACATAATATTATTTTTTTAGTGGTAGTGGTAGTGAGGTGGGGTGGGGGTAAGGGGTATATATATAATCAGATACTATTAGTGTCAAATCAGGTCTTCATGAAACTCATAACCTATAACAATATTAAAATGGTTAATATGTTTAATATGATTTTTAACCATAACCGTATGGTTCCAACCCACATTATCCATATTAAAAATGGTTAATATGATTTTAGTTTTTAAATTAAACCATAATCATATTTTAAAAATCAAAACCAACCCATAACCATATTTTGTCAGGCCTAATTGTAAGATTTTAAATTTGGGTCTCTCTAAGGTTTCTTAAATCTAATCGTATATTCAACAACAAAATATACGAATTTCCACATCATATAAAAAAAATTAACAGCAGTTGGTTAAAATTTAGTTACACACAACACACTAGTATACGTGATCAACAAGTAATAAAGTGTAAGTAGAGTATCGTTTCCACGATAAATTATTAATACAAATTATCAAATACTAACTCTTAACCAAACTAATTTTATTTAAACAATCAATTTAAGATTATGAATTAAATTATTTAATTAAACTAATTTTAATTATCATTAGTTAAAAATCAGATAATGAAGATTTAATATTACAACTTCACTTATTGCTTCACTTAAATTAATACAATTCTTATCAATTATGCTCACTATTCTTAATTGTTAATCAAGAACACATAAATAAGTCATCTCTCAATGCATCATACTCAAATAACCTTAAATCCACAGATGATAGAATTAAGAAGAACACCATAATTAACTAATTCAATATATCTCTATGTGAATTATAATTAAAGAAGATTTTAAGCACAAGTTCTCTATCAGATTGCATGCGATGTATATGTATATCTCTATCCTAGACATAAATTATGAATTCCAACGTCATGTAGAAAACACAATCACATACTATTATGATCAGATCTAAATCTATAATCTATCTCTCGAGTTCATATAGATTATCACGATAATTGTTAGCTAGACAATTAAGAAATTCAACACAAATCATAATAGACAATCCAAAAATAATAACAATAATTAATAGAGAAGTATACTAAGATAAACTACGCAACAAGCTCCATTGTAATCTTAAACAAGAATTTAGTTCATGATTATTGAATTAAAACCGATAATTCACAATTGAATAAGTATTAAAAGACAAAAATAAGAGTAGAGAAAAGAATAAAATCTTTTGCCAGCAAATCTCATGCTCCTTCTTGCTCATGCTCTTGATCTTCAATTGTCTTCAAGTTGCTTTAATTTCCAAATCTAATAAAAACTAGGCTTTTGTCCTAATCTAATGAAAATCTAATCTAATAGAATCATCCCCTTTAATCCTTGTGATTCTCCTCCTTTTATATGCCTCTTCATGTGTCTTTTAACCCTCCTTAAAGTCCACAAAACAAACAGCTCAAACCAATTCTCCTTGAACTCAACTTCTGAAAACTCTTTTTCTTCCCAACAAGCCCGCCCTGATGGACTTTTTGTACTAGAAAAGTGCCGCCCCGACAGGCATACTTTTGAACTCTGCCCCGACGAGCTTTTTACACTAAGGATTGCCGCCCCGACGGGCTTTCATGACCAAAAATTATAGAAATGTCACTAAGCTCCATTTTTCATGTTTTAACCTTATGAAGCCGTTTTCTACAACACAATTACAAAAACAAGTAAAATAACACTAAAAATACTTACAGTTAAACAAAGAATTAAGCCTTAATGGTGTCCAATTTGTAGGTATAAAATTCACTCATCAGCAGCAGTCAACAAAGCAAAATAGACCAGAAATAATAGAAAGAAAGAAAATTTGAGCAGCAACCAACAAAGCAAAAGTTTCTACAATGCATTGTAACTTGTAAGTCAGCTCCTTTGACCTTAAATACACCAGAAATAAAGAGAAAAAAATTGGACAACATGTCAACAAAGCATAATACCCAAAAAGAAGGATAAAAGAAAGAAAGAAAAAGGTCGGATTGTAGATCACGAGCTGTTTGAGTAGATCGCGTGTTGCTGTTGAAAGTAGTATGCATACAAGCCAATCATGTATGATGATAAAGCATATATTTTGTAATCAGTCTTATTTATTTATTAATAAAAGAATTGTTTTGTAAAGACATTTATTATATACATGGTGTTATTTTAATAATATGTGATAAACACATAGTTTTAAGCAATACTTTTAGAATCATAACCAGATCATGCTAATGAGATCTAAATTCTTAGATAGCTTAAACCAAAATATTCTCAATCAATCTATTACTAAAAAGGGATTAGTGAATCCAAATAGATTGATACATACGTTGCTTGCTCATTGGATGAGGATGATTGATCTCATGATCATTTGTGTGGAGACACTAAAGCAAGTATGTAGGTGCTTATTGGAGAATAAGTTCACTGAAGGTGACTCGCTAAGGAATACATAATGGAGTTTTACTTTCATGTCAATAGGAATTTCTGTAGTGATAGTAGTACAAATGATCTTTAGACTTGAGATCATCATAGTATCTTATATATAATGAATTACACTTTGACTTATTCCTTAAGACTCTTAGAGTATATCAAAGGGTATGTTTGGATGTAATAAGTTATATATGGAGATAATGAATGATCAATAAAGAATCTATCACTTTTAGTAAAAGAAGAGAAATGTCATATGTGATTCGATAAATGTCAACTCAGGAATCCTTGGCCAAAGTGAAATAAAATTAGAAAGTAGTTTCTAATTTGCATTAATTAGGGGTTGTGCATTTAGAAATTGAAATACATATAATTAAATAAAATAAGACTTGACAGTAATTCAATGTCTTATATTTAATTGGGACATTGTATGGTGAAATGATTGAATTGTACGGTAACTATTTACTCAAAGGTTCTTTTATGATTAATGTTGAAATCTATATTATCTGGAAAGTCGTTGATCGCTATGGAGACTTATCCCTATTGTAGAATAAATATTATTTATTTAAATAAATTAATAGTTTAGTTTATTTATTTAAATAAGATTATAATTGTTCTAATTGATTTATTCACAACTAGTTTAATATGGAGAACCTAAAGGGTCACAACATAAAAAGAAGAATAATTATTTAAGAAGTTAATGACATAATCGTAATAATATGTTAAGTATATTTAATTTAATCTATGGTGATAAAGTAAATTAAATACCTTAATATTTATTATTTAATATTTTGGAAATATTAAATATAAATTAATAAGAGATGTCTTATTAATATTATTACAATTATTATTAATTTTAATTTCTAAAAGAGTTTAGGAATTAATTTAATATAAGTACTCTCATTTATTTCTAATAAGATTATGAGGTAAATTAATTAAAAGAGTTTAATTAATTATCTTTAATTAGATTAGAGAGCTTATTTAATTAAACAAGTTTAATCAAATAAATAATACCTTATTTTAATTAAATAGGGTTACCTCATATATTTATAAGAGGAGTCTTGTATCAGATATAAAATATACATAATTCCAAAAGTTGGATAGTACGTCCCCTTTTTCTATAGAGATAGGAAAATTAGGGTTTGAACCAATACACCATTCTTCTTCTTTGGTGGATCCCCTCTAGAGGCCGTACACTTGGGCGGCTAACTGTGACGCCCCCAAAACAGATATATATCACCCATCTTGAGTCGCCAAATACATGACACATAATCCAAATACAACTTAATTATACAACTGTCGTGTAAAATACGACAAAACATAATCTGAGAGTTTTAACACGAATATTGTCATCTAGACAATATCCACACTCAAATTCAAACTTATTACATTTATTGTCATACTATTTCACAGAATAGTGAGGACTACTAAAACAACCATCTGGACCATCAATCCGTTCCCCGACTCGTCCCAGCTATTTTCTCATTTTCTGAAGAGAACAGTGAAAGAAAGGGTGAGCTCAACTAGCCCAGTAAGAAATATTATGACTAAGATAATGCAGAATAAATTATCTTTAGCCTTCAACAGTATAACAAATGATAAAATACAATAGACAACAAGTTTTAGATCAACTGCAGCGGAATAAGTAATCCATTAGAAGAGTCAAGTAGAGCATAAAATCTACTATCTTCTATGATTTAAAAAGTTTTTCATCAACTTTATCGCTGAGACTCAGCTTAATAAATAAAATCGAATCATCCCTGTACCACGACCAAAGATATTCATGTAATCATCAATGGTCATAATCATACCAACAACTGTCCATCAATGCACTACAGGCCAATGATGACTTTTATCATATCAATCGTTACATTATGGTCATGATTATACCAAATAATCCCTGGTCATAATCATACCAAGTCCATCTATGCACGTAAGTCAAAGATGACTTTCATCACAATATAAGCATGAGGATGATGACAATGCCATAATAATTCAATAAAACAAGTTCAAGGATAAATTTTAAAGATTTATAATCTAATTAATCTAGAAATCAATAACGTCCAAATTGTCAACATGAATACTGCTTTGTAGTGTAAAATTCAAGAATGCTCAGAAGAATATTTCCATGAAAAGATACTGGATGCAAATATCCAGGATATTCTACTAATTTCATAGAGTATAGAAGCCAAAACTTTAACCAACTAAGTATAATAGAATATATGAAACTTCAAATGGATTTTCGCCCGCCATGCGGTAATCCACTTAGACATATCATTTCCATAATTTAATAAGAAATGACACCATGCATGCGGTAGTCTACACAGATAGGTTATTCCAACAGAATAATAAATAATGGAATAACAGAAGAATTCACCAGGCATGCGATAGACTGCACAGACAGGTTATTCCAACAGAATAATAAATAATGGAACCAGGTCATAAGTAATCTGCACAGACATGATACTCCAACAGAACAATAAAGAATGGAACCAGGTCATGCGTAATCCGCACAGACAGGATATTCCAACAGAATAATAAAGAATGGAATAACATAAGAATTTCACCATGTATGCGGTACTTCGCATAGACAGGTTATTCTAACATAATAATAAAGAATTGAATAACAGAAGAATTTCACCATGTATACGATACTTCGCATAGACATGTTATTCTAACATAATAATAAAGAATGGAACCAGGTCATACGTAATCCGCATAGACAGAATATTCTAACAAAATAATAAAGAATGGAATAACAGAAGAATTTTATCATGTATGCGGTACTTCACATAGACATGTTATTCCAACATAATAATAAAGAATGGAATAACAGAAGAATTTCACCATGTATGCGGTACTTCGCATAGACAGGTTATTCCAACATAATAATAAGGAATGGAATAACAATAGCTCTCTTCATGAATACAAAAGAAATAATACCCCTTACCTTAGAAGAAAACTGGATACTGGAATACTGAGGTAGCAGACTTCTTTTCTTCTTCTCTCTATAATTTCTCTCTATAATAATTGCTCTATAGCTTTAGTGAATTGGTGAGAAATAAAGGAAGAATGAACTTCTATTTATAGAAAAATATAGTTTCGATAATTTCACGTTTTGGGGCTCGAAATATTACAGTATAATACCTTTCTCTTTTCCTTCATTTTTAATTTAGTCCTGCAAGTATTATCAAACTTGCACCATCTCCCCTAATATTAAATCACGTGAATCAATAGTAAATCATGTGAATCAATAGTTCTAGACATGTGAAAATATGAATTACATTATAGTACCTCCATCTATACCTCCATTTTTAACTTAGTCATGCAAATTTTATCAATCTTGCACCACCTCCCCTAATAGTACAAGAATGTGAATCAATAGTACACATATGTGAAATAGTTATAATCATGTGAATTAATAGCAATTAATTGCTCATTTATCTGTTTAATTACCTTATTAATCAATATAACCTCCAGACATCAATAAATATTGATTTTCACTAACACTAATAATTCCAACACAATGGAACTATTAATTTCGTCTTTAATCAACACGAACTTATTCATCATTAATATTATAACTCACAATATTTAACAACCAGGTTGTTCCCAGGAAAGAGGGGGCTTTTCAATAAGGATTTCTCTCTATTGACGCGTAATTAGGTAACCAAACCTCTCATTGATAGAACTTCTAGACACTGTCAATATTGCAAATAATAATATAAATAACTTTGTTGTCTCAATTATTGATTTAATAATATAACATATTATACAGATGATACTGTGACAATAATTGAATCAATAATATGAGAGATATGATTCATCAATTACTATAGCAAGAATTGAGTATAACTGAGTGACTTCTTATGTAAGTATTAATAATCAATACCGTGTGCTACTATGCAACCACGCGTATTATTGTACTTTTACTACTAAGTAGTTCAACAGTTTTAACGGTAACACTTTCGCCGTTATTTTTATAAAAAGATAATTATGTCGTTTTCTTACTACGACAATACTTTCGTTGTAGGGTCCACCAATGATTGTGCCGTCTTACGAATATTCCCTGTTAAAACGAATCTTTCCCGACCAATCGAATATTATATAACCATTTACTTACTTTGCAAAATTTATAAATATTACCCACAACTATAACATTATATCAAATCCACACCATAATATTCAAAAAAATATTTTGAGAAATTTAAATCTTTATTCATAAAATCTGGGGTCTCACAATAACATTGATCAAAGGAAGGAATCAACTTGGAGATTCAAGTAGATCACGGAGAAGTAGGAGTTGATCTCGTACATATGGAAGCTCGTATCTACAAGGGTATGATTCCATAACTTCTTGTTCTTCGTTTTAATTAATAATATGCATAAAAAAAGATCCGGGTAATTGCTTTTTGAAAAATTTTAAAATCTGATTTTATTTTGCTTATTTTATTTTTACAATTTGATTACTACTTTAATCTTCACAAAACCTTATAGTGGTATCAGAGCCAAACTTTATGCGAATTATTAATTGTTTTGATTCCATATATGTATGGATATGTATTTAGAATAATTTATTGTATAAAATTTATTTAAAATAAATTAAAAAAAACAAAAAAAACTATAATCAATTCCAAAAATCCGCTGGATGTTGATTGGTGTCGGTTTGGATATATCACGTTGCATTATGTTTATATGATTCACGTGGTATATATATACATGTACAGGATCTGTGAAAGTTTAACTATGTTACCTATATATATATATATATATATATATATATATATATATATATATACGGTCCGAATCTTAAGCTTACCCCTTATCTAACATACCTTGCATACCCCCCTTTAGTGACGGATTGGGCGACGATTCGGTCCGTCACTATATATAAAACCGTCATCTTAACTTTTAGCGACGGATAACTTATAGCGACTGACAACATATAATGACGAACTGAACCTATAGCGACGGATCGAATTGTCACCCGGTCCGTCGCTAAAGGGGGGTATGCAAGGTATGTTAGATAAGGGGTGAGCTTAAGATCTGGACTGTATATATATATATATATATATATATATATATATAATTTTATAATTAAAATAAAGAGTTTATTTTAATCTTGAAATTGGATTTCATGCAACTTAAAAATACCCATTAAATGATATATATATATATATATATATATATATATATATATATATATATATATATGGAATGATTTTATTCATGAGATGAATGTTTTATTTATTGATACATATGATGATATGTATTATAATAAATGGGTTTGATTATGGACTATTGACCAATGTGA
The DNA here is from genome assembly GCA_020205505.1 of Panax japonicus. Classification (NCBI taxonomy): domain Eukaryota; kingdom Viridiplantae; phylum Streptophyta; class Magnoliopsida; order Apiales; family Araliaceae; genus Panax; species Panax japonicus. Next base: position 17,259,032 of record CM035102.1, on the reverse strand, counting down.
TTGGTGTTGGCTTGTTTCAGGTTTAACAAAACAGACACTAACATATGCAAGTATACACGATCAACAAGTAATATAGAGTAAGTCAAGTATCTTTCCCATGGAGAAAGGTAAATATTTCTAAACTAGCATGCTGTTATAGCTATTTCTGGCTGCTTAAACGATCGATTAACAGGTAAATTAAAATCTAGAATAATTATCAACACAAAATTACTAATTAATAAACTAAGAGATTCAAAGTGGAAAGATATGGGATCCTAATGTCATTTAATGCTTTATCCAGAATGTACACCTCTTGTTATGCTCAGTTAATTACTATAGACTGCTAGTCGAGAGCACGAAAGTGTAACATGGCTATTTTTCAATACACCATGTCCATATCACACAAAATCCACAAAGAGATAGAATTCATATGAACATCAATATTACCTAACCCTTTATATGTCTATGTGAATTACAAGCAATATCGATTTAAACGCAAGCTCTCTCAACGACTACACATGGTAAACCGGTATATGTCTATCTGAGTTACGAATCACAAAATCCATCACATGTAAATCTCACGAACACATGCTAACATTGTCAAATTTGAACTTATATTTCCTTTTTCAATTCTATACAAGTTATTAGGATAGTTGGTGATCAAACATCCAAGCAATAAGCACAACCAAGTTAGGCAATCCAACTATAATCATACAAGCATCACAATAAGGCATACAAATTTGAACTACATAATAAACTTCATTAGAATCCCATAATAGTGGTTAGTTCTTCACTGAATCAACAACCATTATGGGATTTAACCCTAGCATGAGAAGATTCAATGGAAACAAAGAGTTTAAAGAGAAAAGAAATAACAAATTTGATTAATCTCTACTCCCAAATGTGCTTCCAACTCAGTTCAGATCCACAAACAAAACCAAAGTAGAATCCAATATTCACAAGCTATTAGATCTAGAGAGAGAAGCCAAAATAGTAAAATATTGCTATACATTCTCTCTAGCATCTATCAAACCCTAAAATAGCAAAAGATAAATGATAAATTTTGTCTCTCGTAACAAGCAGATACACCCTTATATGGAAAATACGCTACAATAGTCATTAAGTGAAAAGTCAACTATATTCTAAGTCTGACTGGCGCGGCCACATGTGCACGTAATAAGAATTGGGTGTAGGCGCGCCGTGTCTGCATTTGTGATTCTTCTGGAACGGGTGCGCCAGGTTTAGCCTACTAATGGGAGCGGCCGCGCTGGCACTTCCTGCTGCCTACTCATCTCCTAGCGCGGGTGCGCTGAGGTCCCTTATTATATTGGTACGGCTGCATGGTTGAGCTTTTCTGCTGGACCTCTGCTGGTGTATTGCTACTATGCTGCTGCTATTTTCTTTTTCTTTCTTCACTTGCCTTCATCATTCCTCAATTGCCTTCCTCATCCATCACTTGACCTCTTCGATGCCATTTCCTTAAGATCTTGCTCAACTACATTCTTCCTTTTAGCACAAGTGCACTATGCCATGCCTTCACCATGCCTTTGGAGTCTCCTTGATGCAACCTACAAAACAAACATAAAAAAACGATCAAATAATAATGAACATTCTTAAGTTTAAGCATAATTCAAGCAGATTGATATCAATAAGTAGGTATAAAACCTACTTATCAAATACCCCCAAACTTGAACTATTGCTTGCCCTCAAGCAATAAACACAAATACGAACTAAGAAATACAAACTACATGCTATGCAATTACTCTATCATGCAAATAAATCCAAAGATTTCTAGCCATTTTAAGAATTCTAATAAGATATGCCTCAGAGAAATATCAAAATCCAAGAATAAAGCATCAAACTAAGCTAAAGGCATAATGACATACAATCAGATAATCCGAACATGCTGTAAAGATGATGTGTGTGTTGTGTTCACAGATAAGTTTGACAAAGGTGAAGTTACCACATGCTATACTACTTAAGATAGAAAGCTGAGGTTTCAAATCAAGAGCCATGCATAAAATTGAAACAACAACTACTCCAACACATCAGTATAAGCCAAGGTTCAACAAAGGGTTTATTTTGCTTATTTTTATTCACGAGGATGATTTTCGCACTTTCCCGCGGTGTTTATTGATTTTTCATAATTTCGAAGGCTGTGCAATGTCTCATTAGGCTATACAGTGCTACCTTAGCGAGCTTTTGACCAACGACTCCCAAGACATAAAGACCTTAGGGCGCTAGGAGTAAAGACATCCCCTCGGGCTTACTTACTCAAAATAGCAAAGGCCACGAAACAAGACTAGTCCCAGTTTATTCATTTTTATTTTTCTTCTCCTTAATTTATATATATATATATATATATATATATATATATATATATATATATATATATATATAACAAGTATACTCTAAGCGTTCTCAAAACTTGAGTTTCAGTATTTAGCAGTCATTACTCACTTCCTACACAGTTCTATTATTAAAAGCAGCGTTTTCCTCTCAGCAGGCAAGCATGTCAATCTTAACCAACAAGCAAATATGAACACTGACTTGCTACCTGATAGCATCTAAATAACAAGCATGGATTATATCATATATAGAATTATAACTAAGCTAACGATATCAACCCAGTTCAAAAATTTATCAAATTTCTATGTCATCATTGGCCCAATTAGAATTTAACTTAGCTAAAAACCTGGGATTATGCAATGCTATGTAACTTAAACAGATAATAATTAAACAAAAAAGAATTTTTTTTTACTACAAAATTAAATACTAACTACTAACTACTAACACGCAAATAACTATATGCAACATGAATATATGATGAAATTACACTACATGCTCTAAACTACAGACTAGACCCAGTACCCCCAAACTTAATATATTCATTGTCCTCAATGAAGGTAAAGGGTAAGAAAACTTTCCTATCAGTCGGCATGGCCACCCTCCTCGGGTGGTGAATCCGGCGGTGGGTATGGCACTGTAGAACCTAAAGAGGCCACTCCACCATCGTCCCCTATTATGCAAATGCTTCGGCCAACGATCTATATAGTCCATTTGCGAACGCCAAAAAATTATTGTGCACCGCGTCCACCTTCCTCTCTAATTGCCTTATTCTGCGATCATCAATATCTGAAGTGGCATGAGGGGAGGCGGCTGCCTCAGTTGGCTGCGGAGACGACACTGACGATGGAGCTGGCAAAATATACCCTTTTCCTCGAGGGTGTGCTGTGCCACCAGCCCAATCCTTGAACTTTTGAATAGTGGCATGTGTAATATCCTAGCTTGGAATTTGTAGTTACTCGTCATCCCAGCTCACTCTAGATTTTGTGCACAAATGGGCTACTACCGAGGCATGGGGGATACTACCAGTGGTGCTCCCCCTCATGCAACGAAGCATATTCTGGTGGAGGAGGTGGCCCACGTCGATATACTTTCCTGTGATGATCCCCCACAGTATTATCTCCCTCTTAGATGGGATGTCGTGCTGGTGCGAAGATGGCATCAACTTGGCACAGATGAACAAATTTCACGCCTTCGCGTAATGATTTAGCGATGAACTCAGAAAATTGGTGGGCATGTTTGTGCCTTGTTTGTAGTTCCACCTAGTGCCTGACACACACAAATCATCAATCACCCTATCCAAATATGTCTCAAACCTCGCAGCTACCACCCAATTGGCTCGGCCACTCGGAGGGTCGGGCAGATGGAATACCTCTTGTATCGTCTGTGGGCAATAATCCACCTGCACGCCTCTAACAAACGATATACCACTTTGTGTTTCCTTAGCATTTGCATAGAACTCGCGCACGATAGCCATCGGCGCAGGCATAAGGCTGGCTACAACCCCCCAATCAGCAAAGCTCCCTGATCATCTCCCAAAGTTGCCCATCCTGCTTCACTGGCTTGAATCCATTTTCTTTCACAAATGTTTTTGAGACAATCCTATAGTGCTCCGTCTGAGCCTCGAGATTAATAAATTTGGTGAGGTCTAAGATGTCTTCATCTTGACTGCTGCTGGAAGAGGACTCAGGAGTGCATGATCGTGCTAGTTTGGGTGCCATGAGGACTGTTAGAGAGAATATTTGCAAGCTCTAACTGTGATTGGATTGTATAAGACGAGAAACCCCCAAACTTTTTCTCTTGATTACTTTGAACAAACCCTAGAGATACTGCAGAGGAATCCCCAAATTTCTTTGACCAAACCCTAAGCAAATCTTCTATATATGAATGGGTTATATATGGAAACTAAATATGGGAAGAGAGGGCGAGAGATTGCAGTTGGTTAGGAGTGTAGAAGAAGGATACTGAATAGAGTAGGAGAAGGGGAAGGCGTAATGGCTCTGTGGTCGCTCAACTGATGGAAGAGGTTTAAATGAAATGGGTCATGTTTTTAAGCATTTAAATCTGCTTAGATCCAGACTCGGGCGCGGGCGCGCAGAGTTTAGCTTTGGATGTGGCGCAAGCGCGCTGGGCCTGGCACGGGCGCGATGAGTGTAGTATTGAATGTGGCATGGGCACACCGGATGATTTTGAATGTTGAGATCTGGCACGGGCACACTGTATTTGTGCATGGTGTTGGCGCGACCGCGCCGCCTTGAGCCCAAGTCCGAGTCTGTTCTGCATAATGAAGGAACAAGCAACAAGTTGATGTTCACTATCTAACCTGCATATCAAGCATTAACAAAAATGAGATATACCTATTCCCAAATCAAAATTTGAACTGTGTATCATGTATGCATGATTGTATACCCAAAATGCTCTATATGCAATTTCTATCAAAAAGATGTGTAGACACTCGAAATTTTGTGCATACCTGTTACTAACATTACAGGAGGGCATAATCATCTTTCAGAGATAACCCTAGAGGATAACTCAGCTCATTCCCAAAAATAACACCGGAAGTGTTAGTTCCAAACCTCGGAGATAACCCCGAGGCATGCAGTTCTAATACCAGAAATCACACCGGAGAAGGCCGTTTCATCTGGGAGATAACCCCAAGGTACTCAGTCTCAGTCCTAGAAATAACACCGGGAAATACAAAGTGTATCAATCCCAAATACAGCCGTAGATCACTTAAGATCAGATTACTAAGGCTAGAATCAAAGATTGGACAAGAGAAGGTAAAACCCTAACTCATAGTTTGATCTTGTACGCTTAGATAGAAAAGATGTTTAAGTGTTTATATAAGTGTTAGAGGATTTTTTATGATGATCTATGTTGATATACCATAGATCTATAGCATCAAAAGGCCTTAAAGACCAAGTTTTCAAAAACTGCCCAAGAACACTAAAAGTACCCTGACAAGGAAATGTCAGTGGCCTTAGAACTTTCTCTGTTTGTGATTTTTCTTGTTTTAAGTTTTAGATTTGTTGTTTGCCATGAGTTCTTTGATCTGGAAGTGGAATCACAACCATTCCATGTCCAGATTATAAGATATTCATGGTCAAAGTGAGTTGACCAAGCTTGACCAAAACTTTCTGGGAAACCCAGAAAGTGTTAAAACAGTGTTTGACAGGTTTTTTTGAAGGCCTTGATCTGTCAGACGTTAAATGATATGTTAATGCTATGATAACCATTTTGTAGCTTGTTAGCTGGACTATAGATCCATGTCTTTAGACCCTTCAAAACATCAATAGATCGAACGTAGTGAGTGGTCAAACAAGGCCACTCGGTCATGGTTGAGTTTTTGGGAAAAACCCAGAAACCGTAAGAACATAGTTCTGACAGCCTTTGACCGGATCATATCTTGTCATCCTATTGTAGTTGGACTGACCTGCTGATGCATATGTGTTCTTTGACATGTGTACTACATGCTTGAACCATGAGATCGACTATTTGATGACCAGAACATAAAAATAATCGAGCCACTATAAGGCACCACGAACTGCCTGGGTTTCTGGAAAACACAAAAATTGTCTGACAGAAACTTTGGAGGCTTTGATCTCCTTGTTGTGATGTCGTAGGACCAAAGTGATGGTTGATAGTTGTAGTACTACATGAATACTATAATATTAAAGTCTTAGATGGGCCAGAAACAATTTGAGCAAAGAATTAAGGCTGGTCAAACCATGACCCTTGCTAACTGACTGTCAGTGCTCAAGAACACCTAAGACGGTAGAAAGCGTCGCTAAAAGGCTATAGTGACTATTTATTTAATTTTATTTTCCTAATTTCCGAAAAATGATTAAAAATAGAAAATAAATTATGTAAATTACCAAAAATGGTTTTAAAAATTATTTTAAATTATAAAAAATAACTTTTGACTATTTGGGATATTTTTCATTAATATTTATAATTATTTGAATATTAATAATATTTCATTTATTTAATTAGTGTATTAAATAAATCAGAGAAAAGTGATTTTAATATATTAAAAATTATTTTAAATAAGAATAAAGTGTTTAAAAATATTTTGAGTTATAAAATGTAACTTTTAATATTTTTGGAGAATTTTAATTAATAATTTAGTATTAATGATATTAGATTTATTTAATTATAATATTAAATAAATGAATTAAAAATGATTTTATTGATTTAAAATAAATCATTTAAAAATGGGAAAAATGATTTAAAAGTATTTTAAGTTATAATTAATGACTTTTAATATTTTGATAAGAATTTCATTAATATTTAAATATTAATTATAATGGTTTAAAAATGATTTTAATTACTTTAAAGATCATTTAAGTAGAATATTGGTGATTTAAAAGTATTTTAAGTTATTATAAATAACTTTTATATTTTGACAAGTATGTCATTAATATTTTAATATTATTAAATATTAATGATGATAGATTTATTTGATATTTAAATCATTTAAAAATTATTTCAGTGTTTGAAAAATTATTATAAATTATAATAATGGTTAGAAAATTATTAAAAGCTTCCAAAAAATATTATAAATGATATTTGACATATCTAAAATAATATTAAAGCTTAGAGACCGAGTTTAATTGACAATACAAGTGTTAATTGTCGGATAGGGTGACCAGTACACTGAGAATAGACTGACGTCTAGCCAGACCAAATTAGTTAGACTTGATAAGTGTTTATATAGATTATAAACACTGATATGACTATGTGGTAATGTGTCTAGGAGAAGTATTGACTGTAAATTACAGTGATACATGTTGTGAAATATTGTGCTAATTGTAAGAACGATATTGTGATATAGGTCTTGTGAACGCAGATAAGTATAGTGTAGCTGTAATCAATGTGGAAGGCAAGTTTCCTAACTCAACCTTGAGTTATATCTGTTCAATTATCATTGTGGTTAATTATTGTTGATTAGACCACGTTCAAGAATTTATTGTTGATTATTCGCAGTTAGTGCATGTTTATTAATTCAAATTGAATTAATGATTCTGAGAATATACTTGGAGAATAATTGTTATTGGATACTTACATCTGTAGAAGTTATTAGTGAGTGAAAATAGTACAGTCAAATTCTGTCTATTATTAAATCGTGTTGAGAAATGTCTTTGCCAATTGTTCTGGCTAGACGAATATTTTTTAGAACTTGATAGGTTCGAAAAGAGAAGAGAAGAAATTCAATTATTATTGATAGATCGATGCCAATTGTTTCGGCTAGGTCAAAAAAAAAAACTTGATAGGTTTGAGAAGAGAAGAAAAGAGAAGAGAATAAATATTAAAATCATTGTATTTCGTTGTTAAATCAAATTTTGATTCAAAGACTAAAAAGAACAACCTTTTATATAAAGGGAACATTTTTGGTCGTATATTAGGCCATTGTGCGCGTTTTAAGTATTATTCATAATATAGGGTATAATAAAGCTGATCACTTGTTATACTTGCAAAGGGGTATGATTTAATCTTTATGGTTATCTCACACACCTGGGTATATCACAGTAAATCTTTGATAGTTACTCGAGAAGAGAAGTTCTAGATCCTTTATGATCACTCAGCATAAACTCAGGAAAATATTTCCATCCTGTTATTTGGGTATATCAAAGTAAATCTTTTATAGTTACTCGAGAAGAGAATTTTAAGATCTTGTAAGATTAGTCATCATAAACTCTGAAGAGTATTTCTAAAGTGTTATTCAATAGAATATCGTAGAAACTTTGAAAGCATTGTATACTTTCATTAATATGTTGCATAGGTTGCAAGAAGATTAGTTAGAGAAGAACAAATTGTTTAGCTATTTCAAAGTTCCCCGAACTTTGGAGTCATTCTATCTAATTATATAGTCTATTTTTCTGATTCTTATACATTTATTGTATATCTTAACTTACGGGGCAAATTTGTTGCTCACCCTTGCTAAATAAAACATTTCAGCTAGGGACGAGGAAGCTAGAGGAGCTGTGAAGATAAAAGGCAAAGGTGCTTGCTATGATAGTTGTGTTTAACATATATATTATGTTGTATTTGTAAACCCTTTATGTATATCTAAAGGGTATGTTTGTAATATAAAGGTTAGATAACCTGAGACGAATGTATTAACTATATCAGTTAATGTGGTGTAATATTCTATTCATCAATGAATGGGTAGTTAGATTTTAATTATATTGTGGATCGTGAGCACCAAACTCGGGGGTCAGGTAACCCGTATTTGGGGGTGTCACAGGTTGGTATCAGAGCTGTAGTGACCAGGGAATCACAAGTTGGTAGCAGAACTATAAGTTATAAACCTTAAGTGGGGGGGGGGGGGAAACCCTAGGATTATAACCATAAGCGAGATAGAGAATAATCATTTAGAGTACTTAGTGAGGGATTGATAAAGAGTATCGATAGTGAGGTATGTGGACACATAGTGTGAGAAGTTTGTATTATTGAAGTACTAATCAAGTTATTTAAACTGATTGTAGGATGTCAGGAGAAGATGAAATGAGTACAGAAGTGCTAGCGTCTGTTGCACCAGTGTCAGTAGCCGAGGTGCCAAAGCAAAACGAGTCAGTTGAAGAGGTGGGAAAAGATGAACCCATGGTGAATTTGGGGAGTGATCATGACAATTATCCTAAGATGTATTTGAATGAAGATGAGGAGACAGAGTCTGAAGAAGCTAAAATGGAGAAAGAGAATTAATATAAGATTTTTATTTAAAATCAGATAATGCCGCCTAGATGACAGAATCGAAATCAAAGAGAAGAACAGTCTGTGAATAATGAAGGAGGTCAAGCAGACCCGATGCAGAACTTTGTGGACATGTTAGCCCAAGCTATGGGAAATAGAGCTCCATCAGAAAGAGCGAGAGCGAGAAATCAGCCAGATAATATAATGGCTAACTTTAAGGACTTTAAAGCGGTAGGACCGCCAGAATTTAAGGGAACTATGGATCTGATTGAAGCCCAAACTTGGGTTAAGGAGATGGAGAAAACATTCATTATTGTGCGAGTGACGGAAGAGCCAAAGACATCTTTTACAACGTATTTGATGAAGGGAGAAGCCAATTACTGGTGGGAGACTAATCAGGAGAGAGCTGGTACAGCTGTGGTTACTTAGATAAGATTCAAGGAGTTTTTCTTTAAGAACTACATTTCACCGAGTATGCAAGCTCGGATGGAGGTCAAGTTTTTAGAACTGAAGTAGGAGAATATGTCGGTATCTGAATATGCTGCTAAATTCAATGAGTTAATGAGATTTGCACCTCATCAGGTGGATACAGAGCTACAGAAGGCGAGAATGTTATAGAATGGATTAAAACTAGGTATATACAACAAAGTAGCTGTATTGCAAATCAATACGTTTACGACTTTGTTGGAGAAGGCAATAATTGCTGAAGGGGGAAACGAAGCTGCATCCCGTTATAATCAGGAGAAGAAGAAGAAGACAAATGATGGAGGAAGCAATGGTGGTAGTAATCCAAACAAGAGAAAGTGGGGGGAGAATACCCAGTTGGGTAACAAGAAAGAAGGGAATAAGAAAGGAGGAGAGCCTTGTGCGAACTGTGGAAAGAATCATCCAGGACTTTGTCTGAAGAAGAAGGGAGTTTGCTATAACTGTGGTAAAGAGGGACACATGTCTCCCAATTGTCCTAATCCAAAGAAGATACAAGTTTGTTTTGCGTGTGGATCGACAGATCATTTGGTTCGGCATTGTCCGAAGAGAAATGGGGAAAAAGGGAGTGCCAACAAGGGACCCGGAAGCGGAACCTGGGCAATTAAAGAACCTGCTCAGCTAGGGAGACCAACAGCCCGTACATTTAATATAACGGCTCAAGATTTAGTGGTTTTGCAGGAGATGGCGATAGGTAATAATTTCTCTTAATACGTTAATTACGCAAGAAATATTGGTGATATATGCTGTGAATTGTTTTCTTTTATAGATCCAAATGACATGTTAGAATTTTAAACACAAAATAATATTGTGTTGATAAGAATGAATTGATGATATAACTTTAAAAGATTGTAGAGAGTAAGAAAGCGGTGATTCCGAGGATGAAATCCTTTTAAGGGGGGAGGGTGAATGTGATAACCTGATATTTTGAATAATCCAAATTTTACGAATAATTTTTTTTATTTAATATTAATATTGACTTTTAATATTGTGCGGTGTATCTGTTATACAAGTTTTAAGAATGAGTCAATTTGTGTGTTGACTGAGAAAATTAAGAGTAGAGTTATGCTTAACTGAGAATAGAAACCCTAAACCTAAGTCCGGATAGGGATTCAATAGAAAATATAGTTATTATAACTGTATCGTTGAGTACGTGTTTGTACTTTATAGATTTGTGATCAGTGATTGATCGGGTAGGGTATAACATTAGTAAACTCTAATGAGAGATTAGAAACCCTAATCTCAAGTTTAGAAACTCTAACATATAGTTAGGAACCCTAAACGAAAGGCGAAAAACCCTAATTTCATTTTTGGGAACCCTAAACCCTAATTAAGAAACCCTAATTAGAGTTATCAAACCCTAATGATGAGAATTAAGGAGAATGATGTTAATTGACTAGAATACCTTTAAATTTATAAGGGAAATTATGAAATTACCCTTTTAGGGGTGAAAAGGCCAAAATACCCCTTAACTTAAAGCTTAAGTTAAGAGAATTCTAGAATTTGGTGACTCACCAATGTTGGATAAGCCCATGCGCTCTTAAAATCTTACCAAATCTGATCTTCCATGACACTTAGAATTGCTTAGATTCATTGTATCAAATATTAGAAAGATTAAAGAGAGAGAAAACTTACTAACTTAGTCACTTTTCTCTCAAATACCAAACCAACTCTCTCTCACCAAGACCCACAAAAATACTACGTGTATCAGTCCCAAATACAGCCCTAGATTACTCAATATTAGATTACTAGGGCTAGAATCAAAGATTGGACAAGAGAAGATAAAACCCTAACTCATAGTTTCATCTTGTACGCTTAGATAGAAATAATGTTTATGTGTTTATATAAGTGTTAGAGGATGTTTTATGATGATCTATGGTGATATACCATAGATCTATAGCATCAAAAGGCCCTAAAGACCAAGTTTTCAAAAACTGCCCAAGAACACTAAAAGTGCTCTGACAAGCAAATGTCAGTGGCCTTATATCTTTCTCTGTTTGTGATTTTTCTTGTTTTAAGTTTTAGATCTGTTGTTTGCCATGAGTTCTTTGATCTGGAAGTGGAATCACAACCATTCCATGTCCAGATTGTAAGATATTCATGGTCAAAGTGAGTTGACCGAGCTTGACCAAAACTTTCTGGGAAACCCAGAGAGTGTTAAAACAGTGTTTGACAGGTTTTTTTGAAGGCCTTTGTAAAACCCCAGATTTTATGAATAAAGAATTAATTTTCTCGAAATAATTTTTTTATATTATGGAGTGAATTTGAGATAATATTATAGTTGTGGGTAGTATTTATAAATTTTGCAAAGTATGCAAGTTGTTATATTATATTCGATTGGTCAGGGAATATTCTGTGTCGGAAAATATTCGTACGACGGTACAATTATTGGTGGACCCCACAACGGAATTATTGTCGGATTGAGAAAACGACAAAAATATTTTATTGAAAATAACGGCGGAAGTTTTACCGTTGATACTGTTGAACTACTGGGTAGTAAAAGTACAGTAATACGCGTTGTTGCATAGTAGCACACGGCATTGATTATTGATATTTATGTGAGAAGTCACTCGATTTGATTCAATTATTGTTGATTAATAATATGAATTATTATAGTGATAATGACGTTTTGTTTTATTCGTATTATTAACGTAATAAAACGGAAACATCTTTTTATATAAAACAGAATACTTTATTAAAGTTATTTTATAAATAGAATATATTATATTTTATTATGCATAGTGTTTTGCATAGTGTTGCATAGTATTTGCATAGTAAAAATCTTTTTATATAAATAGAATATATTATATTTTATTTAAAAGATTTTTCTTTAAATATGGACCTTCAGATTAAAGTAAATTAATCTGGACCGTTCATGGATTAGTTACTATGCATTCCATTTTCCTATAAATAGAAGCTCATTCCTTCATTATTTTCTTACGAATTCATTGAAAATCTAGAGAGAGAAATTATAGAGAGAAGCTATAGAGAGAAAATTATAGAGAGAAAGAAGAAGAGTATTCTGCTACTTTACTACTTCTATATCCAGTTTCTGTTACGGTAAGGGGTGTTATTCTTTCTTATTCATGAAGAGAACTGTTGTTATTCCATTTCTTATTATTCTGTTGGAATAACCTGTATACGCGGTCTACCCTATACTTGGTGACATTCTTTTATTATTCCGTCTTTATTATTCTGTCGGAATATCCTGTCTGTGCTATACGCCGGACCTGGTTCCATTTTTATTATTCCGTCTTTATTATTCTGTCGGAATATCCTGTCTGTGCTATACGCCGGACCTGGTTCCATTTTTATTATTCCGTCTTTATTATTCTGTCGAAATATCCTGTCTGTGCTATACGCCGGACCTGGTTCCATCATTTATTATTCTGCATTTATTATTCTGTTGGAACATCCTGTCAGTGTGAATTTCACCTGACCTGGTTCCGTTATTAGTATTCTGTTGGAATAACCTGTCGATGCGAAGTACCGCATGCATGGTGATTTCTTTTGTTGTTCCATTCTTTATTATACTCTGTTGGTTAAAGTTTTGACTTCTATACTCCATGAAATTAGTAGAATATCCTTGATATTTGCGCTTCATCCAGTATCTTTTCATGGAAATATTCTTCTGATCATTCTTGAATTCTACTCTACAAAGCAGTATCATGTTGACAATTTGGACGTTAATAATTCCTGGATAAAATAATTCTTGAACTTGTTTTATTGAATTCTTATATCATTGTCATCATCCTCATGTTTATATTTTGTTGAAAGTCATCTGTGGCCTGTAGTGCATAGATGGACTTGGTATGATTATGACCAGGGATTATTCGGTATAATCATGACCGTAATGTTACAAATGATGTAAAAATTAAAAGTCCTCATTGGCCCGTAGTGCATTGATGGAAAATTTTTGGTATGATTATGGCTATGGATTCTCTTTGGCCGTAGTGCAAAGATGAATTGTTTTATGGCATGATCAGGACCGTTGATGAAAACACGATTATCTTTGGTCCGTAGTGCATGGATAATTCGTGGTCGTGATACTAAAGAATATCCTTGGCCTGTAGTGCAGGGATGATTTAATGATGTGGATTATTTATTGAGCTGAGTCTCAGCGATAAAAGTGATGAAAAACTTTTTAAATCATAAAAGATAGTAGATTCTATTCTCTACTTGACTCTTTTAATGGATTGCTTGTTCCGCTGCAGTTAAACTTGATGTCTATTGTATTTTATCAGTTTAACATTGTTGGAGGCTAATGATAATTTATTCTGCATTATCTTAGTCATAATATTTCTTACTGGGCTAGTTGAGCTCACCCTTTCTTTCATTGTTCTCTTCAGGAAATGAGAACATAGCAGGGACTAGTCGGGGAACGGAGTGACGGTCCAGAGGATAGCATTAGTAGTCCTCACTATTCTGTGAAATAGTGTATTAGTAATTGTAATGAGGACTCTTTTTGAGTTTGTATAATCTCTAGTAGACAATATTTGTATTCAAACTCACAGTTATGTTTTGTCGTATTGTACACGACAGTCGTATTAGTAAGTTGTATTTGAATTATGTACCATGTATCTGACGACCCAAGATGGGTGATGTATACCTAATTTTGGGGGCGTCACAGTTGGTATCAAAGCTTAGGGATATGATCCCTGGCTAAGATGTGAGACTAGAACTAGGAGGGGAGAGACGGGGAATTCCTTCGCTAGTAGACCTACCTAAGTTTATGTGCTATTTAATTGGTCGGTCAAAGTATAGGGATAATATGTGATATGTTAATTAACCCTTATTTTGTGGCAGTGTTTGAAAATGGCATCCGAGAATGTTGAGATTATCAATGGAGCTCAGGAGACCGTTGAGTCCCCACAGATCAATAATCAGGACAATGTGCAACAGGATGGCGATAATCCTCCTGTAAACAACAACACTGATCAATTGACGAACGACGGTACGTTTAGGAACTTTTTAGAATTCATGCAACATCAGGCGAAGGCGACTCCTGTTCATAATACAGGTAAAGACAATGGCAACCCACGGTTGGTCACCGCTAAGCAGTTCAAGGAGCTGGGACCACCGGAGTTTTTGGGAAAGCCAGAACCACTTAAGGCGGAGACGTGGTTAAAGCAGATTACCAAGATATTTGATGTCTTGGGATGCTCCGAGGAGCAAAAGGTTCCTTTTGCTACCTTTATGTTGCGTGAAGAAGCAGATCATTGGTGGGAATCTGTAAAACGTACCCAGACTGACGCACTCAAGATGTCTTGGGAGAAGTTCCAAGAGTTGTTCAACGACAAGTACTTTTCCAAAAGTATTCGTCACATGAAGGAGGTAGAGTTTATCAAGCTGGAGCAAAACAATATGACCGTGTTGCAGTACGAGGCTATGTTTACGGAGTCGTCCCGGTTTGCATCCCATTTGGTTGATAATGAGGAGCGAATGGCGCGAATGTTTCTGCGAGGTTTGAAACCCGATATACGTCAATACCTCATTTCTCATAAACTTTGTTTATATTCAGATATTGTGAATAGGGCTCAGTTAGTGGAGCGCGATAATGAGTTATCACAACCAAAAGGTAATGACCAGCAGCACGATAATAATCATACCGGTGGCAACGACCATCAGAACAATGATAACCATCGCGGGGGAAATTATCATACCAAGAATGGTAACCACTTCGGTGGTAATCGTGGCCAAGATAATAGAAATGGACATTTCAAGAAGAGAAGGTTCAATAATGATGGAAAGACAGCAACGCCAGCACCCGTTTCAAAGTAAGAAGAACGCCCATCGGTCGTATGTTTCAAATGCGGACAAGAGGGACACATCCGTCCAAACTGTACGCAACAATCCAAAGCGTGTTTTAATTGCGGAAGAGAAGGTCACCTAGCTCGATTTTGTCGTATGATGAAGTCAATTCCAGCTGAGATAATGATACCAAAGGATGTCCCAGACAAGCCAAAGCCGGTAGTTTAAGAGGGAGCGTTTTTTTTCCTCGTGACGAGGAACCTGAATAAAATTATCACGGGTAAGTTAATCATAAGCTCTTACGAAGTCTATACCGTGTTAGATACCGGTTCTACTCACTCTTTTATTTCACCTAGTTGTGTTCAATGTTTGTACTTAACTCCGGAGAAGTTAAACTTTGATTTATCTATTGAAACTCCATTGGGAGAAACCTTCGTTACCTCCACTATTTATAAATCTTGTTTGATTCAAATCGACACTTTCACGTTACCTGTCGATCTTATCTCTTTGAAAATACTTGTCTTTGATGCGATTTTAGGAATCGATTGGTTAACTACTCATCATGTTTTTCTTAAGGTTGTTAGCTTTCATATTCCTAACCAACCTATTATGCGAATTCAAGCAACCAAACCACTAAATTCAATCATTGTCATACCAAGCCATAAGTAAAGAGCCCCGATCCTTTTGTTGATGACTTCCTTGTGTGGAATGCACCGAAGCCAGACTTTCTGTAGGCGACGTCATGAATGACGATAACAAGTTGATAGGTATCATTGTGAGGTGCTATCTAGGTTAAGGGATAGAAGTCACAGTTGGTATCAATGTGATGTGTTATCCAAGTCTTGGATGTGAGTAACAGTTTTGAATGATATTTTTATCATTAATAAATCTCTTGACGTATTCCTGAAGACTTCTTAGCCTACCCAGAGCGTGAAATCGAATTTTGTATTGACACCAGTACTAAACCCATTTCTTAAACCCTCAAATATTTTCTTCACCTAAAACGAACGTATAACGTGCCAAAGATGTTGGCTCGAGCTGTTGAAGATTACGATCGTACTATTCAATATCATCGTGGAAGAGCGAACGTGGTAGCTGACGTGTTGAGTAGAAGATCGTATGCGTTTACAAGTGCGATGTTGTTAACACAAAGACTCATTTCGTATAACTTGCAAATGATGAAGATAGAGTTAAAGACTCTAGGGACCCACGTGAAGATAACAAATATACGAGTAAAATTGACTTTAATCGATAAAGTTAAAGACGCTCAAGCTACATACCCGAATCTGATGAATGTGAAGAAGAAGGTTCAAGAGGGTGTTATTTTAGAAGCAAGAGTTGCTGAAGAGAGGAAATCTCAACCCTCGATTTAATTGGCCCATTTGAAATCCTCGATTGAGTAGGAACTGTGGCTTATAGACTCGTTTTACCGCCAAATATATTGCGTGTTCATAACGTTTTTTTTTCTCGTATCAATGTTACGTAAATATGTGTACGACCCGAACCACATTATTAATTTAGAACCGGACGAGATAGCGGATGATTTAACGTTTGAAGAGATACGTGTTACAATCTTGGATAAGAAGAATCGTATTCAACACTCAAAGGTTATATCTCAAGAGTTAGAATTTGAAGTGAAGTCAAGGTATCCTCACTTGTTTGGCATACCAGGTATGTACGTAAATTTCGAGGGCGAAATTCCATAAGGAGGGGAGATTGTAAAACCCCAGATTTTATGAATAAAGAATTAATTTTCTCGAAATAATTTTTTTATATTATGGTGTGAATTTGAGATAATATTATAGTTGTGGGTAGTATTTATAAATTTTGCAAAGTATGCAAGTTGTTATATTATATTCGATTGGTCAGGGAATATTCTGTGTCGGAAAATATTCGTACGACGGTACAATTATTGGTGGACCCCACAACGGAATTATTGTCGGATTGAGAAAACGACAAAAATATTTTATTGAAAATAACGGCGGAAGTTTTACCGTTGATACTGTTGAACTACTGGGTAGTAAAAGTACAGTAATACGCGTTGTTGCATAGTAGCACACGGCATTGATTATTGATATTTATGTGAGAAGTCACTCGATTTGATTCAATTATTGTTGATTAATAATATGAATTATTATAGTGATAATGACGTTTTGTTTTATTCGTATTATTAACGTAATAAAACGAAAACATCTTTTTATATAAAACAGAATACTTTATTAAAGTTATTTTATAAATAGAATATATTATATTTTATTATGCATAGTGTTTTGCATAGTGTTGCATAGTGTTTGCATAGTAAAAATCTTTTTATATAAATAGAATATATTATATTTTATTTAAAAGATTTTTCTTTAAATATGGACCGTCAGATTAAAGTAAATTAATCTGGACCGTTCATGGATTAGTTACTATGCATTCCATTTTCCTATAAATAGAAGCTCATTCCTTCATTATTTTCTTACGAATTCATTGAAACTCTAGAGAGAGAAATTATAGAGAGAAGCTATAGAGAGAAAATTATAGAGAGAAAGAAGAAGAGTATTCTGCTACTTCACTACTTCTATATCCAGTTTCTGTTACGGTAAGGGGTGTTATTCTTTCTTATTCATGAAGAGAACTGTTGTTATTCCATTTCTTATTATTCTGTTGGAATAACCTGTATACGCGGTCTACCCTATACTTGGTGACATTCTTTTATTATTCCGTCTTTATTATTCTGTCGGAATATCTTGTCTGTGCTATACGCCGGACCTGGTTCCATTTTTATTATTCTGTCTTTATTATTCTGTCGGAATATCCTGTCTGTGCTATACGCCGGACCTGGTTCCATTTTTATTATTCAGTCTTTATTATTCTGTCGGAATATCCTGTCTGTGCTATACGCCGGACCTGGTTCCATCATTTATTATTCCGCATTTATTATTCTGTTGGAACATCCTGTCAGTGTGAATTTCACCTGACCTGGTTCCGTTATTAGTATTCTGTTGGAATAACCTGTCGATGCGAAGTACCGCATGCATGGTGATTTCTTTTGTTGTTCCATTCTTTATTATACTCAGTTGGTTAAAGTTTTGACTTCTATACTCCATGAAATTAGTAGAATATCCTTGATATTTGCGCTTCATCCAGTATCTTTTCATGGAAATATTCTTCTGATCATTCTTGAATTCTACTCTACAAAGCAGTATCATGTTGACAATTTGGACGTTAATAATTCCTGGATAAAATAATTCTTGAACTTGTTTTATTGAATTCTTATATCATTGTCATCATCCTCATGTTTATATTTTGTTGAAAGTCATCTGTGGCCTGTAGTGCATAGATGGACTTGGTATGATTATGACCAGGGATTATTCGGTATAATCATGACCGTAATGTTACAAATGATGTAAAAATTAAAAGTCCTCATTGGCCCGTAGTGCATTGATGGACAGTTTTTGGTATGATTATGGCTATGGATTTTCTTTGGCCGTAGTGCAAAGATGAATTGTTTTATGGCATGATCAGGACCGTTGATGAAAACACGATTATCTTTGGTCCGTAGTGCATGGATAATTCGTGGTCGTGATACTAAAGAATATCCTTGGCCTGTAGTGCAAGGATGATTTAATGATGTGGATTATTTATTGAGCTGAGTCTCAGTGATAAAAGTGATGAAAAACTTTTTAAATCATAAAAGATAGTAGATTCTATTCTCTACTTGACTCTTTTAATGGATTGCTTGTTCCGCTGCAGTTAAACTTGATGTCTATTGTATTTTATCAGTTTAACATTGTTGGAGGCTAATGATAATTTATTCTGCATTATCTTAGTCATAATATTTCTTACTGGGCTAGTTGAGCTCACCCTTTCTTTCATTGTTCTCTTCAGGAAATGAGAACATAGCAGGGACTAGTCGGGGAACGGAGTTACGGTCCAGAGGATAGCATTAGTAGTCCTCACTATTCTGTGAAATAGTGTATTAGTAATTGTAATGAGGACTCTTTTTGAGTTTGTATAATCTCTAGTAGACAATATTTGTATTCAAACTCACAGTTATGTTTTGTCGTATTGTACACGACAGTCGTATTAGTAAGTTGTATTTGAATTATGTACCATGTATCTGACGACCCAAGATGGGTGATGTATACCTAATTTTGGGGGCGTCACAGCCTTAATCTGTCAGACGTTAAATGATATGTTAACGCTATGATAACCATTTTGTAGCTTGTTAGTTGGACTATAGATCCATGTCTTTAGACCCTTTAAAACATCAATAGATCGAACGTAGTGAGTGGTCAAACAAGGCCACTCGGTCATGGTTGAGTTTTTGGGAAAAACCCAGAAACCGTAAGAACATAGTTCTGACAGCCTTTGGTCGGATCATATCTTGTCATCCTGTTGTAGTTGGACTGACCTGTTGGTGCATATGTGTTCTTTGACATGTGTACTACATGTTTGAACGATGAGATCGACTATGACCAGAACATAAAAATAATCGAGCCACTATAAGGCACCACGAACTGCCTGGGTTTCTGGAAAACACAAAAATCGTCTGACAACAACTTTGGAGGCTTTGATCTCCTTGTTGTGATGTCGTAGGACCAAAGTGATGGTTGATAGTTGTAGTACTACATGAATACTATAATATTAAAGTCTTAGATGGGCCAGAAACAATTTGAGCAGAGAATTAAGGCTGGTCAAACCATGACCCTTGCT
This sequence comes from Panax japonicus, assembly GCA_020205505.1. Lineage (NCBI taxonomy): Eukaryota > Viridiplantae > Streptophyta > Magnoliopsida > Apiales > Araliaceae > Panax > Panax japonicus. The sequence goes on along the minus strand of CM035102.1, from coordinate 17,239,079 downwards.
AACTGACTGTCAGTGCTCAAGAACACCTAAGACGGCAGAAAGCGTCGCTAAAGGGCTATAGTGACGATTTATTTAATTTAATTTTCCTAATTTCTGAAAAATGATTAAAATAGAAAATAAATTATGTAAATTACCAAAAATGGTTTTAAAAATTAATTTAAATTATAAAAAATAACTTTTGACTATTTGGGATATTTTTCATTAATATTTATAATTATTTGAATATTAATGATATTTAATTTATTTAATTAGTGTATTTAATAAATTTGAGAAAAGTGATTTTAATATATTAAAAATCATTTTAAATAAGAATAAAGTGTTTAAAAATATTTTGAGTTATAAAATGTAACTTTTAATATTTTTGGAGATTTTTAATTAATAATTTAGTATTAATGATATTATATTTATTTAATTATAATATTAAATAAATGAATTAAAAATGATTTTATTGATTTAAAAAAATCATTTAAAAATGGGAAAAGTAATTTAAAAGTATTTTAAGTTATAATTAATGACTTTTAATATTTTGAAAAGAATTTCATTAATATTTAAATATTAATGGCGATGGTTTAAAAATGATTTTAATTAGTTTTAAAATCATTTAAGTTGAATATTGGTGATTTAAAAATATTTTTAGTTATTATAAATAACTTTAATATTTTGGCAAGTATGTCATTAATATTTTAATATTATTAAATATTAATGATGATGGATTTATTTGATATTTAAATCATTTAAAAATGATTGCAGTGTTTGAAAAATTATTATAAATTATAATAATTGTTAGAAAATTATTAAAAGCTTCCGAAAAATATTATAAATGATATTTGACATATCTAAAATAATATTAAAGCTTAGAGACCGAGTTTAGTTGACAATATAAGTGTTAATTGTTGGATAGGGTGACCAGTACCCCGAGAATAGACTGAAGTCCAACCAGACCGAACTAGTTAGAGTTGATAGGTGTTTATATAGATTATAAACACTGATATGACTATGTGGTAATGTGTCTAGGAGAAGTATTAGCTGTAAATTATAGTGATACATGTTGTGAAATATTATGCTAATTGTAAGACCGATATTGTGATATAGGTCTTGTGAACGCAGATAAGTATAGTGTAGTAATAACCAACGCGAAAGGCAAGTTTTCTAACTCAACCTTGAGTTATATCTTTTCAATTATCATGGTGGTCAATTAATGTTGATTAGACCACGTTCAAAAATTTATTGTTGATTATTCGCAGTTAGTGCATGTTTATTAATTTAAATTGAATTAGTGATTATGAGAATATACTTGGAGAATAATTTTTATTGGATACTTACATCTGTAGAAGTTATGAGTGATTGAAAATAGTACAGCCAAATTCTGTCTATTGTTAAATCGTGTTGAGAAATGTCTTTGACAATTGTTCTGGCTAGACGAATATTTTTTAGAACTTGATAAGTTCAAAAAGAGAAGAGAATTCAATTATTATTGATAGATCGATGCCAATTGTTTTTTCTAGGTCAAAAAAGAAAACTTGATAGGTTTGAGAAGAGAAGAGAAGAGAAGAGAAGAGAATAAATGTTGAAATCATTGTATTTTGTTGTTAAATCAAATTCTGATTCAAAGACTGTGAAGAACAACCTTTTATATAAAGGGAAAATTTTTGGTCGTATATTCAGCCATTGCACGCGTTTTAAGTATTATGCATAATATAGGGTATAATAAAGCTGATCACTTGTTATACTTGCAGAGGGGTATGATTTAATCTTTATGGTTATCTGATACACCCGAGTATATCAAAGTAAATCTTTGATAGTTACTAGAGAAGAGAAGTTCTAGATCCTTTGTGATCACTCATCATAAACTCAGGAAAATATTTCCATACTGTTATTTGGGTATATCAAAGTAAATCTTTGATAGTTACTCGAGAAGAGAATTTTAAGATCTTGTAAGATTAGTCATCATAAACTTTGAAGAATATTTCTAAATTGTTATTCAATTGAATATCGTAGAAACTTTGAAAGTATTGTATACTTTCGTTAATGTGTTACATAGGTTGCGAGAAGATTAGTTAGAGAAGAATAAATTGTTCAGCTATTTCAAAGTTCCCCGAACTTTGGAGTCATTCTATCTAATTAGATAGTCTGTTGTTCTGATTCTTATACATTTATTGTATATCTTAACTTGTGGGGAAAATTTATTACTCACCCTTGCTAAATAAAACATTTTAGCTAGGGACGAGGAAGCCAGAAGAGCTGTGAAGATAAAAGGAAAAGGTGCTATGCTGTGATAGTTGTGTTTAACATATATATTATGTTATATTTGTAAACCCTTTATGTATATCTAAAGGGTATGTTTGTAATATAAAGGTTAGATAACCTGGGACGAATGTATTAACTATATCAGTTAATGTGGTGTAATATTCTATTCATCAATGAATGGGTAGTTAGAGTTTAATTATATTATGGATCGTGAGCACCAAACTCGGGGGGTCAGATAACCCAGATTTGGGGGTGTCACAGTTTAAGTTTAAGTCCTTTATCCGATTACATGCAATGTCAAGCATATCTCTACCTTAACATTTGTCAAGATTTTTTTCTTTCACAAAGTTCAAGAACACGTGCTATATTAATTAAGTATAGACTCGTACTTCCTCTCTCGAATTCATACAAGTCCACAAAGAACTGTTGATCAGGAAATTCATAAATTCAAGCTCAAATTAATATAGATAAACTGGATAATAGCTTATTAAACTGGAAATCAAAATTACATAATCATCGTTTCACTTAAAGATCCATCATAAGCCTAAAAAGTAAATTAGTTCATCATCAATGAAATAATAACTGAATAAATTAAAGATATCATCATTTCAATTACAAATATAATACTAAACAAAGAATAAATCAGAACACCCTTAACGTTAGCCTTAATCCACAATTGATATGAACGTTTCTTCAAAATCGTCACTCCAGTGCTTGATAAGAAAATCTCTATGTAATCTCCGTAAATTGCCTTGCATGTATTATTGATCTTGTGTTAGTGTTAATATATGTGTACACAAGCAATCTCTTCTCAATTCCATGCCAACTAGACTCCTAAAGCCATGCAAGAACTAAACTCCAAGTTCCAGCAGTATTTGAACCAAGATAGGACAACCCAGACTCGGCACCCCCGCCCCGTCGGGGGTGTATATGTAGGAAATGCCTGCCCCGGCGGGCTAGGATATTGTTAACTGATTTGAAGACCCCTCGCCCCGGCGGGGGTGTTAGGCTTAATTAGGCCTGCCCCGGTGGGCATGCTTTCTGCATTCTAACTTGGTTTGATCTTCATAATTGCTCCAATAATGTTCCAAATGACTCCTTTTTCTACTACTCGCCACACCAACCCACCTACACATAAAACAACAAGAAACAAGTAAAACTAAACATAAAATTAAGGTTTTAACATCGAATAAACTTGAATTAGAACCCGATTTGTGGATATAAAATCCAGTTATCAATGTCAAGTATACGAGTAGAACCGACTTTAATCCATAAAGTTAAAGCTGCTCAATTTACAGACCTGAGCTGATGCGTATGAAGATGAAAGTACAAGAATGTGTTATTCCAGAAGCAAGAATCGACGAAGAAGGAATACTTCAAGTTAACTCCAGACTTTGTGTTCCTAACGACTCTGATTTGAAGTATAAAATCATGATGGAGGCACACAACACACCATTTAAAATCCATCTTGGAAGTACCAAAATGTATCATGACCTTTGACACGCATTTTGGTGGAGCAATATGAAGAGAGAAATCGCGGAGTTTATCTCAAGATGTTTAACATGTCAACGTGTCAAGGCAAATCATCAATTTCCAAAAGGCTCATTACAACCGTTTGAAATTCCAGAATGGAAGTAGGAGCATATCAACATGGATTTTGTTACTGGTATTCCCAAGGTTTCTCAAGGCTTAGATGCAATTTGTGTAATTGTTGATAGATTAACCAAGTCTGCTCATTTCTTGCATATACGAGAAACTTATTCACTTGAACGTCTTGCTTGTATGTATATAAATAAGATTGTGAGATTGCATGGTATGCTAGTATCCATAGTTTCTGATCGAGACCGAAGATTTACTTCACGATTTTAGGTCAGCTTGCAGAAAGCTATGAGCACTGATTTATGATTTACCATTAGTGGAATTCTCCTACAATAACATTTATCAAGCAAGTATAGGCATGGCTCCATTCGAGGCGTTTTATGGATGAAAATATCATTCTCTAGTATATTAGGACGAGGTGGGTGAAGTAACGTTGTTGGGACCAGAATTGGTACGCATGACTATGGAAAAGATTCAAATGATCCAGCAACGTATACAAACCTCACAACATTGTCAAAAGAGTTATGCTGGCCTTCATTGAAGGGAAGTGGAATTCAATGTTGGAGACCATGTATTGTTACGCGTTGCTCCATAAAAAGGAGTTACGAGATTTGGAAAGAGAGGAAAGCTCAATCCTCGATTCATTGGCTCATTTGAAATCCTCGACCGAGTAGGAAGTGTGTCCTATAGACTCGCGTTACCGCCAAGTATGTCTCATGTTCATAACGTTTTTCACATATCTATGTTACGTAAAAATATGTGGAAGACCTGAATCACATTATTGAATTAGAACCGGACGAGATAGCCAAAGATTTAACGTATGAGGAGGTACCTGTCAAGATCTTGGATAAAAAAGAACATATTCTACGCTCAAAGGTTATACCTCAAGTCAAAGTTTTGTGGAGAAACTACGATATTAAGGAAATGACCTGGGAGTTAAAATCTAAAATGAAAACAAGGTATCCTCACCTCTTTGACATACCAGGTATATACATCAATTTCGAGGACGAAATTTCATAAGGAGGGGAGATTGTAAGACCCCGAATTTATGAAATGAAAGTATTCAATTTTCTTATAATTGTTATTCTATTTAGTAAATGGTTAAATTGATAAAAGGTTAAAGTTAAGGGTGATATGTGAAAATTTTACAAAGTAAGGAAGTTGATATAAAATATTCGTTGTGTCAGGGAATATTCGTTTGGTGGGGGAATATTCTTGTTGTCGGGGAATATCCGTACAATGACACCATCATTAGTGGACCCCACAACAGAATAACTGTCGGATTTAGAAAGCAACATAAATAACCTTTTTATAAAAATAACGAAAAAACTTTTACCATTAAACTATTAAAATATTCGGTGATAAAAGTACAGTAATACGCGTGGTTGCACAGTAGCACACGGTATTACACAGTATCTCTGATTATTGATGCTTACGTAAGAAGCCACTCAGTTTATTCAATTATTACAACAGTAGTTGTTGCATAGTATCTCATATTATTGATTCAATTATTGTCACAATATCATCTACATAATATTTTATAATAGATACAACACATTTATTCATATTATTATTTATATTATTGATAATGTCTAGAAAGTTCTGTCGAGGAAAGAGGTTTAGTCACCTAATAGCGCGCCAATAAGGAGAAATCTTTATCAGAAAGCCCCCTCTTACCTGAGAATGATCTGGTTGTCAATATTGTAAGTTATAATATTAATGATGAATAATTGTTGAAGTATTAAAAATGTGTTTATTAAAGATAAGTGAATTACAAAAGTTAAAGGGGAATAATGCAAACTTGGAAAACTTTAGGGGTACTAAAGTGTATTAGTAAATCAATTTGGACCAATGGATGGTGGTTTTAATAGTAAATCAATTTGGACAATTGGTGGTGGTTTTAATAGTAAATTAATCTGGACCATTGGTGGTGGTTTTAGTAAATCAATCTGGACCATCTATGGTGTTTTTAAAAGTAAATCAATCTGGACTGTCAGTTGTGATTTTAATGCACAGACCGAAAGACATCCTTCTGAAAGCAAAAGTACTATACGGACATGTAAAGGTTGTCTTTTCTTGGTCCTCTGGAGCTATAACAATCTGATTGTAACCTGAATACCCATCCAGAAGGCAATAAAACTCATGACCCACTAGCCTATCCAACATCTGATCGATAAATGGCAGTGGGAAGTGATCTTTCCTTATAGCTTTGTTAAGTTTACGGTAGTCCATGCAGACTCTCCACCCCGTCATTGTTCTTGTCAGAATCAACTCATTGTTCTCATTAGAGACTACGGTCATACCACCCTTTTTCGGTACACATTGTACCGGGCTCACCCATGAACTATCTAAAATTGGATATATAATGCATGCATCTAGCCATTTCAACACTTCCTTCTTGACCACATCCTTCATGATTGGATTAAGTCTTCTTTACTGTTCCACTGAAGGCTTGCTACCATCTTCTAGTAGGATCTTGTGCATACAAAAAGATGGGATGATCCCTTTCATATCTGCTATAGTCCATCCAATAGTTGACTTGAACTCTATGAGAACTCTTAGCAGTTTTTCTTCCTGAAAGGATGTTAGTGCAGAAGAAATAATCACAGGTAATTTTGAATTTTCATTTAAGAATGCATACCTCAAATGATCCGTGTGACGCCCCCAAAATTAGGTATTCATCACCCATCTTGAGTCACCAAATACATGGTATAAAATTCAAATACAACTGTCGTGTAAAATATGACAAAACATAATCTAAGAGTTTTAATACGTATATTGTCATCTAGACAGTATACAAACTAAAAGGAGTCCTCATTATATTTATTGTCACACTATTTAATCAGAATAGTGAGGAATACTAATGCTATCATCTGGACCATCACTCCTTTCCCCGACTCGTCCCATGTAAGACCCCGAAATTTTTTTAAATAAAAAGAAATTTCCTTTATTTATTTATTTTTGAATATAGTAAGGGTGAATTTGATTAATGTGGTTAGTTATGGGTAAAATGCGCAAATATTTTAAATAAGCAGGTGGTTATAAATATTCATTGTTGTCGGGGAATATTCGTTTGGTCGTGGAATATTCTTGCTGTCGGGGAATATTCGTACGACGGCGCAGTCTTTTGTGGGCCCCATAACGGAAAGCGATTGGATGAAGAAAACGACAAATATAAGTTCTTTATAAATAACGGCGTAGTTGTTACCGTTAATACTGTTGGAATACCCGGTGGTTAAAACATAGTAATACGCGTTGTTGCACAGCAGCACACGGTATTGCACCAATTATTGATTCTTACATAAGAAGGCACTACTCAATAATTGTTACAGTAATTACTGTTCAGTATTTTATGTTATTGATTCAATAATTGCTGCATTGATATTTTATATTACTGTTGTTTCAATAATTGTCATTACACAGTATTTTCCATTATCGAAGCAATAATTCATATTATCTGAATAATATTATTTGATAACATTATTGGCAATGTCTAGAAAGTCCTGTCTAAGGAGAGGTTTGATCACCTAATTGCGCGCCAGTAAGGAGAAATTCTTATTGGAAAGCCCCCTCTTTCCTGGGAACGGCCTGGTTGCCAATATTATGATTCTGTAATATTATTTGTGAATAATTAATTATTGATTCATATGATGAGGAAAATATTGATTTTATGTGGATATAGATGGAGAAAATTTTTAATGTGACAATTATTGAAAATTAATATTTTATCTTTTTCTGATAAAATAATTCATTTAAATATATTATTTTAATAATATATTAACGGTGATATTTTTATAATGAATGTGGGATATATGAGTATATGAGGAGGAAGAGTATTTTTTTGTGGCATTAAATGTTTAACATAGATTTTGTGTGTCGGTAGACCTATTTCTTGACTGAAAATTTGATTATAGCCTGTAAAATCGTCTGTTTGTGGATTTCGGTTAATTTCTATTTGGAATTTGGAAAACATTTCTTCTGCAAAGTTGTAGAGAATTGAATTTCCAATAAAAACTCGCGAGATTCGAATTTTCTGGCAAAAGGGCTATTTATTATGAATTATTGAAGTTCCGGAGTTCCGAAATAATTGATTTTTGGAAGTTTAAAATATTTTTAATAATAAAAACGTTTTTATTTATTTTTCTAGAAGGGATCATGTGTTCAGTGACTGATTTCAGATTCTAGGTTGGCGTAGGAAGTTGTAGAAATAATAATAATAATATAATAAATTTTCTGCTTTGGTGTTCTAAGCAATTTCCTATAAATAGGTGCTTAGGTTAGAATTGAAAATCACACCAGAAACTGAAGTTTTCTCTCTCTATATTATAGAGCGTATTCTTGTGAGTATTTTGAGTATACTTTGAGTATTGCTATACGGTGCAAGTTCAAGTCATAGCCTATATCCGGTGTTTCAACTAGAAGTACTGTCTTTCGAGGTAAAGGATGTTATTTTCTTCTCAAATGATAGTATTTCTTCAATATCATTATGCTGAAATATTGGTTGGAAGTTTTTATCAAATTTGGAACTTTTTCATGCCGGAGTTACTATTCATGAGTTACTATTCACGAGTTACTATTCACGAGTACTATTCACGAAGTGTGATGATGTTTTTTGTGAAATTTCTATCTTTTGGTGTCGGAGTTACTATTCACGTATATGGCACTATTCACATATACGGCACTATTCACGAATACGACACTATTCACCGAAAAAATGAAATTTCTTCTTTTTGTCCAAAATATCTATTCTGGATACTAGCTTTGATTGGATCTATGTTTTGATCATTCTTGAATTTTACTTCAGTATGATTATTTATGAAGTATTTTTGAACTCAGATTGTTTAAAGTACGAATCCTTAATACTTGTTATTTTGTTTCACTGGATTCGTTTCCTTTAAAATATTTTTCATCATCCTCAGTCCTAAATGATGGTGTTACTGAATATCTTTGGCCTGTAGTGCAAAGATGGTTGATTTTGTTATGAATATCTTTGGCCCGTAGTGCAAAGATGTACAGGTGTTGAGATGAACATGAACAATTGATGAATATCTTTGGCCCGTAGTGCAAAGATGAACAGGTGTTTAGATGAACATGATCAACTGATGAATATCTTTGGCCTGTAGTGCAAAGATGAATATTTGATTTGATTTGAGATATATATTGATTGATGTTACAGGGATAAAATATTGATGATGGACTTTTAAATTCATAGATGTTAGTAGATTTTATTCTCTACTTAACTCTTCTAATGAATTGTTGTTTCCGCTGCAGTTGTTGATCTAAAACTTGTTGTCTATTGTATTCTATCAGATTTTTCCCTGTTGAAGACTAAGGATAATTTGTTGTACATTATCTTAGTCATAATATTCTTTACTGGGCTAGTTGAGCTCACCCTTTTTCTTGTTGTTCTATTTTTTCTTCTCAGGAGACGAGAATGTAGCGAGTACGAGTCGGGGGATGTAGTGATGGTTCTAGAGAGAGTTGTTTAGTAGTCCTCACCATTTTTGTAAAATAATGTATCAATAATTATGATGGGGATTTATTTGCATGTGGATATTGCCTAGATGACAATGTTTGTATTCAAACTCACAGCTTATGGGTTGTAAAAGTTGTAGTTGTTTCTGTACCATGTATTTGACAACTCAGAATGGGTTGGGTGGAATGGACCTATTTTGGGGGCGTCACAGTTGGTATCAGAGCTTAGGGATATGATCTCTGGCGGAGATCGGGAATAGAACTAGGAGGGGAGAGATGAGTAAATCCTTCGCTAGTGTGTCCTACCTAAGCTTATTTGTTAGTTGGTCACTATATAGGGATATTATGTGATTTATTGATTTCCTTAATTAAACCTTGTTTTATGACAGTATTTGAGAATGTCGGCTGAGAATATTAACAGTGGAGTAAATGAGACCGTGGAGATGCCTGTACTTACCAACGAGGAGAATGTGCAACAGGCTGGCAATGTACCTCCTGTGAACAACGCCACTGAGCAGACGATGAACGACGGGATGTTTAGGAGCTTTTTGCAGTTCATGCAAAATCAGATGAGGGAGACTCGTGTTCAAAATACAGGAGGAAATGATAGCAATTCACGGGTGGTCACAACTAAGCAGTTCAAAGAGTTGGGACCACCAGAATTTAAGGGAAAGCCCGATCCGATCATGGCGGAAACATGGGTCAAGCAAATTACCAAGATATTCGATGCCTTGGGATGCACGGAGGAACAGAAGGTTCCATTCGCAACCTTTATGTTCCGTGGCGAGGTAGATTACTGGGCTAGTTGAGCTCACCCTTTTTCTTGTTGTTCTATTTTTTCTTCTCAGGAGACGAGAATGTAGCGAGTACGAGTCGGGGGATGTAATGATGGTTCTAGAGAGAGTTGTTTAGTAGTCCTCACCATTTTTGTAAAATAATGTATCAATAATTATGATGGGGATTTATTTGCATGTGGATATTGCCTAGATGACAATGTTTGTATTCAAACTCACAGCTTATGGGTTGTAAAAGTTGTAGTTGTTTCTGTACCATGTATTTGACAACTCAGAATGGGTTGGGTGGAATGGACCTATTTTGGGGGCGTCACAGTTGGTATCAGAGCTTAGGGATATGATCTCTGGCGGAGATCGGGAATAGAACTAGGAGGGGAGAGATGAGTAAATCCTTCGCTAGTGTGTCCTACCTAAGCTTATTTGTTAGTTGGTCACTATATAGGGATATTATGTGATTTATTGATTTCCTTAATTAACCCTTATTTTATGACAGTATTTGAGAATGTCGACTGAGAATATTAACAGTGGAGTAAATGAGACCGTGGAGATACCTGTACTTACCAACGAGGAGAATGTGCAACAGGCTGGCAATGTACCTCCTGTGAACAACGCCACTGAGCAGACGATGAACGACGGGATGTTTAGGAGCTTTTTGCAGTTCATGCAAAATCAGACGAGGGAGACTCGTGTTCAAAATACAGGAGGAAATGATAGCAATTCACGGGTGGTCACAGCTAAGCATTTCAAAGAGTTGGGACCACCAGAATTTAAGGGAAAGCCCGATCCGATCATGGCGGAAACATGGGTCAAGCAAATTACCAAGATATTCGATGCCTTGGGATGCACGGAGGAACAGAAGGTTCCATTCGCAACCTTTATGTTCCGTGGCGAGGCAGATTACTGGGCTAGTTGAGCTCACCCTTTTTCTTGTTGTTCTATTTTTTCTTCTCAGGAGACGAGAATGTAGCGAGTACGAGTCGGGGGATGTAATGATGGTTCTAGAGAGAGTTGTTTAGTAGTCCTCACCATTTTTGTAAAATAATGTATCAATAATTATGATGGGGATTTATTTGCATGTGGATATTGCCTAGATGACAATGTTTGTATTCAAACTCACAGCTTATGGGTTGTAAAAGTTGTAGTTGTTTCTGTACCATGTATTTGACAACTTAGAATGGGTTGGGTGGAATGGACCTATTTTGGGGGCGTCACAGTTGGTATTAGAGCTTAGGGATATGATCTCTGGCGGAGATCGGGAATAGAACTAGGAGGGGAGAGATGAGTAAATCCTTCGCTAGTGTGTCCTACCTAAGCTTATTTGTTAGTTGGTCACTATATAGGGATATTATGTGATTTATTGATTTCCTTAATTAACCCTTGTTTTATGACAGTATTTGAGAATGTCGACTGAGAATATTAATAGTGGAGTAAATGAGACCGTGGAGATGCCTGTACTTACCAACGAGGAGAATGTGCAACAGGCTGGCAATGTACCTCCTGTGAACAACGCCACTGAGCAGACAATGAATGACGGGATGTTTAGGAGCTTTTTGCAGTTCATGCAAAATCAGACGAGGGAGACTCGTGTTCAAAATACAGGAAGAAATGATAGCAATTCACGGGTGGTCACAGCTAAGCAGTTCAAAGAGTTGGGACCACCAGAATTTAAGGGAAAGCCCGATCCGATCATGGCGGAAACATGGGTCAAGCAAATTACCAAGATATTCGATGCCTTGGGATGCACGGAGGAACAGAAGGTTCCATTCGCAACCTTTATGTTCCGTGGCGAGGCAGATTACTGGTGGGAATCTGTGAAGCGTACCCATCCAACTGCACTCAGCATGTCATGGGAGACGTTTCAGAAACTTTTCAACGAAAAATACTTTCCTGAAAGTATTCGCCATATGAAGGAAGTGGAGTTTATTAGACTAGAGCAGAATAACATGACGGTGTCCCAGTACGAGGCGAAGTTCGCGGAGTTATCCAGGTTTGCACCTCATTTGGTGGAGAATGAGGAACGTATGACGCGGATGTTTCTGAGAGGTTTGAAACCCGGCATACGTCAGTATCTCATTTCTCATAAATTTTCTATCTATTCAGATGTTGTCAACAGGGCTCAGTTGTTAGAGCGAGATAATGAGTACGTTCAACCGAGGGACCCTAACCAGGATCATACTGAAGATAGCAGTCATCAGAATAACGATAACCAGCGGAGAAAAAAGAATATGGACAAAGGCGGTAACCACTCTGGTGGTAATCGTGGCCATGAAAAAAATAGAAGAAGCGAGTCGGGAGGAGATTTTAAAAAGAGGAGATTTAACAACGACCATGTGAAGACGACAGTGCCAGCATCAACTGGTTCCAAGGGAGGAGAAAGATCACTGGTTGTATGTTATAAATGCGGGAAAGAGGGACATATCAGCCCAAACTGCCCACAACAGTTCAAGGTATGCTATAATTATGGAAAGGAAGGACATATCGCTCGAGGGTGTACGGTAGTGAAACCAATTCCAGCGGGGATGGTGATTCAAAAGGCTGTCCCAGAAAAGTCAAATTCAACGGTTCCTGGAAGAGCGTTTGTCGTGACCGGTCAAAATGCGAGGAACCCGAACGAAGATAGCACGGGTTAGTTAATTATAATTTTTGCGAAGTTTATACCTTACTAGGTACCGATTCTACCCATTCTTTTATCTCTTTTGCTTGCGCTCAACGTTTGAACTTGACTACGAAGAAATTAAACTTTGACCTATTTATGGAGACTCCGTTAGGAGAAACTTTCATTACATCCGTTGTTTAGAAATCTTGCTTGATTCAAGTTGGCACTATCACATTACCTGTTAACCTTATTTATATAGAGATATTTGCTTTTAATGGGATTTTAAGGTTAACTACTCATCATGCCAAAATTAATTGCTTTTGTAAAGGTTGTTAGTTTTCATATTCTTAAGCAACCTGATATTCGAACACAAGCAATCAAACCATTGAAGTCAAACATTTTTATATCAAGCCATGAAGTCGTTCGTTTATTGAAAAATGGATGTCATGTTTTCTTAGCCCATGTTATGGACTTGAAAAAAAGTACATCAGATTTGAATGATATTTCTGTTGTTAGTAAATTTCCTGATGTATTTCCTGAAGAATTTCATAGCTTACTCCCAGAGCGTGATATTAAATTTTGTATCGACTTTGAATCCGGTACAAAACCCATTTCTAAAATCTCATATCGAATGGCTCCTATTGAACTTCAGGAGTTAAAAACCCAACTGTAGAAGTTGATACCCGAGCCTTTATCTGGTGACTTCCTTTGTGGAATACACAGAAACCAGACTTTCCGTAGGGGATGCCATATTCGTGCGATAGTAAACTGATAGGTGTCATTGTAACGTGCTATCCAAGGTTGGGATATGAGTCACAGTTGAGAACAACCTAAGTCAGTAATCGAAATACATAGCTTTCTAGGCTTAGTTGATTATTATCGGAGATTCGTTGAAGGATATTCTCGAATCGTTATTCCATTAACGCAGCTGACTCGTAGAGATACAAAATTCGAATGGAGCAAGGAATGTGGGAAGAGCTTCGAAGAACTTAAGAGGAGACTCATTTCAGCACATGTTCTGACCATGCCATCCTGGAAAAGCGAACGTGGTAGCTGATGTGTTGAGTAGAAGATCGTATACAAGTACGAGTACGATATTGTCAAAGACTAATTTCGTATAATTTATAAATAATAGAGATGGCGATAAAAACTCTAGGTACCCACGTGATGATATACGAGTATAATCGACTTTAATCGATAAAGTTAAAGCTGTTCAAGCTATACACCGGAGCTGGTGAATATGAAGAAGCAGGTACAAGAAGTTCTTATTCCAAAAGCGAGAATTGGCGATGTGAGCAAATCTCAAACCTTCGATTTATTAGTCCATTTGAAATCCTCGATCGAATAGGAACTGTGGCCTATAGACTCGTTTTATTGCCAAGTATGTCGCGTGTTTATAACATTTTTTTATATGTACCGATATGGACGACTCGAACCATGTTATTGAGTTAGAACCGGACGAAATAGCTAAAGACTTAACGTACGCGGAGATACCTGTCAAGATCTTGGATAGGAAGGAGCATGTCCTACGCACGAAGGTAATACCACAAGTTAAAGTTCTGTGGAGGAACCATGCTATTGAGGAAATGACCAGGAGTTGGAAACAGAAATAAAAGCGAGGTATCTTTACCTTTTCGAAACACCAGTTACGTACGTCAATTTCGAGGACGAAATTTCATAAGGAAGGGAGGTTGTAAGACCCCGAAATTTTTTTAAATAAAAAGAAATTTCCTTTATTTATTGATTTTTGAATATAGTAAGGGTGAATTTGATTAATGTGGTTAGCTATGGGTAAAATGCACAAATATTTTAAATAAGCAGGTGGTTATAAATATTCATTATTATCGGGGAATATTCGTTTGGTCGTGGAATATTCGTACGACGGCGCAGTCTTTTATGGTCCCCATAACGGAAAGCGATTGGATGAAGAAAACGACAAATATAAGTTGTTTATAAATAACGGCGTAGTTGTTACCGTTAATAGTGTTGGAATACTCGGTGGTTAAAACACAGTAATACATGTTGTTGCACAGCAGCACACGGTATTGCACCAATTATTGATTCTTACATAAGAAGGCACTACTCAATAATTGTTACAGTAATTACTGTTCAGTATTTTATGTTATTGATTCAATAATTGCTGCATTGATATTTTATATTACTGTTGTTTCAATAATTGTCATTACACAGTATTTTCCATTATCAAAGCAATAATTCATATTATCTGAATAATATTATTTGATAACATTATTGGCAATGTCTAGAAAGTTCTGTCTAAGGAGAGGTTTGGTCACCTAATTGCGCGCCAGTAAGGAGAAATTCTTATTGGAAAGCCCCCTCTTTCCTGGGAACGGCCTGGTTGCCAATATTGTGATTATGTAATATTATTTGTGAATAATTAATTATTGATTCATATGATGAGAAAAATATTGATTTTATGTGGATATAGATGGAGAAAATTTTTAATGTGACAATTATTGAAAATTAATATTTTATCTTTTTCTGATAAAATAATTCATTTAAATATATTATTTTAATAATATATTAACGGTGATATTTTTATAATGAATGTGGGATATATGAGTATATGACGAGGAAGAGTATTTTTTTTGTGGCATTAAATGTTTAACACAGATTTTGTGTGTCGGTAGACCTATTTCTTGACTAAAAATTTGATTATAGCCTGTAAAATCGCCTGTTTGTGGATTTCAGTTAATTTCTATTTGGAATTTGGAAAAAAAAATTTCTGCAAAGTTGTAGAGAATAGAATTTCCAATAAAAACTCGCGAGATTCGAATTTTCTGGCAAAAGGGCTAATTATTATGAATTATTGAAGTTCCGGAGTTCCAAAATAATTGATTTTTGGAAGTTTAAAATATTTTTAATAATAAAAACGTTTTTTATTTATTTTTCTAGAAGGGAGCATGTGTTCAGTGACTGATTTCAGATTCTAGGTTGGCGTAGGAAGTTGTAGAAATAATAATAATAATATAATAAATTTTCTGCTTTGGTGTTCTAAGCAATTTCCTATAAATAGGTGCTTAGGTTAGAATTGAAAATCACACCAGAAACTGAAGTTTTCTCTCTCTATATTATAGAGCGTATTCTTGTGAGTATTTTGAGTATACTTTGAGTATTGCTATACGGTGCAAGTTCAAGTCATAGCCTATATCCGATGTTTCAACTAGAAGTACTGTCTTTCGAGGTAAAGGATGTTATTTTCTTCTCAAATGATAGTATTTCTTCAATATCATTATGCTGAAATATTGGTTGGAAGTTTTTATCAAATTTGGAACTTTTTCATGCCGGGGTTACTATTCATGAGTTACTATTCACGAGTTACTATTCACGAGTACTATTCACGAAGTGTGATGATGTTTTTTGTGAAATTTCTATCTTTTGGTGTCGGAGTTACTATTCACGTATACGGCACTATTCACGAATACGACACTATTCACCGAAAAAATGAAATTTCTTCTTTTTGTCCAAAATATCTATTCTGGATACTAGCTTTGATTGGATCTATGTTTTGATCATTCTTGAATTTTACTTCAGTATGATTATTTATGAAGTATTTTTGAACTCAGATTGTTTAAAGTACGAATCCTTAATACTTGTTATTTTGTTTCACTGGATTCGTTTCCTTTAAAATATTTTTCATCATCCTCAGTCTTAAATGATGGTGTTACTGAATATCTTTGGCCTGTAGTGCAAAGATGGTTGATTTTGTTATGAATATCTTTGGCCCATAGTGCAAAGATGTACAGGTGTTGAGATGAACATGAACAATTGATGAATATCTTTGGCCCGTAGTGCAAAGATGAACAAGTGTTTAGATGAACATGACCAACTGATGAATATCTTTGGCCTGTAGTGCAAAGATGAATATTTGATTTGATTTGAGATATATATTGATTGATGTTACAGGGATAAAATATTGATGATGGACTTTTAAATTCATAGATGTTAGTAGATTTTATTCTCTACTTAACTCTTCTAATGAATTGTTGTTTCCGCTGCAGTTGTTGATCTAAAACTTGTTGTCTATTGTATTCTATCAGATTTTTCCCTGTTGAAGACTAAGGATAATTTGTTGTACATTATCTTAGTCATAATATTCTTTACTGGGCTAGTTGAGCTCACCCTTTTTCTTGTTGTTCTATTTTTTCTTCTCAGGAGACGAGAATGTAGCGAGTACGAGTCGGGGGATGTAATGATGGTTCTAGAGAGAGTTGTTTAGTAGTCCTCACCATTTTTGTAAAATAATGTATCAATAATTATGATGGGGATTTATTTGCATGTGGATATTGCCTAGATGACAATGTTTGTATTCAAACTCACAGCTTATGGGTTGTAAAAGTTGTAGTTGTTTCTGTACCATGTATTTGACAACTCAGAATGGGTTGGGTGGAATGGACCTATTTTGGGGGCGTCACATCCCAGCTATATTCTCATTTTCTGAAGAGAACAGTGAAAGAAAGGGTGAGCTCAACTAGCCCAGTAAGAAATATTATGACTAAGATAATGTAGAATAAATTATCATTAGTCTTCAACAATGTTAAACTGATAAAATACAATTAACATCAAGTTTAACTGCAGCGGAATAAACAATTCATTAGAAGAGTCAAGTAAAGAATAAAATCTAATATCTTCTATGATTTAAAATGTTTTCACCAATTCTTATCGCTGAGACTCAGCTTAATAAATAAACCACATCATCGAATCATCCCTGTACTACGGGCCAAGGATATTCATTAAATCATCAATGGTCATGACTATACCGAATAATCCCTGGTCATAATCATATCAAGTCCATCTCTGCACGTAAGCAGATATACAATAAGAAAACCAATAATCAATAATCTATCTTTGCACGTAAGCCAAAGATATACAATTCAATAATTAACAGTCCATCTTCACACGTAAGCCAAAGATAACTTTTATCACCATATAAGCATGAGGATGATGACAATGATATAAGCATTAATCAAACTATAACAAGAATAAATATTAAAGACTTTAACTTTATCCAAATATTATCAATCACATAATAAATTCATAATCTAATATTGTTAATATCATAACAATATTTTAATCACTTTTTAAACTTATAAACAATTTATTTCAATTGTTTACACTTTACCAAATAATGCATTTAATCATTCAAAAATGCCATACTCAAAAGATTTCATTACCAATGGTCAAATCCCTCATCAAAAATCTACATATACCTTATATAGGATTTCTCAAGCCATAAAATCCTATTTTCCAACTTTGTTACTTCACATGACATATTTAACTCATATGTTCGTAACTAAACTATTTTCATGAAAAATATCAAATCAGTCCCAAAAATATTTTTTTTTCTAGGATTTAGCATAATATAGTCCCATAATGAATATATATTTTTCTCAGAATTTTTAAAATTTATTTACTATTTTTCAAAAATTAATTTCTAATTGATTCCTTAAGAAATTGCTACCTCAAGTTTAACTCCAAAAATTTCCAAATCTTGGCAGGATCTTACACATGCTAACGTGAGCCTCCAGTCTAAATTTCATGGTCATCGGAGTTATAGAACTCCGATTATATCATTTTTCGTCGGAAAAACCTAAATATTGAAATGGTCATAACTTGCTCATTTTAAGTCGGAATGAGTTCATTTTTGGACATGAGGTTCTTTATACCATATACTTTCATGTCCCAAAAGGCCAAAATGTTTCTCACAAATTAAGTTGCCGAAAATGGCCTTTTAAAATTCTGGACAGTAGCATTTTCCTCTTTTGCAGCTTTTGACTCCTTTGCTAAAATCAGTCCACACGAAAATCTACAACACCTTTTCCAGTGATTTCACTTGGATAAGTTATAAGACTCATAGATCTAACTCTAGGACTTGACCACACTCAAAAATTCAAAATATAATAGGAAATATGGCCAATTAAATTTCATGTTACATTTTTACCAAAATTTGATTTTTTAACCCTTTGTGATTTCTAAGAAACTTTCATGTTTTTACATAATAACTAATATAACTCATCATAACACTTACTAATACCACATATATCCATGATTTTCATCAGTCCAATGCTTTTATTATGACTCTCATCATAATCAACGTAAACAGATCTTTTCCACAATTTAATAAGGAATGAATATAAAGGATCATTCACCATGCATGTGGTAATTCACATAGACAGTTTATTCCAATAGAATAATAAAGAATAGAATGACAGAAGGATTCACCATGCATACGATAGAGACCGCACAGACAGGTTATTCCCAACAGAATAATAAATAATGGAACCAGGTCCGGCGTAAAACGCACAGACAGGATATTCCTACAGAATATTAAATGCAAAATAATAAATAATGGAACCACGTCCAGCGTAAAACGCACAGACATGTTATTCCGACAAAATAATAAATGCGGAATAATAAATAATGGAACCAGGTCCGGCGTAAAATGCATAGATAGGATATTTCGACAGAATAATAAAGAATGAAATAATAGAAGAATTTCACCATGTATGCGGTATTTCGCATAGACAGGTTATTCCAACATAATAATAAGGAATGGAATAATAGAAGAAGATCACCATGTATAGGGTAGTCCGCGTATACAGGTTATTCCAACAGAATAATAAAGAATGGAATAACAGAAGAATTTCACCAAGTATAGGGTAGTCCCCGTATACAGGTTATTCCAACAGAATAATAAAGAATGGAATAACAGAAGTTCTCTTCATGAATACAAAAGGAATAATACCCCTTACAGGTACAACAAATAATATCCCTTACCTTTGAAAGAAGAGTATTCCGATTGGTAGGGCAAGAATATACTCGAAGAAAACTTGTACTACGCTCAAAGTTTTCTCAAACTCTAAAGAAATACGCTCAAAATTATAGAAGAAGAATTCTCTCTATAGTTTCTC
Organism: Panax japonicus; assembly: GCA_020205505.1. NCBI lineage: Eukaryota > Viridiplantae > Streptophyta > Magnoliopsida > Apiales > Araliaceae > Panax > Panax japonicus. Next base: position 17,219,436 of record CM035102.1, on the reverse strand, counting down.
TCTCTAGAGTTTCAGTGAATTCGTAAGAAATAATGAAGGAATGAGCTTCTATTTATAGAAGAATAGATTGCATAGTAACTAATTCATGAATAGTCCAGATTGATTTACTTTTAATCGGACGGTCCATATTTAAAGTAAAATCTTTTAAATAAAATATAATATATTCTATTTATAATCTAATAAAACGAATAACTTTATAAAAGTATTCTATTTTATATAAAAAGATTTTACTATGCAAAACACTATGCAGACACTATACAATACTATGCATAATAAAAAATAATATATTATATTTATAGAATAACTTTATAAAAGTATTCTGTTTTATATAAAAAAATTTACTATACAAAATACCATGCAGACACTATGCATAATAAAATATAATATATTATATTTATAGAATAACTTTATAAAAGTATTCTGTTTTATATAAAAAGTTTTTCTGTTTTATTACATTAATAATACAAATAAAACAAAACTTCATCATCACTTACTTTGAAAAAATTTCAAATGTCACGCTTAACTTTAGACTTTTATCAATTTAACTATTTACCAAAATAGAAAAATTGAATACTTTTATTTCATAAAATTCGGGGTCTCACAATCTGGAAGTGGTTTCAACTCAAGTTCTGGAGGTGTCTCAAGAGATGGCTTCAATTTCACTGATGACTCTCTAGCTTTCTTTAATGGCTCAACACAAGTCTTGAATTTCCTGAACTGTGGAGTTGTGTCAAGTATATGAACAATTTCTTCAATCTCCTCATCATCTATTTCTGAATTTCCAGCAATAGCATTTCTCAAAGGTTCTTGATTCACTAAGTTCTCTACTTCATCATTTAGAACCTTTACCACCAAATCAACCCTGAAGCATTCCTCATCATCTGTTGGAAATTTTATTACCTTGAATACATTGAAAGTAACTTCTTGATCATGTACTCGTATTGGTAGTTCCCCTTTCTGAACGTCTATCAAGGTTCTTCCTGTAGCTAGGAATGGTCTTCCAAGAATGATTGGTATACTTTTGTCTTCTTCATAGTCTAATATGATGAAATCAGCCAAAAAGATGAATTTATCCACTTTAATCTATACATCTTCCATAATCCCCCGTGGATAAGTGATAGACCTATCAGCTAGCTGTAAAGAAATATTTATCGGCCTTGGAGCTGGGAATCCCAACTGATTGAACACTGACAACGGCATCAAATTGATACTTGCCCCAAGATCGCACAAGCATTTGCTGAAACTCATCTGTCCAATTGTACATGGTATCGTGAAATTGCCCGGGTCCTTCAGCTTTGGAGCTAGTTTTTGTTCAAGCACTGCACTGCATTCTTCTCTCAAGGCTACTATTTCAAAGTCTTCTAATCTCTTCTTCCTTGACAAGATGCCCTTCATAAACTTTGCGTAACTAGGAATCTATTCCAATGCCTCAGCGAAAGGTATGTTGATCTGTAGCTTTTTAAATACCTCCAAAAACTTACTAAACTGCTTGTCTTCCCTCTGCTTATATAATCTCTGTGGATAAGAAACAAGAGGGTGAACTACTGGTATCTTATTCACGGACTTCTGAAAAGAACCTTCTTTATTCTTCTCATCTTGCTGTTGTTCTGAACCTTCATTATTCAAACTTTCCTCAGACCCATTTTCATGACCGCGCGACTTCCCTTATATATTATATCATGGAAAATTAGTCAAGAGCACAAAGGTGGACATAACCATTTTCAATGAATTATGACCTATTTATATAACCTCCACATATGATAGAAATCATGTAATTAACACTATTATTGTTGCCTAATTTTTAATAGCACTTTACCACACAAGTATACGCGTCCAATTGTAATATTCAGCAAGCAAGGATATCGTTCCCACGAGGAAATAGACTAATATTTATCAATTACTAATTCTAATGCAATTAATCCTATTTTAAACTACGAAAATTTTTTTTATGATTTGAAATTTAAACTTAACAAAACTAATGATTAAAATCAGAATTTCACAAGAATAACTGCAGATTTAACAGGTTAAGATTACAACTTCCCTTGGTATTTCATTTAAACTAACTTACTTCCCATTTAAAATAAATCAATTAATATGAATCATGATCCAAGAATGCTTTATGAATATTTACGCACTTCTTCCAAAGACACGTGAACAAATCCTCCTAAATCCAATCTTTAAGATGCGGAATTACAAGGAACACCCCATTTAATCAACTCACTATATTCCTATGTGAATCAAGTTAATTAAGGTTTACGCTCAAATTCTTTCAATGGATACAAAAGACACATAGGTATATTCCTATCCTACACGCTAATCATATTAACCCTAGCCACGGTATTATTTTTGTTTTTTTATTTTATTTTTTTTCCAAGCTTATATATCCCAAATTTTTCCCCCAAACTTAAGTTTTTGTCTAAATTCAGTCATCTTCGCCTATTCATGTCTTTCATTCATTCAAACTAGCATTATCCTCTAGAAGTCCATTATGTGTTAATTTAAACTCAATCAGTCAACATAGTTGCTTTTACTGTGCTATCCTTATTATATCAGTTTCAAACAGGTAAAGATTCAAATCATGACAAGAAATCACATCAAAGTCTTAACAGACAATACTATACTTGTCTACTCAATTCCAATCTCATCACTGGTCAAAACAGACTTAAACTATCTAACGGCTGGAAACATGCAAATACTAAATTTTTTGTTTTTTTTAGGAAATTAAAATGAAAACTACATGAATGCAAACTACATGAAAAAACTATTAACTGAATACTATATGAATGCACTAGATGAATAATACATGCATGAACTGGAGCTGGAAGATTGCACCCCCAAACTTAACCGATGTAATGTCCTCATTGTATATAACAAATAAAATTTAAGAAATTAAGCACTTAGGACTTCCCTGAAAGATAGAAGCTTTATTCCTCGTCAGTATCCTCCTCCTCTTCTTCTTCCTCTTCTTCTTCATCTGGGGGGTACGCAGAAAATGGTGGAAATTGGTAGGAGATTTAGTGTTTGATTAGGATTTTACAAGAAAAAGATGATTATTGTGGCTAAATTAGAGGAGGGTTGAGAGTTGAGTGAGTTTGAGTTGGAGTAGGAGAGCAAGAATGTGTTTGATTTGGGTTTGGAAGAGTCTTGCCCGATTAGGGCTTTTAATTTTTTTTTTTAGTTGGAGCGCCTAGGCGCTTGAATTTGCACTGTCTGGACCGCCTAGGCGCTTGGTTGCAGAATGCTAAAATAACTTGGAGCGCCTAGGCGCTTGGTTTGGCTTAAAAATGAGAGCCTAGGCGCTTGTGCTGCATTTTTGCTACTGACTTGGAGCGCCTAGGCGCTGGATCTTGGCTTGTCTGGAGCGCCTAGGCGCTTGGCCAATGTACATTGCTTATTTTGGTGTTTTACGCTTCTTGTATGCCTTACCTCCAATAACTTGTTTCCTTCCACACCAAAATTTGCGGAAATGATTAGAAATTTGAGATTTTGACGAGTGGACATTCATCTTATTAAGATCATAAATGCTTGGCCTCCTTTCCTGCAATAAATTGAATATCTGTTAGAGAACGAGGGATGCAACAAATCCTAAACTATAAAAGTTTAACCACTAAATAAACTAACAGTAAAGTAAATTAATAAAAGTAAAAATAGAAAATAACAATAAAAATTCCTGGGTTGCCTCCTAGTTAGCGCTTGGTTTATAGTCTTCAGCCTGACTTTCTTCTCTTTCTCTATCCAATTCCCCTTCGAAAATTGAGGAACCCTCCATCCATTAGTAATAATGTAACTTTCGAGAGTTTGCCATCAGTAAGGGTTATTGATTCAAATTCACCTAGCTTGTTCTTTATAGGTGGATTCTCTTTTACAACCTTCAAATAACTAGGCATTTTCCGAGTTGTATCTATCAACGAATTTTTACGTTGAAGATTTTTTAGAACAACTGGTTCTTCATCTCTCTTCCCATTCTCTTCACACCATGGCACCAATTTTAAGCTAGCTTTCATATCATATAAACCTTTATCAAAAAAATGACTACCAATTGCACAAATGATTGCAAATCTAACCGGATCCTTAAACTTTGGTGGAGAAGATATATGGGGCACTATCAAAATCGGTTCATCTATGTCAGAACTCAAGGCTAGATCTTTGGCGACCTTATTTTCCTGCTCCCCACTTGTCTCCTCCCTTTCCACATCCTTTTCTTTTGGAACATCCGATTCCAGATTTAGCGTGGGCAATCCATCAGTCTCGGGAACCATGTTGCTTGACACTTCGCCTTGAGGGCGATTGATGATAGTGTTGAAAAGTTGTCCCACCTGGTTCTCAAGATTTCGAATCGACATCTCCTGACTATTCGTCTGGTCCTCAATCAAAACCATGAACTTGGAAATAAGTCCTTCCAAGCTTAAAATCCTTTCTTCTTCATGATTAGGGAGTTGAACTTGTAATTCAGGAGTGTATGATTGGCATGGAGCAAAGGGTTGGGCTAGATTGTCATCGCTCCATGAAAGATTTAATGGATTCCCCCACTCATGATGATAATTACTAGAATAATCATAATTGTTGGGATAATCGCTAAAATTACCACTATATTGTAACGACTCGAAACTGATGGTGCATTGATGACTCGGATGGTTTCCACCACAATACTCACATATCACCGCTACACTTTGAATAACTTGTGCTGATAAAGCATCAATCTTCCTTGAAAGTGTCCCAAATTGTGCTGACAATTCATCGAGTCCATAATTCTTTGCCTCCCTTGGCCGAGTCATTCTCGAATATAACCAATGATAGACATAGTTGTTCATGGTGCCTGAAAAGGAATTAGACTAGAGACAAAAAAATAAAAAAAATAAAAAAATGTTTAAATTAAGATTAATTTCATTGAATTTAATAATGACAAAATATTAAACTAATTTCCCCGACAATGGCGCCAAAAACTTGTTGCCTAATTTTTAATAGCACTTTACCACACAAGTATACGCGTTCAATTGTAATATTCAGCAAGTTAGGATATCGTTCCCACGAGGAAATAGACTAATATTTATCAATTACTAATTCTAATGCAATTAATCCTATTTTAAACTACGAAAATTTTGTTTATGATTTGAAATTTAAACTTAACAAAACTAATGATTAAAATCAGAATTTCACAAGAATAACTGCATATTTAACAGGTTAAGATTACAACTTCCCTTGGTATTTCATTTAAACTAACTTACTTCCCATTTAAAATAAATCAATTAATATGAATCATTATCCAAGAATGCTTTATGAATATTCACGCACTTCTTCCAAAGACACGTGAACAAATCCTCCTAAATCAAATCTTTAAGATGCGGAATTACAAGGAACACCCCATTTAATCAACTCACTATATTCCTATGTGAATCAAGTTAATTAGGGTTTACGCTCAAATTCTTTCAATGGATACAAAAGACACATGGGTATATTCCTATCCTACACGCTAATCATATTAACCCTATTCAGATTATATGAATAGATGTTATCATATCCAGATCTCAATTTATACTCCATCTTCCAATTTTATATAGATTATCACAGTAATTGTTGGCCAAACAATTAATCAATAAACATAAGATATAATAAACAATTCAATAAAAACCAACTTTCATTCAATGGGAAGCTTGCAATTTAAACTACATACCAAGTTCCGTTGCAATCTTAATTAAAATTTAGTTCATGATAATAATAAAGAAAAACATCATCCAGATTAATAATCCAAACATCCCAGATAATTACAAAAGATAAAACTAGAGAAGAGAAGAAGAAACTCTGAATTTGCTCCAATACTCTCTCTTTGATCTTTAGCCTTTGCAATTCTCCTTCGTGTTTTTCTTGTTGTTCTCTCTGCAAATCTCTTGAAAAATTAGTTGATCCTTCTTTTCTAAAGTCTTCTCCTATTTGTATTGGTCTCAGCCCTCATTCAGACTCCTATTTGGCTTCAAAAACCCACTTGGCAGTAGAAAAAAGCATCTTTTTTCGCACAGGAGCGCCTAAGCGCTCAACATAGGCCATTTCCAAGCGCCTAGGCGCTTGACCAGGACCACGTAATTACAAAAATGCCACTCAGCTTTAATTTTCATGATTTTTGACCTTTTTCTTCTCCAAAATGACCAATTTGTCCCTCCAGCTCCAACCTACAACAAATAAACACAAAACACATAAAAAGATACTAAAAACAATTAAAGATAACAATAACTAAGTTTAATAATATCGGATTCATAGGTATAAAACCTACTCATCAATTACCAAAATCACTATATGTCTATGTGAAATTGCAGCAATAATGAACTAAAGGACAAGCTCTTACCGAACTACACACGGTGAAACGGTATATTTCTATTCGGTTCACGAATTACAAAGTTAAACAACTCAACCTCATAAACGTATGTTATTATGATTCTATCCATACTCATATTTCATTTTCAAATCCATATAAGTATACAAGATGAATGGCGATCAAACATTCATTCATTACGCTCAATCATAATAGATAATCTGACGATACACATACAACTAAATAATCAGGCATGTAAGTATAGACTACATATCAAAATTCATTAGAATTCCATAATGGAGTTTAGTTCATTTATGGACCAAAAGCCATTATGAGATTGAAGCAACACATTGAATTAATAATACAAAGAAGAGATGAAAGAGAAATGATTAAACCCAGTTGCAGAATATGTTCCAATGTGTGTTCCAAAGCACCAATAATCTCTAGAAAATGAAATTAATGATTATTCAATAACCAAAGTGAAGAGTGGATATAGAATGTATCAAAAATTGATCAAATATTCTCTAAACTAGTTAACACTAAGAACCCTAATTCCTTGATATAAAAAACTGATAAAAGACCCAATAACACATGTCTGGTACCAACCAGTATTGTTCAGATAAGCCTCAAGCGCTCAAAATTCAAATTAAAAATAAGTCAACAAACAGATTGCAGAGGACTCGTGCGGCCGCGCGTGATCCTAGTGTAAAACGGGCGCAGGTGCGCTATAAGTATGTATTCCAAAGCTTTGGCACGGGCGTGCGAGTTTTTTTCTTTATTAAGGTGCGGCCGCGCGTAGATGAAATTTAGCTTCTGTAAGCATGTAGCCGCGGCACGCGAGATTTGGCTTGTTTAGCAGCGCGGCCACCCTGCTTATGTATCCTGTCCTCTAATGTTTTGCTGTTGTTGCTTCTTGTTCGTTATCATTCGTTCTTTATCCCTTCTCTTCTTCACTGAATTCATTCTCCATCTTCTCATGTTCCTCTTTCCATCCTTTAGCTAGCTTCATAACATCATGTCAATGCCATTACTTGCCTGTTTCCATGCCTTTTCCTGCCATAGGAGTTCCACTATAAGTAATGCTAAATGAACATAAAAATGCAATAAAACATAGTAAAAACTACTTTAGATAAGCATAATTCTCTTGAGTTGACATCCAATAAGTAGGTATAAAACTTACTTATCAACCACATATTTAACAGTATGTAAAAAGAACTGAACATCTTCTTATTTTTCCAAAATTAGAGTTTGATTTTGCAACAAAAGTTCGTTCATACTATTAAGTGAGACAATTTTTGTAGCCATGTTGATGCTGGTTTCAAGAATCTCATGATCAAGGGGTTTAAAAATAATGAGGGGCTGAGGTGGAAGATTTAAGTGGGATACAATGTTGTTGGTGGGAACGAGTTGAGACTGATGATTTTACAAAGGAATGTTCAAATAATGGAATACATGTGTGAGAAGTAGACCAAAACCAAGATAATTATTTTGGGCATGCATTCATTTAAGAGACTTTTGATAATTTCCAGATCAAAGGGTAGCATTTTTCGATCATCTCGTACAGGCATGAAATTATTTCTTAAAATTTTACCCAAAAACTAGCACTCAGCAGTTAGAAATTCCAGAACAATTTTGCAGGGATAGTCAAATAAAAGAGCTAGCACCATTTGATTAGTTATCACAGACAGATTAAACTTGAATAACATGCATTCTTCTACAGATATACCAGATGGATGAAGATATGAATTTTTCCTAGGTAATTCTAGAGTGGAAGGATGCAATTGAAGTGCATGAACAAGAAATAATTCATCAATGATGTACGTTTGTCATTGGATGCAAGTGGTAATACTCTTTCATAAACCAGAGGAATCAGTTGAAAACTCCATATGAGCATAAAATTCTGCTACAAGACTAGGATAAATTGATTTATCATAGAAGGAAACCAAGCATTCTCACCCAACATTTTTAAAAATTTTAAACAATTTTTGAAAGCTTTGAAATGTAATGACATTTCTGGGACACATGTTGTATCTCATAGACCTATACTTTGATTGGGCAGAGGGAGTAGTGAGGTGAGGGACATCATTGGAGAATTGTAACTCAGAATTTAGAGGAAGAGTTTTTCTTTTTGATGAAAATAAATTAGACATGATGAGGAGGGATGCAGGAAATATAGGAGAAAATATCAAACTAATGAGAGACTACACATAGGAAGGCACCATTTTTGAAAGAAATTATATATATATATATATATATAGAGAGAGAGAGAGGGAGAGAGAAGAGGGATGATATGTGGCAGGTAATATAGATAGAGAGAGAAAAAAAAAAGGTCAAGTAAAGGTAGCAGTTAATAAACTGATGTTGGAACAAGTAATAAGATTACACTGAAAATAGTAACACGAAACAGAAAGTATTGAAGTTAAACAGTAAAGTAAAAACTATTTAAGATCTGTCATTTAAGAAGGTAGAGAACATTTAAAACAAGATATCCACATGTCATGTAAAGAACACAGAGAAGGAAAGATTGTAGTCAACATTAGAATGATTACCAAAACTATAAAGATGTATCATTTAAAACAATTCTGATAAAACACGACAAGAAATTATCATTTTAGAAAATAGTTTTCAAAGAGGCAGGTAATTTGAAAGATTTTATCATTAATAGCAAATCTTTAAGAAAAAGCATATAGCAGAAATGCAATTAATCTAGTGGACCTCAATATCCACACAATATATAAGATAGATAAAAGTAAACCCAGTGGACATCAGTATCCACACAAGTAATAATATACAGAGAGTTAGAGAGTTTATACCTGAGTTGGTAGTAACAATATACCAATTTCAGTATGACAAGCTCTTCGTTGTACATATTTCTCAATGAAAATATCAACGAGCCCAACAAAGGTGCACAATCATATAGATATACATTTATATAGATAGTATATATATAAGGATATATAATATGTGTATATATATAAAAAGATATATATATATATATATATAATATGACAAAATAAATAGTGGTCAATGTTAAAAAAATGGGAGAGAATAATAAAAAAATTGGTGTTTTAAAAGAAATGCTTTTTGTTGAAACTCTTAACGACATAAAAAAATTGAAGTGATTGTTGGAAGATGAGCAAAAAATGGATTTTGTTTAAAAAATATAAAAAAAATAATTTAAAAATAATTTGGAAAGTAACTGGATTTTAGAAAATAGAGATAAGAGAAACTATTTAACAGAAGTTGTTAACAAAAATTAGAGAGAATTTAGGGGTTTTAAAAAGTTGTAAACAGAACTTACCAGAAATTACAGTGGATTTGATGAAGTAGACGAAATGACCAAAAAATTCAACGATTGAACTTAATTTGAAACCCTAACCAGAAATTTTTTGATCAAGAAACAGATGAGAATTTACACTTTTATAAATAGTTTTACATCAGAAGTTTCATAAATCAGAAACCCCAACAATAAAAATTTTGTAGGTAGGTGAACATCAAAAGTTTCATAGATCGAACACCAATCTGGTTTTAAAAATCGAGTCGGAAGTGAGTTACAGTGGAAACCCTAAACGTTTGAACTAAAAAAAATTATTATTTGAAAACCCTAATCATATAGTTATCATTTTTAGGGTTAGACGAGAGGAAAACATAAATCTTTTGTAAGATAAAATTTTATCAGTCAAAACTAATTTTTAAGAACAGAACGAATTTAAAACAATAGATTGTATATTTCATAGATCTGAAGATCTTGATGAAGAACATATTTGAGTGGCTCAAAATCATAGAACAAAAATTTTAGATCTAACAAAAATTTCAGTAGATGAAAGGAAGTGATTTAAAAAATTTCTTTGATTGAAACCCTAAAAGTTTTAAAAACTTACAATTAATCGGATCAAAACATTCATAAGGTGTTTGAGAGTTATGATCAGAGGAGAAGAAGGAATAGATACTGGAGATAGACCGATACCGGAGAAAGAGATCAGAGAAAACGAAGAAGAAGCTGGAGAAGATGAGAGAGAAGAGAGAGATAGCCGGACGCGTAAGAGAGGAGAGTGAAGGAAGTAAATGAAAAAATGAATTAAAAATGCAAAAATTATATATATAGTTTGACTTACTTTTTGGATCCAACGGTGGAGAGTTGACAATGATTGAGATCAACGGTTAATAAATAATATGAGTTGTGTTTTCTTTTAGAACATGATCCAAAGGCTGGGATGAAAGCTCAGAGTTGATCCAACAGTTCTAGTTCATAATCCGTGCACATTATGATGGTGGAACCTGATTGGTTGGATGAGTGGGACGCGACTTGGTCAATTTTGACCATTGGATATGCACAATAATTGATGGTGTAGAATTAATCTTTGAATATATATATATATATATATAAACTTAAAAATGATAAAATAAACATTTCCATTTAAATATTGTTAAAATAAAATTATATATTTATATTTATATATTAAAAAATATGCTTTAACTTAGTAAAAATAAAGAATTATCACAAATCCTATATATATATATATATATATATATATATATATATATATATATATATAGTCTATTAATAAAAATAATTAAATGGAAGATAAATTAAAATTTGTTTAAACAAAAAAATTAAGGGGAGATATTTAACATACCTAACACAATTCTCAATTTGCAGAATCTTTTCGAACTTAGTGGTTTAGTAAATATATCGGCTATATTTAATTCAGTATCAATGTGTTCTAGCTTAATACTTCCGTTATTAACATGATCACGTAAAAAATGATGTCAAATGTTTATATTTTTTGACCTAGTGTGACGCCCCCAAAATAGGTATACATCACCCATCTTGAGTCGCCAAATACATGGTACAAAAATTCAAATACAACTTAATTATACAACAGTCGTGTAAAATACGACAAAACATAGCTGAGAGTTTAAACAAGAATATTGTCATCTAGACAATATCCACACTCAATTGAGTCCTCATTACATTTATTATCACACTATTTAACAGAATAGTGAGGACTATTAATGCTATTATCTGGACTGTCACTCCGTTCCCCGACTAGTCCCTGCTACGTTCTCATTTCCTGAATAGAACAATAAAAGTAAAAAGGTGAGCTCAACTAGCCCAGTAAGAAATATTATGACTAAGATAATACAGAATAAATTATCGTTAGCCTTCAACAGTGTTAAACTGATACAATAAAACAAACATCAAGTTTAACTGCAGCGGAATAAGCAATCCATTAAAAGAGTCAAGTAGAGAATAAAATCTACTATCTTTTATGATTTAAAAGGTTTTTCATCACTTTTATCGCTGGGACTCAGCTTAATAAATAATCCACATCATCCCTGAACTACGGCCAAGGATATTCATTAGTATCACAACCACAAATTATCCATGCACTATGGGCCAATGATATTCGTGTATTCATCAATGGTCATGATCATGCCAACAACTGTCCATCAATGCACTACGGGCCAGTGAAGACTTTTACCACATCATTTGTAACATTACGATCATGATTATACCGAATAATCCCTGGTCATAATCATACCAAGTCCATCTATGCACTACAGGCCACAGATGACTTTCAACATAATATAAAATGAGGATGATGACAATGATATAAGAATTCAATAAAACAAGTTCAAAGAATTAATTTATCCAGGAACCAATAACGTCCAAATTATCAACATGATACTACTTTGTAGAGTAAAATTCAAGAATGCTCAAAAGAATATTTCCATAAAAAGATACTGGATGAAGCACAAATATCAAGGATATTCTACTAATTTCATGGAGTATAGAACTGAGTATAATAAAGAATGGAATAACAAAAGAAATCACCAGGCATGCGATAGAACGCACATATAGGTTATTCTAACAAAAAACTAAATAACGAAACCAGGTCATGCGTAAACGCACAGACAGGATATTCCAATAAAATAATAAATAACAGAATCAGGTTAGGCAAAATTCGCACCGACAGGATGTTCCAACAGAATAATAAATAACGGAATTAGGTCATGCGTAAACGCACAAACATGTTGTTCCAACAGAATAATAAAGAATAGAATAACAGAAGAATTTCACCATGTATGCGGTACTTCGCATATACAGGTTATTCCAACATAATGATAAAGAATGGAATAACAGAAGAATTTTACCAAGTATAAGTTAGACCGCGTATACAAGTTATTCCAACAGAATAAAAATAATAGAATAACAGAAGTTCTCTTCATGAATACGAAAGAAATAATACCCCTTACCTTAGAACAAACTGGATATAGGAGTAGTAAAGTAGCAAAATACTTTTCTTCTTTCTCTCTATAGTTTCTCTCTTTAGAGTTTCAGTGAATTCGTAAGAAATAATGAAGGAATGAGGTTCTATTTATAGGAGAATGGACTGAATAGTAACTAATTCCTGAACGGTCCAGATTGATTTACTTTTAAACGAACGGTCTAGATTAGTTTAGTATAAAATATTCTAATAAAACAAAATCTCTTAAATAAAATATAATATATTTTATTTATAATCTAATAAAACGAATAAATTTATAAATGTATTATGTTTTATATAAAAAAATTTTACTATGCAAATACTATGTATAATAAAATATAATATATTCTATTTATAGTCTGATAAAATGAATAACTTTATAAAAGTATTTTATTTTATATAAAAAGATTTTACTATGAAAGCACTATGCATAATAGAATATAATATATTCTATTTATAGTCTAATAAAACGAATAACTTTATAAAAGTATTCTGTTTTATATTAAAATCTTTTCTATTTTAATACATTAATAATACTAATAAAACAAAACTTCATCATCATTATTATAATTCACACTATTAATCGATCAGGTCGTTCCCAGGAAAGAGGGGGCTTTTCAATAAGGATTTCTCTCTATTGGCGCGCAATTAGGTGACCAAACCTCTCCTTGGCAGAACTTCTAGATATCGTTAATATTGCAAATAAAAATATTAATAACTCTGCTATCTCAATTATTGATTTATTAATATATAAAATATCGACAATAATTGAATCAATTAACGTGAGATACTATGCAACAATTACTAAAGTAATAATTGAACAAAACAGAGTGACTTCTCACGTAAGCATCAATAATCAATACCGTGTGCTACTATGCAACCATGCATATTCCTGTACTTTTAACACCGAGTGTTTCAACAGTTAACGATAAAACTTCTGTCGTTATTTTCATAAAATATTTTTGTCGTTTTCTTAATTAGATAATAATTCTGTTGTGGGGTCCACCAATGATTGTGTTGTTGTACGAATATTCCTTGTTAAAATGAATATTCCCCGACCAATCGAATATTATATAACAACTTGCGTACTTTGTAAAATTTATAAATATTACCCACAACTATAACATTATATCAAATTCATTCTATAATATTCAAAAATGATAATTATAGAAAATTCATCTTTATTCATAAAAGTTGGGGTCTTACAATCTCCCCTTCTTATGAAATTTTGCCCTAGAAATTAGGTTATGTACCTGGTATATCGAAGAGGTAAGGATACCTTGATTTCATTTCAAATTCTAACCCCCAGGTCATTTCCTCAACATTGTGGTTCCTCCATACAACTTTGACTTGAGGTATAACCTTGGAGCGTAGAATATGTTCCTTCTTATCCAAGATTTGACTAGGAACTTCTTCATACGTTAAATCTTCCACTATTTTGTCTGGTTCTAACTCAATAATGTTGTTTGGGTCTTTCACATATTTACGTAACATGGATATATGAAAAATGTTATGAACATGAGATATACTTGGCGGTAAAGCGAGTCTATGGGCCAATGAATCGAGGATTAAGATTTCCTCTCTTTCTAAATCTTGTAACTCCTTTCCATGAAGCAACACGTAACAACACATGATCTCCAATATCGAATTCCACATCCTTTCGATGAAGATCAACATAACTCTTTTGTCGGTCGTGTGAGGTTTTTATACGTTATCGGATCGTTTGAATCTTTTTCATAGTCATACGTACCAACTCCGGTCCCAACAACGTTGCTTCACCTACCTCATCCCAGCATACTGGAGAACGACACTTTCTTCCATACAATGCCTCGAATGGAGCCATGCCAATACTTATTTGATAACTATTATTGTAAGAAAACTCCACCAATAGTAAGAACTTGTCCCAACTTCCCTTGAAGTTAAGGACACAGAGTCTTAATAAATCTTCAAGAGTTTGAATAGTCCTCTCTGATTGTCCTTCCGTCTAAGGATGATATGCTGAACTAAATCATAAATCCGTGCCCATAGATTTTTGTAAACTAACCCAAAATCGTGAAGTGAATCTTGGGTCTCGATCAGAAACAACAGATACTAGCATACCATGCAGTCTTACAATCTCGTTTATGTACATACGAATAAGACGTTCAAGTGTATAAGTTTCTCGTATTGGTAAGAAATGAGCAGACTTGGTTAATTTATCAACAATGACCCAAATTGCATCCATGCCTTAAGAAACCTTGGGAAGACTAGTAACGAAATCCATGGTAATGTGATCCCACTTCCATTCTGAAATTTCAAGTGGCTGTAATGGACCTTTTGGTACTTGATATTCCGCATTGACTCGTTGATAAGTTAGACTCCTTAAGATAAACAACGCTATCTATCTCTTCATATTGTTCCATTAAAATGTATGTCGAAGATCATGATACATTTTAGTACTCCCAGGATGGATTGTAAATGGTGTGTTGTGCGCCTCCATCATGATTTTATACTTTAAATCAGGGTCGTTAGGAACACAAAATCTGGAGTTGACTCGAAGTATTCCTTCTTCATCGATTCTTGCTTCTGGCATATCACCTTCTTGTACTTTCTTCCTCATATGCATCAGCTCCAGGTCTGTTAAAGTCAGTTCTACTCATATATTCACCATCATCACATGGGTCCCTGGAGTCTTTATCTCTATCTCCATCCTTTGCAAGTCATATAAAATGGGCCTTTGCGTTGACAATATCGCACTCGTACCTGCATATGATCTTTTACTCAATGCGTCAGCTACCACGTTTGCTTTTCTAGGATGGTATTGGATGGTATGATCATAATCTTTCAACAGTTCAAGCCAACATCGTTGTCGCATGTTGAGTTCCTTTTGAGTGAAGAAATATTTAAGGCTTTTATTATCCGTAAAAATCTCCACTTTCTCCCCATACAAGTAATGCCTCCAAATCTTTAGTGCAAAAATGACTGCTGCCAACTCTAGATCATGAGTAGGATAATTCCTCTCATATTCTTTGATTTGTCAAGAGGCATAGGCTATGACCTTCCCATATTGCATGAGAACACATCCTAACCCTTTTCCTAAAGCATTACTGTAGATGACAAATCCCTTCGAGCCAGATGGTATTGTCAGAACAGGTGCTAAAATGAGTCTTTTTTTGAGTTCTTGAAAACTCTTCTCACATTCCTCGTTCCAACCGAAATTTGTATCTTTCCGAGTCAGCTGAGTTAAGGGAGTAGCAATTCGAGAAAACCCTTCTACGAATCTCTGATAATAACTAGCTAAGCCAAGAAAGCTGCGTACTTTGGTCACTGATTTAGGTTGCTCCCAGCTTTGAATAGCTTCAATCTTTGTTGGGTCAACAGATATTCCATGACTTGATACCACGTGCCCAAGGAATGCTACTTCCTCAAGCCAGAACTCGCATTTCTTCAACTTGGCATAAAGCTTATATTCACGAAGCCTTTGGAGTATCAGCCTCAAGTGTTGCTCTTGATCTTCACGTGTTTTGGAATAAATAAGGATGTCATCAATAAAGACGACCACAAAGTGATTCAAATATTCCTTGAATACTTTGTTCGTCATATCCATGAAAGCAGCTGGAGCATTAATCAATCCAAAAGACATGACTAGGAATTCATAATACCCGTACCGAGTTTTAAAAGCCATCTTTGGAATGTCATCGGTTCTAATCTTCAATTGGTGATATCCGGAACGAAGATCTATCTTTGAAAAAAATTTGGCGCCTTGCAACTGGTCAAACAGGTCATCAATGTGAGGCAATGAATATCTATTTTTGATAGTGACATGCTTCAACTCCCGATAATCAATATAAAGTCGCATACTCCCATATTTCTTCTTCACGAATAGAACAGGAGCACCCGAAGGAGATGTACTAGGATGAATAAAACTAATGTCTAACAATTCCTGCAGTTAGGTCTTTAACCCCTGAAGTTCAATAGGGGTCATTTGATATGGGGCTTTAGAAATGGGTTTTTTACCGGGTTCAAGGTCGATACAAAATTTAATTTCACGTTCTAGGGGTAGTCCAGGAAGTTCTTCAGGGAATACGTCAGGAAATTTATTAACATTAGAAATATCATTCAAAACTGACATATTTTTGTTTAGATCCGTGACATGAGCTAAGAAAGCTTGACATCCATTTTTCAATAAACGAATAGCTTTATGGCTTGAGATGACAGTGATTGATTTTAATGGTTTGGTTGCTTGAATTTTCATAATAGGTTGGTTAGGAATATGAAAGCTAACAACTTTACGAAAACAATCAATTTTTGCATGATGAGTAGTTAACCGATCAATCCCTAGAATTATGTCAAATGCAAGTATTTTCAATGAAATAAGATCAACAGGTAATATGAAGGTACCGATGTGAACTAAACAAGACTTATAAATAGTAGATGTAATGAAGGTTTCTCCTAATGGAGTTTCAACAGATAAGTCAAAGTCTAATTTCTCTGGAGTCAAATTTAAACGTTGAGCGCAAGTAGGAGAAATAAAAGATTGGGTAGAACTAGTATCAAATAAGGTATAAACTTCGCTAGAGTTTATGATAAGCTTACCCGTGATGACCTCGTTCAGGTTCCTTGCTTTCTGGGAGGTCACAACAAACGCTCACCCTTGCACTATTGGCTTTGACTTTTTTGGGACGTCCTTTGGTGCCTCCATCCTAGCTGAACTTGTCTTCAGTGAACGAAAAAATCGGGCTAGGTGACCTTCTCTTCCACAATTATAATATGCTTTGGACGGCATCGCGCATTTTGGACTGATGTGTCCCTCCCCTCCACATTTGAAGCATATGATAGGTGGTCATTCTCCTTCCTTAACAACGGGTGTTGGTGCTGACGTCTTTCCATCATTGTTGAATCTCCTCTTCTTGAAATATCCATTCTTATTATTTTGGCCATGATTACCACCGAAGTGGTTACCATTTCTTGCATGTTGATTCCCTCCACGCTTATTGTCACCGCTTCGATGACTGCTATCACTAGTATTATCATTTTGTCGGCTGCTCTCTTTTGGTTGGGTTGACTCATTATCGCGCATCAATAACTGAGCCCTATTAACAACATCTGAATACAAACACCGTTTATGAGAGATAAGATATTGACGTATCTCGGGTTTCAAATCTCTTAGAAACATTTGCATCATTCTCTCTTCATTATCAACTAAATGGGACGCAAACCAGGACAACTCGTAAAACTTGGCTTCGTACTGCGACACAGTCATGTTGTTTTTGCTCCAGCTTGATGAACTCTACCTCTTTCATGTGACGAATACTTTCAAGAAAGTACTTGTCGTTGAACAATTCTTGGAACTTCTCCCAAGTCATCTTCAGTGCGGCAGGTTGAGTACGTTTTACAGATTCCCACCAGTAATCTGCCTCTGCACGCAACATGAAGGTGGCAAAGGGAACCATTTGCTCCTCAGAGCATCCCAAGACATCAAATATCTTTTAGATCTACTTTATCCACATCTCCGCCTTAAGTGGTTTTGGCTCTCCAAAAAACTCCGGTGGTCCCAATTCCTTGAAGTGCTTAGCGGTGACCGTCCGAGAGTTGCTAGTGTTTCCACCTGTATTTTGTACAGGAGCCTCTCTTGCCTGATGTTGTATAAATTGAATAAAGCCTCTGAACATTCTATCGTTCATCATCTGGTCAGTGTTGTTGTTTGCCTGAGGATTGTCGCCTTCCTGATGCACATTATCCTAATTATTGATCTGTGGAGGCTCAACAGTCTCATGTGCTCCATTGCTAATCTCAACATTCTCGAATGTCATTTTCAAATACTGCCACAAAACAAAGGTTAATTGACATGCAATATATTATCCCTATACTCTGACCGACCAATTAAATGCCAAATAAACTTAGGTAGGTCATACTAGCGAAGGAATTCTCCATTTCTCCCCTCCTAGTTCTTGTCTCACATCTCAGTCAGGGATCATATCCCTAAGCTTTGATACCAAATGTGATGCCCCCAAAATAGGCATACATCACCCATCTTGAGTTGCCAAATATATGATACAAAAATTCAAATACAACTTAATTATACAACAGTCGTGTAAAATATGACAAAACATAGCTGAGAGTTTAAACAAGAATATTATCATCTAGATAATATCCACACTCAATTGAGTCCTCATTACATTTATTATCACACTATTTAATAGAATAGTGAGGACTACTAATGCTATAATCTGGACCGTCACTCCGCTCCCTGATTAGTCCCTGCTACGTTCTAATTTTCTGAAGAAAACAATGAAAGTAAAAGGGTGAGCTCAACTAGCCTAGTAAGAAATATTATGACTAAGATAATACATAATAAATTATCGTTAGCCTTCAACAGTGTTATACTGATACAATAAAACAAACATCAAGTTTAACTGTAGCGGAACAAGCAATCCATTAAAAGAGTCATGTAGAGAATAAAATCTACTATCTTTTATGATTTAAAAGATTTTTCATCACTTTTATCGTTGGGACTCAGCTTAATAAGTAATCCACATCATCCCTGCACTACGGCCAAGGATATTCATTAGTATCACAACCACAAATTATCCATGCACTAAGGGCCAAGGATATTCGTGTATTCATCAATGGTCATGATCATGCCAACAACTGTCCATCAATGCACTACGGGCCAATGAGGACTTTTACCACATCATTTATAACATTACGGTTATGATTATACCGAATAATCCCTGGTCATAATCATACCAAGTCCATCTATGCACTACACGCCATAGATGACTTTTAACATAATATAAACATGAGGATAATGACAATGATATAAGAATTAAATAAAACAAGTTCAAGAATTAATTTATCCAGGAACTAATAACGTCCAAATTGTTAACATGATACTTCTCTATAGAGTAAAATTCAAGAATGCTTAGAAGAATATTTCCATGAAAAGATACTGGATGAAGCGCAAATATCAAGGATATTCCACTAATTTTATGGAGTATAGAACTGAGTATAATAAAGAATGGAATAAGCAAAGAAATCACCAGGCATACGATAGAATAATAAATAACGGAACCAGATCATGCGTAAACGTATAGACAAGATATTCCAACAGGATAATAAATAACGGAACCAGGTCAAGCAAAATTCGCACCAATAGGATGTTCCAACAGAATAATAAATAACAGAACCTGGCCATACGTAAACGCACAGACATGATGTTCCAACAGAATAATAAAGAATAGAATAACATAAGAATTTCACCATGTATGCGGTACTTCGCATAAACAGGTTATTTCAACATAATGATAAAGAATGGAATAACATAAGAATTTCACCAAGTATAGGGTAGACCACATATACAGGTTATTCCAACAGAATAAAAAAATGGAATAACATAAGTTCTCTTCAGGAATACGAAAGAAATAATACCCCTTATCTTAGAACAAACTGGATATAGGAGTAGTGAATTAGCAGAATACTTTTCTTCTTTCTCTCTATAGTTTCTCTCTCTAGAGTTTTAATGAATTCATAAGAAATAATGAAGGAATGAGCTTCTATTTATAGGAGAATGGACTGAATAGTAACTAATTCCTAAACGGTCCAGATTGATTTACTTTTAAACGGATGGTCCAGATTGGTTTACTATAAAATATTCTAATAAAGCAAAATATTTTAAATAAAATATAATATATTCTATTTATAATCTAATAAAATGAATAACTTTATAAAAATATTCTGTTTTATATAAAAAGATTTTACTATGCAAACACTATGCAGGCACTATTCAAATATTATGCATAATAAAATATAATATATTCTATTTATAGTCTAATAAAACGAAAAACTTTATAAAAGTATTCTGTTTTATATTAAAAGATTTTACTATACAAAATACTATGCATAATAGAATATAATATATTCTTTTTATAGTCTAATAAAATGAATAACTTTATAAAAGTATTCTGTTTTATATAAAAAGCTTTTCTGTTTTAATACATTAATAATACTAATAAAACAAAACTTCATCATCATTGTTATAATTCACATTATTAATCGACCAGGTCGTTCCCAGGAAAGAGGGGGCTTTCCAATAAGGATTTTTCCCTATTGGCGCGCAATTAGGTGACCAAACCTCTCCTTGGCAGAACTTCTAGACATCGTTAATATTGCAAATAATAATATTAATAACTATGTCATCTCAATTATTGATTTAATGATATATAAAATATCGACAATAATTGAATCAATTAACGTGAGATACTATGCAACAATTACTGAAGCAATAATTGAACAAAATTGAGTGACTTCTCACGTAAGCATCAATAATCAATACCGTGTGTTACTATGCAACCACACGTATTCCTATACTTTTAACACCGGGTGTTTCAACAGTTAATGATAAAACTTCCGCCGTTATTTTCATAAAATATTTTTATCGTTTTCTCAATCCGATAATAATTCTGTTTTGGGGTCCACCAATGATTGTATCTTCGTACGAATATTCCCTGTTAAAATGAATATTCCTCAACCAATCGAATATTATATAACAACTTGCGTACTTTGCAAAATTTATAAATATTATCCACAACTATAACATTATATCAAATTCATTCCATAATATGATAATTATAGAAAATTTATCTTTATTCATAAAAGTTGCGGTCTTACACTTAGCATGCAAGACTGCATTTTTGCTTAGATTTATAGCACTAGTATTATCACATAAAATTGAAACACAGTCAAATTTCAAGTTATAATCAGCAAGGGTCTGTTTCATCCACAGTATTTGAGCACAACATCGTGCAGTTACAACATATTCAGCTTCAGTGGTTGAAATAGATACCGAGTTCTATTTCTTAGAGAACCAAGAAACCAAACATCCTCCTAGAAATTGGCAGGTACCACTGGTACTTTTTTGATCGACATGATGACCTGCATAGTCAGAGTCTAAAAAGCATACTAGATTAAATGGTTGATCCTTAGGATACCATAGACCCAATTCAGTGGTTCCTTTAAGATATCGAAAAATCCTTTTTACTACAGTCAGGTGAGATTCTTTAGGATCAGCTTGAAACTTGGCACATTTACAAACACTAAACATGATGTCAGGTCTACTAGCATTATGTATAATAGACTTTCGATCATTCCTCTATACTTTTTTGAGTCAATAGATTTTCCATTTTCATCAATAATTAATTTATCAGTCGTTGACATATGAGTGTTAAGAGGTTTCGCTGATTCTAAGCCAAATTTCTTGATCATTTCTTTACAGTATTTAGACTGAGATATATGAATACCTTTTTCTCCTTGTTTAATCTGCAGTCCAAGGAAGAAGTTTAATTCTCCCATCATACTCATTTCAAATTCTTTACTCATACTTTCAAAGAAATTATTGCACATAGTAATGTCAGTAGAACCAAAAATAATATCATCAACATATATTTGAATTACCAGAATATCATCATTTTTATTTTTAGTAAATAAGTTTGTATTAAAAGTTCCCCGTTTAAAGAAATATTTCAACAAAAATTTACTTAATCTTTCATACCAAGCTCTAGGGGCTTGTTTTAAACCATATAACACTTTATGTAATTTATAAACATATTCAGGATGACTAAAATCTTCAAATCCAAGAGGTTGTTTAACATAAACTTCCTCTTCTATAACACCATTTAAGAATGTGGATTTCACATCCATTTGAAACAGTTTAAAATTCTTATGGCATGCAAATGCTAACAATATACGAATAGATTCAATTCTAGCAACATGAGCATATGTTGCATCGTAGTTAATTCCTTCCATTTGATTATACCCTTGTGCAACTAATCTTGTCTTATTACGCACAACAGTTCCATTTTTATCAAGTTTATTACGAAATACCCATCAAGTTCCAATGATTAAAACATCCTCGGGTTGTGGGACTAACTTCCATACTTTGTTTCTAGTGAATTGTTCAAGTTCATCTTGCATAACCATTATCCAGTCTTCATCTAGTAAGGCATCTTTTATCAATTTTAGTTTAATTTAAGATAAGAAAGATAAACAACCAGCTAGATATGTGCTTATGATCTAGTGATAACCCCTTTTTCAATATTACTAATAACATTTTCTATATGATGATTTTTAATAACATGAGACTCTTTGGGCAAATCATTCAACCGAGGGTTTGGATTTTCAAGGGGATTCTCAACAATAGGTGGAGATGCATTATCTAGTTTTGGTTCTTCCATATTTCTAAGAATATCTTCAATGACAACATCATTATCAGTCAGTTCTTTATATTTTGAAGGAGGCCGAGTTTCATCAAAAGTCACCTTCATTGATTCTTCCACAACTAGACTTCTTTTGTTGAAAACTCTGTATGCTTTACTATTAAGAGAGTATCCACTCATCAGATTTAGGATCAAATTTCAATAAGTTTCCTTTGGTGTTTAAAATAAAACATTTGCTCCCAAAAACACGAAAATAGTTTATTTTTGGAGTTCTTTTATATTAAAGCTCATAGGGAGTTTTTAGCAAAATGGGTCTTAATAAAACTTTATTTAATATATAACATGATGTTGCCACAGCTTCAGCCTAGAAATACTTTAGAAGATAATATTCATTTAACATGGCATTAGCCATTTCTTGCAAAGAATGATTTTTCCTTTCACCTACATCATTTGATTGAGATGTATAAGGATCAGATAAGTTATGACTTATACCGTTCTCATCACAGAACATAATGAAATTAGAATTGTAAATTCTTTTCCATGATCAGATCAAATATAAACAATAGAACTCCCATGTTGATTTTGAATCTTTTTATACAGGGTATAGAAAGAATTAATAGCCTCGTTTTTAAATTTTAGAAAATCAACCCATGTAAATCGTGAATAATCATCAACCAAAACTAGAATGTATACAGCACCACCCATGCTATGTTTAGGTATAGGTCTGACAAGGTCCATGTGTAACAATTCTAAGGGTCGAGAGGTTGACATAGTAAATTTAGGTTATGTGATGCATGAATTCGTTTTCCTAATTCGCAAGCTTCACAGATGTGGTCTTTAAAAAATTTTAATTTGGGAAGACCACAAACATGTTCTTTAGAAGAAATGTTATTAATAAGTTTCATATTGATGTGTCCTAATCTGTGATGCCATAGCCAAGGATCCTCATTTGCAGATACAAGACAAATTTTATCTAAGTGAGAGTATGCATCTAAGTCACAAGTATACACGTTTTGATGTTTAGGACAAACTAAGATCAATTTACCAGTTTGATAAAAAATAGAGTAGTTATGTGTACTAAAGGATATTTTAAAACCACTATCACATAGTTGACTGATAGATAGAAGATTATACCTGATTCCAGTGACTAACGAAACGTTGGAAATGGTTATGTGGTTATTACCAACACATCCAACTCCAATTATTTTACCTTTATTGTTATCACCGAAAGTTACCTCACCAAAGTCTGTAGCTCGCAGATTTCTTAATTTGGATTTGTCTCCAGTCATATGTCTTGAGCATCCACTATCAAGTTACCATTTGCTTTTATTCATATCAGCTGCAAGACATACATGCAATATATGTAATAATTTTACAAGTTGGTACCCTTTAAATTGAAGGGTCCTTAGGGTGAGTTTTCCATTTTATATAAGGAGCAATTGAAGTTTCCTTTACAAAACACGGCATAGGATAATCAATTTTAGTAAAAAAAAAAAAAGCATTCTATGAGTAACTAGATTGTGAGAAGTATGATAATGTTGTTTATAAAATTCTCTTCTTGTGATGGTTGGTGCAGTATATATTCCTTTGGGAACTCAAATCATTTTTCCTTTATAGTTTCCATTTCTAGCATTGCACATATAAAAAGAATAACCATTTCTGTTACAATAGGAACATTTTATGAAGGGAGATATACGACTTTCTTTTTCTTTAATTTTAACATGATATAGTCCTTAATCTTTTGATTCACTTGTTTCACCAGTATATCCTAAACCTTCTTTATTAAAGCTACATTTTTGTTGATTTAACATGACATCAAGATTTTCCTTTCCTTTTGTAAATTGATAAATTATATTATTTAAATCTTCACGTTCTTTGGTTAAGTTTTCAATTATGGAATTATGATTTTCTATTTCTAATTTTAAGCTTGAATTTTCATTTTTGATTTCTTCAATTACAGCTTGATCTTTTATTTGATTATCTTCATTGATTACAGCAAGTGTTGAATTTTCAATTTCAAGATTTTTAATTGAGATAATAAGTCAGGAATTTTCTATTTCAAGATTTTTATTAATTTTCTTAAGTTGTTCTAATTCTTCTTTATTTTCTAAGTTTATTTCATTTAAACTTTCGTTGGTGATAATTAAATTAGCATTTTCAATTTCAAGACTTTTATTTATTTTTCTTAATCTTTCTAACTCTTCTTTTAACAGCTCATTACTTCCATATAAATGACTATAAGCTTCTTGTAATTCATAGTGTTCTTCATTTATATTTTCTAGTGCGTATGAAGAAAACGAGGTGCTAGGGCAATTGGTGTTTAGAATTTACCTCAGATCTTGGTGATGAGTCATTATCTGCCATTAAGAAGAGATTTGCAATTTCTTCAATTTGCTCAGCAGTTTCTTCTTCGTCACTTAGATCATATCCTTCTTCAGCTACAAGAACTTTGTTGTTGGCTAGTTTTGGACAGTCCTTCTTGAAGTGTCCAGACTGCTTGCATTCGAAACATGTGTTTGAATTTTTATTTGGATTAGTACTTCTGAAGTTGTTGTTACTTGCTTTGAAATTTGCTCCTTGCGTCTTTGGCTTGAAAAATTGTTTGCCTTTGAAGTTGTTGAAGTTGTTGTTTGTCTTCATGAAGCCTTTGCCATATTTTCTTGCCTTGCTTTGAATTACTCTCCTGAGTTGTCTGGACAGTAGAGCAACTTCATTATTGTCTAGACTAAGGAGTTCTTCATTTAATTCTTCATCGTCACTTTCTTGATCCACCAGAAGAGCTTTGAAGGCAATTCATTTCTTTTTGAGATCTGTGTCTGATCCAACTTTTTCGACGAACATATCGACTTCGTGGGCACGAAGATTCCCAATGAGATTATCCATAGGATATGTGGTTAGATCTTGCATTTCTTTTATTCAATTTTGATTTTTTAAAGTCAAATTGATCATTTTAAAACTAATTTTTTTACTATTTTTTCTAAAATATAGGTGAAGAAATTATAATCAAAAGAAAGTATATACAATTTATTACTAACCCTAATTTTTATAATTTTAGAAATATATTTATATATGCTTAATTATTAATTTTAAAAATAGTCAATTTAATTTAAAAAAATTAAAATTAAGTAATTAATTTGGGACGGAGGGAATATATTTTATATATATATATATATATATATATATATATATATATATATATATATATATATATATATATATAACAGCTCATGGATTCAGTAAAACAGCTCTTAGATTCAGAAAAATGTCATTTTCAATTCAGATGTTGCACTGACAGAGGTTAAATATATTTAAACATTTAGTTATCATTATTTTAATTATATATGGTGAGAAGGGGACACACATTGTCCATAATTCAATGAATCTCTTGCATTTCTGGAACGGACATTTCATTTATTAATTTTTAAAAACAAAAAAAATTCCTCTTTAAGTCATTACCATTAAGGTTGTAAATCTAACGGTTCGGACTTGCCTTAAATAATACGAGTAAATTCGAATTCGTTAATAATATAATTTAAATTTAATTATAAAAAATATTTTAAATAAAAATATAAGTAAAATTTGAACGATATTATACTTAACTCGTTTAGAATTCAAACTACTCAAATTTTTTATTGTGATTCGATGCATACTCGATTGATATATATTCGAGTAGATACTCTATATATTCTCTTATAATGTGTAAGTTAAATAAAATTAGGATAATTAGTTATTATTTTTTTAATTTTGTTTTTAACTTTTATTGTGATTTTATATTTGTAAAGTATAGTTATATTTTTTTTCTCATTTCTAAATAAAATAATAAGTTCAATTTATAATTATATGTATTATAAAATTATTCACTATGTAGATAATCGAATTTGAGCTTGAATTCGAAACTCGCGAGTAATTTGAATATAATTTAATCAGAGCCGGATCGAATAATGAATATTTAAGCTGAGTTGAATCTGAGTAAAGTTTTTTCAAATACAATTCGAATCAAAATCGAATTCGAGTATGAATTTAACTTTCAAGTCGAATTTGAGTAGCTCTCTATTCAGTTCAATTTGACTCGTTTACACCCTTAATTACAATATAAAAAATATAAATCACATGCTCACAATAAAAGGAATTCATTTATTTGTCGGAGGTTATTATGGTAAGAAGATGCAAAAAGCTAGCCTAATACTTACCGCTCCTCTAAAGGATAATGGCCTAAGGTACCATATTCATGGAGTTCAGGAGCTTGCTTAAGCGAGGGAAGGTGTTAGGCACCCTCCCGACTTCCGTGAAACACAGTTACCGCTACTTTTTCATTTTCTATGTATTGTGTGTGTGTTGAAAACTTTTGATTTGAAAAGATGTTTGGTGCTTTATTTGAAAGTAGTGTTATGCCTCTTTTGCACCTCTATACAAAGGTTTTGATTTATTGAAAAGTTTATTTTTTTTAAATAGGCATATGAAAGTGAAGTTTTGAAAAGTTGTTTTCAAACCCTTTCGCTCGCATAGGAACTGAGGCCTTTGATACTTCCATTTTATTCCATATTCGGCTTAATTTAATTTTATTTCTCGAGATGCGAAGCATCTACGAGGCTAGATATAAACTATTTACAAGGGTCAGATTTCTTATGGGCATGTAAGCCATCGAAGTAAGCCCGAACACTACATACATGACTTTCACTATTTTGAGGCCTTAAATCTAGATAACCGTTTTAAGGCCCCTCAGTTACATGTACACTGGATTGCAAGCTGGTTGTACAACTTAAATAAGTCCATCATGAAAATCGGATCTAGATTCGTTGATTGAATCATCGATCCTGTGGCTCCTAGACTCACATGATATCATTTAAACAGCTTGCACAATGAATATATTAAAATAAAATGCATATAACTTACAAACTTCGCTTAAACTAGTGATTTATTGATTAAATCCTTGTACGCGAGTAAACAAGCTTCCCATTTCCTCTAGATATAGATCTAGGGTCACGTGATTGCTAAATATTTACAAAAACTAGAAATTAAACTAGATCTATCTAGATCTTAGCCATTTTAGCTCAACAGTTCAAGTTTTCCAACTTTTGAACCGGTTAAAAGCTAGATCTGGTTAGATCTAGTCAATACACCTCAAATTTTGACTATTTACATAAAATAAACGGTTAAAAAGCTAGATTTATGCAATATTAACCAAAATATTTATATAAACAACACTTATATATATATATATATATATATATATATTAAAACAAAAAAAGACACAGATCTGAAGAGATTTATAACCTTGCATGAGATGGGCTATCGAATGGCTTTTGGCGCCTTCAAACTCGATTTCTACCGGTTAAAACTTGATATGTGGTAGTA
The DNA here is from genome assembly GCA_020205505.1 of Panax japonicus. NCBI lineage: Eukaryota > Viridiplantae > Streptophyta > Magnoliopsida > Apiales > Araliaceae > Panax > Panax japonicus. Next base: position 17,191,312 of record CM035102.1, on the reverse strand, counting down.
TTTATGTATATGGGGGTTTAAAAGTGAGATTTACAGGTTTAGAAGTACGTTTTGAGTTGTTTTACGCTGTTGGGTTCAAATTTCTCTCTCCTGACCCATTCTCTCTATTGGAAGAATGCATATCTTGGTTTGATGTTTAAAGTAAACATTCATAATTATATGTGAAGTCCTTCAAGGAATATATGTACAAGGACTTAGTGATAGATCAAAATTGTTAGGTTGATCTAAGCTTTCAATGCTCATCATTATGTAAATGAATGTATAGATAAAGAGATCAAAGATCTTAGGTTGATCTATATCTGGAAATGTAATAGATAGGCTTCAAACAGATTTGTTGTCTAATGAGCTGATCAAGAGTCTGCAGAAGCCAAGGCAAAATCGTATAGCATCAAGGATTGTAGTGCATCAAGGATCGTAGTATGACTACCTTAAAGGGCCTCTCCAGAGATCGTAGAGTGGTCCAGACGTTTGCCGAAGCCAACTCAGAGATTGTAGTGTGCTCTCGAAAACGTAGAGTCTGCAAGACAAGCAAGTGAAGATCGTAGCGTGCCAGTCCTTAAGAGAAATTGTAGTGTTCTCGTTTGGTTGCATCAAGCACCAAGGTGGCAAGACACAACGATAAGAATCGTAGAGTATCATCTGGCTGTGCAGAAGTTGTGGGCCTTGATCATTTGTTCAAAGATAAAATCTTAACAAATGTGGAATGGGTTACAAACGTTGAAGTAATCACTAATCCCAATGGCATAAAAATATCCTTAGTATGCAACAAAGAGACGTATTAAAGAAGTTAAGGAAAAGACCATGGGACAGAGGAAAACACCTTTTCAGACGTTAGGTAAGAAAGCAGTCTGCTATGTCAGTGGGCCAGAATGCAATTCAGAAAATATGCAGAAAAGTCTCCATCAAAGTTCAAAAATGTCAAATGCATTAAATGCTTTAACGGATGGATTCAACGGGCATATTTCAAAGATCACATATATGCAAGACATCTGTAGATGATTCAAGAATGCAAGAAATTAAACAAAAAGGAAGAATACTCAACGCTCATCTCTATGATATGAGAAAAAGAGAAAGCTTGCACAGCTACTCAGTTCTTTCGAACAAGAGCTTAACGACAACTGAGTAGCACCAACCAAGAACTTAATAACTACCAATCAACTGAAGTAAGAGTTTCAAGTTAGAAGGACTTGAAGAGTTCTTAGTGAACTGTGAAGAACCAAGTCTGCTGGATTTGAAGAGTTCAAGAATGAACTAAGAAGTTCCTAGACTGTTGGTCTAGAAGGAATCTGTGAGATTCAGAAAGTATAAAAGACATCCTTAGTGGATTTCCTACTCAAGGAGTAGAAGAGTGGACTAGGAGCTTTAAGTGCTCTGAACCACTTAAAACTGCTGTGTCTATTATATTCTTGCTATAACTGCTATAACTGTTATAATTGCCTCATTCTTATTAACTCACTATATCTAAAAAGGGAGATTAAACAAACCTTAATTCCGCTGTATTTTGATAAGTGGGTTTTATACCTACTTATTGGATATCAATTTATGCGAACTATGCTTATCAGGTACATTTTAGTGTGTTTTTAGTTACATTTCATGTTATTTTGCATTGCATGTACTGAGAACTCCTTTGATGTAAAAGTGCAGGATATGGCATAGCTTGGTGATGGTAGATGGCATGAGGCTAATGGAAGCATGGTGCAAGGAACAAGTGGAGATATGCAACTGAGAATGGATGAAGGAAGAGTGACCTGACAAAGAAGCAATAGTAGTAGGACAAAGCAGTAGCAGCAGCAGAACCAGAATCCAAACTACAGAAGCCACGTGGCCTCGCGGCTACACATGCCAATACTCGCGCGCCCGCACGATCACCCGGTTTTGACAGAATTTGAAGACGCGCGCCCGCGCGATGAATACAAAGGGGAAGCGCGCGGCCGCGTGCGACATCAGAGGCTGTTGAGCTGTTTTATTTTAATTTTTAATTTGGAAGACTTGTAATTGATTAAAACAATTCTAGTTGGTACCATATATATTATTCAATAGTTTTTACGTGTTTTTCATATTGGAACTAATGTTTTTACACTTTGAGAGATTTCCAACGTAGAACTAAGCCTAAACTTCATATTTTCTACTTCTTCTTTGGATTTTCAATCATTGTGGATAAACAACTATTCTTTTGCTGGATTTTAATGAGGATTTGAACGTTACTATTGGATTGTAATCAGCAATTGGGTTTGATCGATTCTACCCTTTCTCTTTTAATTATTTGTTTATTATCCATGTTTTGTTTTGATTCCATAATGGCTTTTGGTTCAGGCATGAACTAAACTCCATTATGGGATTCTAACGGATTTTAAAATGTAGTTTAATTGTGTGCTTGATTGCTAGACTATTTTACATATCATAAGGAATTTCTATCATGGTTGATTTGCATGCATGAATGATTGATCACCATTCATTTTAGTTACTTGTATAGAATTGAAAAATAACATGCGGGTATGGATTGTAATCATGATAGCATGCGTATATGGGCTATTTTGCATAGCTTTGTATTTCGTGAATCATATAGAAATATATTGTTTCACCGTATGAGTTAAATAAGGGCTTGTGCTTAAATTCAATATGGTTGCAATTTCACATAGGCATATAGTGATTTTGGTTATATTGATGATTACATGGTGTCTATTGCATGTGGATGCTGTGTAAGTAGGTTATAATGCATTGAAAAATGGTTATGTCTACATTAGTGCTCTTGGCTACTTTCCTGTGATATTTGAATGATCTTGTGTGATGGTGGTAATTAGATGAATTATTAAATGAAGTTAGGATCCCATTATTTCTAGATTTGATTTATTTCGTTATTATTCTTATTTTAGTTGTTATTTGATTTTATAGTAATTTGCAATCATAATCATAATTATTGGTTTAAGCATATAAAAATAGTGATAGAGTTGATGCATAATAATTTGATTTAGCAACTTTCTCCGTGGATCGATACTCGACTTACTTTGTATTGCTTGATGACACATGTATACTTGCATGAGTTAGAGCTCTTTTGTTAGAACTAAAAAAGAGGCAACAAGTTTTTGGCGCCGTTGCCGGGTAAAGGCGTTTAAATGTAAATAATTTTCATCAGTTTTAAGCTATATTGTATGACTTAGACAAATCTAATTTTATCTCATTTTTATTTTTTGCTTTTATTTTTGGTTTCAGGTACTTGTAGATTTTTTTGCACACGCGATCATCGAATTCTGAATTGACACCAGCACAGGGTAATATTAACGGAAGAGGTTGGAAAGCGAGTGTGCGGAGAAATTTGCAAGAACAGTCAGAGGGTACTACATCTAGTATGGTAGAAGAACAAAGAATCGAGCAAAGAGAAGAGCATCGGGCTCTAAGGGACTATTCCATGCCGAATATTAATGGACTACAGTCTAGCATAGTCAGACCGACGATAGTAGCAAATACTTTCGAGATTAAATCGGGCACTATTCAGATGGTGCAGAATTCGGTACAGTTTGGGTGTGCTGCTACGGATGATCTAAATGAACACCTGTTGAGTTTTATTGAGATTTGTGATACATTTAGATACAACGGTGTGACGGAGGATGCTATCAGACTTAGGCTATTCCCATTCTCATTGAGGGATAAGGCGAGAAGTTGGCTGCATTCTTTGCCATCAGGGTCAATCACTAATGGGAGGACTTAGCACAGAAGTTCTTAGCCAAGTTTTTCCCAATGGCTAAGACTGCGAAGATGAGGACATCAATCTCTCAATTTGAGCAACAACAGGGTGAGTCCTTATATGAAGCATGGGAGAGATATAAAAAGATGCTAAGGAAGTGTCCACATCACGATATGCCAGATTGGATGGTGATCAACACGTTTTACAACGGATTGAGATTGCAGTCGAGACCTATTATAGATGCAGCTGTAGGAGAGGCATTATGGGAAAAGAGTTATGAAGAGGCCTATAACCTTATCGAGACTATGGCAACAAATGACTTTTAAAATCTTACATCTAGGATGCCACAACCCAAAGTTGCAGGTTTGTTGGAGGTGGATGCTATTACTCAGTTGTCGGCACAGATGACAGCTATGGCGAAGAAAATAGATACATTAGCAGAGAGCAAAGTGAAAACAGTTGCCTTCGTATGTGAGATTTGTGCGGGTTCGCACTCGACAGATCAATGTGCTATCAGCTCAGAGTCGGTACAGTATGTGAGCAATTACATGAAAGACCAAGGATAGTTTCAGAACACATACAACCCCAACAACCGCAATCATCCAAACTTCAGTTGGTCTAATAACCAAGGGAATCAGCAGAATCGGTTTCAGCCGAATTAACCATTTCAGTCTCAGCCAGCGCAACAAATGTTTACACCAAAACCACCATTTCCACCTGGATTTTTTCAACAACAACAACATCATACTCCATCTGCACCTCAGCGAGAAAAGAAATCAGAAATGGAGGAGATGATGTTGAAGTTCATGGCAAACACAAAGGTTATGCTCAAAAGCCAAGTAGTGGCTATTAAAAATCTAGAAACTCAGATGGGGAAAATGGCGAGCATGCTTAATACGGAAGCAAATCCACAAAGAGATGGGAAGGAACAGTTTCAAGCGATCACATTGAGGTATGGGAAAAATATTGCAGGAACTGAGAGTCGTGCACCAGGTTCCATATCAAGAGGTATGGGAAAAATATTGCAGGAACTGAGAGTCGTCCTACTGAGGAGGACGCGCGGCCGCGCGCGGCCGCGCGAGGCAGAGCAGTCGACTGAGCAGGGAGAAAATCAAGAGGAATCTGAATCGCAACGAGTAGAGAAGGAGAAAGCAGGTTCAGATGAGAGGCCTAAGAATACAGTACCACCAGTTCACCCTCAGGTTCCATATCCGCAAAGATTGAATAAGTAGAGGGAAGATAAGCAATTCAGCAAGTTCTTGGAGGTATTTAAAAAGCTGCAGATCAACATACCTTTCGCTGAGGCATTGGAACAGATGCCAAGTTATTCAAAGTTTATGAAGGGTATATTGTCAAGGAATAGAAGATTAGACGAATTTGAGATAGTGGCCTTGACAGAGGAATGTAGTGCAGTGCTTCAGCAAAAATTACCTCCAAAGATGAAGGATTCGGGCAGTTTCACAATGCCATGCATGATCGGAAAGATGAACTTTGATAAATGTTTGTGTGATCTTGGGGCAAGTATCAATCTGATGCCTTTGTCAGTGTTTAATCAGTTGGGATTGCTGGCCCCTAGGCCGACAAACATTTCTTTATAGCTAGCTGACAGATCCATCACGTATCCACGGGGAATTTTTGAAGATGTATTGGTAAAAGTGGACAAATTTATCTTTTCTGTTGATTTCATCATCTTAGATTATGAGGAAGACAAGAGTATACCAATCATACTGGGGAGACCATTCTTAGCCACAGGAAGGACTTTGATCGACGTGCAGAAAGGAGAACTCATTATGTGTGTACATGATCAGGAGGTTACTTTTAACGTCTTCAAGGTAATGAAGTTCCCCACGGATGAAGATGAATGTTTCAGAGTTGATTTGGTGGACCGGGTATTAAATGATGAAGTTGAGAGTCTAGTGAACTATGAACCGTTGAGAAGTGTAATTGCTGAAAATTCAAATTTGGAGGACGAGGAACTTGACGAACTTGTGTAATATCTGGATACCACTCCATAATTTAAAAAATTCAGAACACTGGTCGAGCTATTGACGAAAGCTATAGAGTCATCGATAAAATTAAAGCCATCTCTTGAGACACCTCCAGAACTTGAACTAAAACCACTTCCAGAACATCTCAGGTACACATTTTTAAATAAAGATTCAAAGTTACCTGTGAATATTTCTTCTGCACTAACATCTTTTCAGGAAGAAAAACTGCTACGAGTGCTTAGAGAAATCAAATCAGCTATTGGATGGACCATGGCAGATATTAAAGGGATCAGCTCTTCGTTTTGCATGCATAAGATCTTGCTGGAAGATTATGCAGACATAGTCTATCCGATCTCAGACAGCTCATGGGTGAGCCCAGTGTAGTGTGTACCATGACCGTCGTGACTAATGAGAATAATGAGTTAATTCCAACACGAACAGTGACGGGGTGGAGAGTCTGCATGGACTACCGCAGGCTCAACAAAGCTACAAGGAAAGCTCATCTCCCACTACTATTCATTGATCAGATGTTGGACAGATTAGCAGGTCATGAGTATTATTGCCTTCTGGATGGGTATTCAGGCTACAATCAGATTATGATAGCTCCAGAAGACCAGGAAAAGACTACCTTCACATGTCCATACGACACTTTTACTTTCAGAAGAATGTCTTTTAGATTGTGTAATGCTCCAGCCACCTTTCAGAGGTACATGATGGCTATATTTTCAGACATGGTGGAACAAAATGTGGGGGTATTTATGGATGACTTCTCAGTCTTCGGGGACTCATTTGATTTATGCCTTGAAAATTTGGTTATGGTTTTGAAGAGATGTGTTGAGATAAACTTAGTTCTGAACTGGGGAAAGTGCCATTTCATGGTACAAGAAGGAATCATACTGGGACACAAGGTTTCGAAGAAAGGACTTGAGGTGGATAGGGCTAAGCTGGAAATGATTGAGAACTTGTCGCCACCTACTTTAGTAAAAGGTGTTCGCAGTTTTATGGGACATGCAGGTTTCTACCGGAGATTCATCAAGGACTTCTCCAAGATAACTAAACCAATATGCAATTTATTGGAGAAGGATGCACAGTTTAATTTTGATGAGGCTTGCATGTCTGCATTTGAGCACTTAAAGAGGAAACTAACTTCAACACCAGTGATTACTGCACCAGACTAGGATTTGCCATTTGAAATGATGTGTGATGCCAATGATTACGCCGTAGGGGCTGTTTTGGGGCAGATGAAAGAGAAGATTTTTCACGTGATTTATTATGCCAGCAAGACCCTTACAGATGCACAGTTGAACTACACCACCACAGAGAAAGAGTTATTGGCAGTGGTGTACGCCTTTGATAAATTTCAAGCATATCTGATTGGCACAAAGGTGCTAGTGTACACAGATCACGCGGCAATTCGTCATTTAGTGGCAAAGAAGGATGCAAAACCCCGGTTGATCAGATGGATTTTATTACTGTAGGAATTTAATTTAGAGATCAAGGACAGAAAGGGCACCGAAAACCAAGTGGCGGACCCTTATCGTGACTAGAGAATCCGGAAAGGAAGGCAGACGATAATTTTATAATCAATGAATCCTTTCCTGATGAGCAATTGTTTGTGGTGCAAGGGGAAGTGCCATGGTTCGCAGACTACGCGAATTATTTTGTGAGTAAGATGGTACCTTCTAACTTGGTGGGTTATCAAAAGAAGAAATTTCTACATGATGTCAAATGGTATATATGGGATGAGCCTTATTTGTTTAAACAGTGTTCTGATCAAATGATAAGAAGGTGTATTTCGTATAGCGAGACCGAGGGGATTCCACATGATTGTCATTCTACTATGTATGGAGGTCACTATGGTGGAGAAAGAACAGTGGCTAGAGTACTACAAGCAGGATTCTACTGGCCGACAATTTTTAAGGATGCATACAGTTTCATCCAGCGGTGTGATAGATTTTCAGAGAGTTGGGAATATTTCAAAAAGAAATGAAATGCCATTGAATATTATCCTCGAAGTAGAAATTTTTGATGTGTGGGGGATTGATTTCATGGGACCATTCATTTCTTCCTACGGTAACCTCTACATCTTGCTTGCAGTTGATTATGTGTCGAAATGGGTAGAAGTGGCAGCTCTTCCGATAAATGATGCCAAGGTAGTCCTCAGGTTTTTACACAGAAGTATCTTCACGAGATTTGGGACTCCAAGGGCCATCATCAGTGACAAGGGCAGTCATTTCTGCAATAGGCAGTTCACAGCTTTGTTGGCTAAGTATGGGGTGAACCATCACATTGCTACAGCTTATCACCCCCAAACGAATGGCCAAGCTGAAGTATCGAATCGAGAAGTCAAAAGAATCTTTGAAAAAGTTTTGAATCCCACGAGGAAGGACTGGTCATTAAAGTTAGATGATGCAGTATGGGCCTAGAGGACTGCATACAAAACTCCATTGGGCATGTCACCTTTTCAGCTCGTGTATAGAAAAGTCTGTCACCTTCCTATGGAGCTAGAGCATAAGGCATATTGGGTAATTCGAAAGCTCAACTTTGATTTGAAAGCTGCAGGGGAGAAACGCCTACTCCAACTCAATGAGTTGGTTGAATTCAGATTACAGGCATATGAGAATTCGAAGCTATACAAGGAGAAGGTGAAGAAATGGCATGACCGAAAGATCATTGAGAGGACCTTTGAACCGGGACAAAGGGTTTTGCTTTATAACTCCAGACTTAAATTGTTTCCCGGGAAACTGAAATCAAGATGGTCAGGGCCATTTATAGTGAAGACTGTCTTTCCGTATGGTGCAATTGAAGTATATGATAAGTTTCTGGACAAGCATTTTAAGGTGAATGTACAGCGCTTGAAGCATTACTTTGGTGGAGAGGTGGATAGACAGTTAGTCACCTCAATTCTTTCTTCGACGTGAGATTCAGAGATAGTCAAGCTAATTGACTATAACTTAGCGCTTGATGGGAGGCAACCCATTATTTCTATTTTTATTTTCTTTTTATTTATTCAGTTTAGGTTGCTTTAGCTAGTTCATCTTTATTTCATTTGTGATAGATTGTTATGTTTTCATAAGTGGGTGTGTAGCTAAATTTGCATTGAGAGGTGTTTAATGTAGTATAGAGTTTATGTAGTCATTCATGCTTACTCAGCCCTTCATGCCTTAACACTGTGTCTTGATGTCTATGTAGGTATCTTGACCTGAATTCATAACTGACTTGCAGTACTGGAAGTAAAAGTTGGCAGTACAGATACCAGGGTCGCGCGGCTGCACAATAATTATAGCACAGAACCACGAGCCCGAGCTTTATGTCTGCCAGACCACAATTGCCGCGCGTGACACCAGACACGGATTTTTTTTTAAAATTTTAAAACGTGTTGTGGCTTATTTGGACTCTCACTTGTCATAACAGATGGCGCAATCACTTCTTCTCTCCAAACCACATGTCTCTTCCTCTCTATCAGTTACAAAGTGAAGCCATCAATCTCTCCACCACGTGATCATCTATGATTTCTTCCACGTTCCACATCTACTCAACCTCTACACTGCAGTATAAAACTCGGGTTTACAATCAAGTTGTGCAACAATTAGTTTGGGGGATATTCAAACCGGTTATCATTCATTCTCAAGAAAGTAATCTTCATCTGTTATATCCATTCCAAATGGGACCAAAGAGAGCTCGTTCTTCTTCGTCGTCCTCCTCCTCTTCCTCTAGCAGTCAAGGGGAGGATGTGGTGGATCATACCAAATTCCTGAATTTGGAAGCCCAGCAGGAATACTACAGAATTGTGACCAAAACATTTGTCAAGGAGTGCGGTTTTAAACCAGAGGGGCAAGATGGTCAGCTATGTGACATGATTCGTGAAAGATGGTGGGGTGGATTGACTACCACTCCTATGCCAATTCTGATGAGCATAGTCCAGGAATTCTATGCTAATGCTAAAGCCACCATGAGCGGTCTATCGTTGGTCTGTGATTTTGAAATAGATTACCGACCACCCGCCATTAGAGCCATTTTTAGAATTACTGATACACCAACGATTGGGTCTGCCAACTGGGTAACAGGTGAACATATGGAAACAGACTTGGAATTGGTTATTGCTGAATTATGCGTACCAGGCACAAAGTGGACGTATAAAGCCAGCATAAATCAGCCTCGCATATTCCCAACAGCCGCCCTGAATCGATATGCAAAGGGGTGGAATCTGTTCATATGTGCAAAGCTTGTCCCTTCGTCTCATCAGCATGAAATCACAGCAGAGAGGGCAATAATTCTGTGGGGTATAATCACTGGAAAGTACATTGACGTGGGCCATCTGATTCACCAAAATATGTTGAGGTATCTACGGGGAAGAACTACGGGGAGTATTCCCCATGCGTCAGTTGTAGCTATGTTGTGTGCTCATCAGGGATGCCATTGGGATAATGAACAGATGCAGAACCCGAGTCAAGATATCACACATGCTACCATCGCAAAATTCGAGGATTGGGCAGGAGGTGTACCGCACCTGCGAGGCGGAGGATTTATCATCCAGCTCACATTCCCAGAGACACCACAATAGCCATCTCAGACAGATGAAGCAGGCTTGTCATCCCAAGCTACCACTGTTCCTGGCGATCGACAGCTCCGAAGGTTGGAGCGCGGGGTCGACGCCATGTACGATAACTTTGCAGCATTTGTAATGGGGTTGACGAGGTCACTTGCAGAGGCATTTGAGCAGCAAGGAGCGATGCTAGAGTGGCCTCAGTTCGGGACGGCAGTGCCATATCCACCACCAGATTCACCACCCGAAGAGGGTGGTGCAGCTGATCATTAGGGGAGTTCTCTTTAACCCTTTACCTTCATTCACTGGGACATTGAATATTATAAGTTTGGGGGTATTGGGGTAGTAGTGTAGTTGCATTTAGTATGTGCATGTTTAGTTTCGCATGTTTAGTTTAAATTTTCATATAGTTTGTGCATGTTTAGTTTACATCTGTCATAATAAAAATTTGCATAAATTTTTTTTAGTTTTTAGTCATTATTACTTATGTTAGTATATTTTTAGTTTGCATGTCTCACATTTCTAGCTTTATGGAAATTTTGTCTAGTCGATGATGATAGTGAATTTTGAAGGATTTTTGTGTATTTTGGATAACATGAACCTAGTTATAATGTTTTACATGATGGCATTCATGTTGCTGTTTAGATGCTTTCGATTTCCACGGACATGTTCACAATTGCTTGTAGGCATAAGAATGATGTGTGGCATTGCTTAATAGAAAATGTGGTTTTAAAAAAAAGAGAAATATGTCGAACATGGATTTAGACTGTGCAAAAAATTGAGATTCAAATTTTGGGAAAACATGGGTATGCTATGTATATATAAAAAAGCAATAACGTGGCTAGTCTTATTTCGGGGCCCTGGCTACTTGAGTAAGTACGCCCGTAGGGGTGTCTTAACACCTAGCGCCCTAAGGTCTTTCATGGTCTGGGAGTCATTAGTTGAAAGCTCGCTAAGGGGTAGCAGTGTTGCCTAATGGAATAAGGCATTCCACAGTCATGTGAAAAAAAAAGAGAAAAAGAAAAAGAAAAGAAAAAAATAGCAATAAACACAGCGAGAAAGAGCGAAAATCGCCCTCATGAGTAGTAATAAAGCAGTTAAGCCAAGTGTTGAACCTTAGTTTGTGTTGATATGTTGGAACAATCTTCATTGCATAAGTATACATGAGTCTTGATTTAGACTATAATTTTCTGTTTTGAGCAGTTTAACATGTGTATTCTTTGCTTAAATCAAGTTTTGGTGAACACAACACACACACATCATCTCTATAGTATATATGAATTATCTGAGTGTATGATATTATGCCTAAAGTTTGGTTTGAAGTTGTATTCTTGAATCTGGATAATTCACTGAGGCATTTTGGACTGAAATTCTATTATAGCTAGAACAATGTGAGACTCGTTTGCATTATAAGTAGTTGCATAGTAATGTAGTTGCATTGTCATTGTTTATGTTGTATGCATTGCTTGAGGGCAAGCAATAGTTCAAGTTTGGGGTTATTTGATAAGTGGGTTTTATACCTACATATTGGATATCAATTTACGAGAAATATGCTTATCTTAGTTTTATTTTAGTGTGTTTTTAGTTGCATTTCATGTTATTTTGCATTGCATGTACTGAGAACTCCTTTGGTGTAAATGTGCAAGATATGGCATAGCTTGGTGATGGTAGATGGCATGAGTCTAATGGAAGCATGATGCGAGGAACAAGTGGAGATATGCAACTGAGAATGGATGAAGGAAGAGTGACCTGATAAAGAAGCAATAGCAGCAGAACAAAGCAGTAGCAGCAGCAGAACAAAGCAAAAGCAGTAGCAGCAGCAGAACCAGAATCCAAACTGCAGAAGCCGCGCGGCCGCGCGGCAACACAGGCCAATACTCACTCGCCTGCGCGATCACCCGGTTTTGACAGAATTTGAAGATGCGCGCCCGCGCGATGAATACAAAGGGGAAGCGCGCGGCCGCGTGCGACATCAGAGGCTGTTGAGCTGTTTTATTTTAATTTTTAATTTGGAAGAGGTTTAATTGATTAAAACAATTCTAGTTGGTACCATATATATTATTCAGTAGTTTTTGCGTGTTTTTCATATTGGAACTAATGTTTTTACACTTTGAGAGATTTCCAACGTAGAACTAAGCCTAAACTTCATATTTTCTACTTCTTCTTTGGATTTTCAATCATTGTGGATAAACAACTATTCTTTTGCTGGATTTTAATGAGGATTTGAACGTTACTATTGGATTGTAATCAGCAATTGGGTTTGATCGATTCTACCCTTTCTCTTTTAATTATTTGTTTATTATCCATGTTTTTCTTTGATCCCATAATGGCTTTTGGTTCAGGCATGAACTAAACTCCATTATGGGATTCTAACGGATTTTAATATGTAGTTTAATTACATGCTTGATTGCTGGACTGTTTTACATATCATAAGGAATTTCTATCATGGTTGATTTACATGCATGAATGTTTGATCACCATTCGTTTTAGTTACTTGTATGGAATTGAAAAATAACATGTAGGTATGGATTGTAATCATGATAGCATGCGTATATGGGCTGTTTTGCGTAGCTTTGTATTTTGTGAATTAGATAGATATATATTGTTTCACCGTATGAGTTAAATAAGGGCTTGTGCTTAAATTCAACATGGTTGCAATTTCACATAGACATATAGTGATTTTGGTTATATTGATGATTACATAGTGTCTATTGCATGTGGATGCTGTGTAAGTAGGTCATAATGCATTGAAAAATGGTTATGTCTACATTAGTGCTCTTGGCTACTTTCCTGTGATATGTGAACGATCTTGCATGATGGTGGTAATTAGATGAATTATTAAATGAAGTTAGGATCCCATTATTTCCAGATTTGATTTATTTCGTTATTATTCTTATTTTAGTTGTTATTTAATTTTATAGTAATTTGCAATCATAATCATAATTATTGGTTTAAGCATATAAAAATAATGATAGAGTTGATGCATAATAAATTGATTTAGGAACTTTCTTCGTGGATCAATACTCGACTTACTCTGTATTTCTTGTTGACACATGTATACTTGCATGAGTTAGAGCTCTTTTGTTAGAACTAAAAAAGAGGCAACATGTTTAAATCATAATCAAAACTGAAAATAGTAAAATGAAAAGAATTTTAAATATCAATTCAACCCCCCCTTCTAGATAACTATTGTGCCTTCGAGAACTAACAATTGGTATCCGAGCAGGTTCTATAATATAGCCTACAAAGCTTGAGTAAATCCAATGGCACACTTACCAAGCGAATCAAAGACTGGAGGAGGCAGCAAGCCACCTATGTGCAACAAAGATAAATTCGCCAACTGGAAAGTTCGGATACAAGCATACATGGATTTAATAGATAAAGAACTATTTAAAACTGTTCAGAATAGGCCCTACGTTCCTACAAAGCTTGCACTAAGTACAGAAGATCCAAATAGAATACAGATCAAGGTCAAAGGAGAATGAACAGACAAAAAAAAGAGAGTTGCTCAACTCAAAAAAAAGACCAAGAACATTTTGTTTCAATCCTTAGAGGATGATCTGTTCGAAAATGTGGTCAACAACAAAACAGCAAAGGAGGTTTGAGAAGCACTGCTCATCATGCATGAAGGAACGAAAGAAGTCAGAGAAAACAAACAATCTCTTCTGACACAGCAATATGAAATGTTTGCTCATATTCAAGGAGAAAACGTCACTGCCACCTATGAGAGATTTAACATTCTGCTCAACTCTTTACGAGCCTATGAAAAGATCTATCCAAACAAAGATCTAATCATAAAGTTCATGAGAGCCTTACCAAGCAAGTGGGATGCCAAAACCACTGCTATTAGAGAGTAAAAGAATCTCCATGAGATGACTATTTAATAGTTATATGGAAACCTTCTTACATACCAACCAGAGCTGACTCAACGAACAGAAACTCTATCCGAAGGAAGAAAGAAGGATAAGGGTGTTGCTCTCAAAGCAACGGAAAGCACCTCCAAGGTCAACACTAAAATGGACTCTGACTAAGATGAAGATGATGATGAGGACTTTGCAATGCTGGTAAAAAGACTCAGAAGGTTCATGCGTCAAGGCAAAACCAGCAAGCCAAAGAAAGTCAACAACTACAACAGCTAGGAGCAAATGAATGATCTATACTACAATTGCAAGAAACATGGCCACTTCATTGCTAACTGCAACAAACCTCTCAGAGAAGAACTAAAGAAGAAATCACATTCAAAGAAGGAATACAATGGCAACAAAAGGCTTCAGAAGAGAGACAAAGGCCTTGTAGCTGGAGGATCGTGGAGTGACTTAGACAATGATTCAACTTCAGAATCTGGAGATGGTGAAGATCCTCAAATAACAAATCTTTGCCTGATGGCCAAGAATGCAAAGGACAAACAGAACTCCAACATACATGAATAAAGTATAGATGAGGTATTTGACTTTAACTCTCCTGATGTAGACATTGATAATTTAAGAACTGCACTGCATGGCATAACATCTGATATGCATCAATATATGAAATGGTTTAGAGTTCTGACTAAGGACTATTCACATCTTCAAAAGGAGAAAGAAAAGGTTTAAGAAGAACTGGAAACAGCCCTTCTAAGTACTAATTCTCTCTCCAAGTTTGAAGCTGAGAATAAGCTCTTGAAATAGACAAATGAGCTCAATACAAAAAGATAGTCAAGTCTAACCTCTAAAATTGAGGAACTAGAAAAGATAATATGTACATGGAATAAATCTTATTCATCCATGGACTCCCTAATCTCTAGCCAGAGAAGTGTCTCTGACAGAAAAGGTTTAGGCTTTGGGAAATCTGCCTCAAAGCCATGTGTGGAAAAGGTAAAGAAAACTAGCACTAGTAATGCTTCAAGTTTTAGTAGAGGCATTATATTTGTGAAATCCTCACAGAAGGATGAGCCAGTCAAACCCTACTATACTGATTCAATCCATAGTCCAAGGAGTAAGGGATCTCATGCTGGCCTGGGTTTCAGAAAAGAGAAGAGTAACCCAGCCACTACTCACCAACCTCGAAGGATCGTAGAGTCAAGTAAGATCAACTCTACGAACCAACTGGGAAGGTACAGTAGAGGAAAGGTACACTCCTCACAAATCATGAAACACAAAGACACATGGAAGAAGGAAAATCAGCTTAGCAGTAGGATAACTAAAGATCCACAAAAGTCCAAATGGAGGAAGAATTCTCACACACACACAAACATGCATCATATTAGATGTTTCGTGTGCTATAAAGTTGGTCACAAGGCTGCAAAGTGCCATTATAATTCCATGCATATTAGACCCAAAATCAAGCAAATTTGGGTCCCCAAGGGTACTAACAAAGTAGGACCCATGCAAGTATGGGTACCAAAATGAAGGTTTAAATGTTACCACAGGAAAAGAGCTCCACGATCACAACTTGGTATCTGGACAGTGGATGCTCAAGGCACATGACTGGGAACAAAGCCCTTTTGTCTAACTATATAGAGAAGGAGGGTCCCTAAGTCATCTTTGGAGACAACGGCTCTGGAAAGACAAGAGGATATGACTCAAATGGAAATGATGCAGTATCCTTTAGTAAAGTGGCCTATGTAGAAGGACTACAACACAATCTTCTAAGTATCAGTCAACTCTGCGACAAGGGTCATCAAGTAATATTCTTCAACAATCAATGTCAAGTACGAGACCTGAAGACATCTGTTGTAAAGTTAACCGGAACAAGAGAAGGAAATGTCTACACAGTAAATCTTGGTCAACTAAGCTCAGACGAGACAATATGCTTTCTGGCTAAAGCATCTGAAGAAATGTGTTGGTTATGACATCGAAGACTGTCTCATCTCAACTTCAAGAGCATGTCCAAACTAGCCTCAAAAGATCTAGTTGCAGGCTTACCTAAGTTCAGTTTCGTTAAAGAAAGGTCGTGCAATGTGTCGACGTCGGGATTTTTGAGTGTCCCATTTCGTTACTTGTTCTTTGGTGATCTCATGTTAATGTGAGATTTGTTTGAAAAAACAAGTGAAAAAGGTCCGACATGTATAATGTTGACGATTGGACTTTAAGAGTCGCCAGTTGGTGTATTTAACTGGTTGCACCAACGCAACTGAAAAGGCTTGCACATTGACCCAGTGATTTGACACTGCTAAACGGGTCTATAAAACCGAGATTCATTTTGGGTCCGGGAGCTTGATTATGCAGAGGGAAGGTGTTAGGCACCCCCCGACATCCGTGTTACCACGGTGATCGCCACTTTTCAAAGAAATTATTATATGAATGTGTGTGTGTGGATCAATTTGAAATTATTTGAAAGTAGTGCGAGACCTCGTTCGCACCTATATACACAAGTTTGAATTTTATAGGAAAATTTAGTTTTAACCAAGATATAGCAATGACGTTTTACAAAAGAAGTTTTTCAAACCCTGTGCTCAATAGGAATTGAGACCTTTTCATACTTGCATTTTATTATTAAATGTTCGGCTTGTTTGCTTTTATTTTTAAGATGCGAAGCATTCTCGAGAAAATAATATACAGCAGTGCCGAACTCCTCATGGGCATGACAGTCATCCAAGGAAATTCAGACACTATAAAATAATGTACAAGCTGCTTACAGCTGAAAAATGTCC
The DNA here is from genome assembly GCA_020205505.1 of Panax japonicus. Lineage (NCBI taxonomy): Eukaryota > Viridiplantae > Streptophyta > Magnoliopsida > Apiales > Araliaceae > Panax > Panax japonicus. The sequence continues at coordinate 17,174,465 of CM035102.1, read as the reverse complement.
ATCAAGGGAACCGAATCAAGATTCAGTAAACTGAACCTGTGATCACATGATTCCTAGGCTCACATGATACTGCAATTTGTATGGAAAGCAGTATGCAATTATATATATATAAAAGCTGTAAATATATATATACAGATATGATCAACCACCACGAAGCAACTCCATGGGGGATCAGAAATATAAATATATAAAAGCGGCAAATATATATATATATATATATGGACAAGATCAACCGCCACGAAGTAAACTCCAGGCGGGATGAAATGTAAATAAAGCTGTAAAAGCGATCAACTGCCACGAAGTAAACTCCAGGCAGGACAAAATATAAATAAAGTTGTAAAAGGTCGCGAAGTGAACTTCAAGCCTGACAGAAATGTAAATATATATATATATATATATATATATATATATATATATGTAGTAAACGTACTGGATGTGAATCCAGACTCATCGGATATGTCCGACATCAATTATATATATGTATATATATAAGAGATTAACCACACTAGATGTAAATCCAGGGTCATCAGATATGTCTGACAACAGTTATATATATATATATATATATATGCAATTAAACGCACTAGATATAAAATCCAGGCTCATCAGACAGAGTCTGACCACAGTTTATATATATATATATATATATATATATAAGCAATTAAACGCTCCAGATCGAAGTCTAGGCTCAATCGAGGCATAACTCGATAATGTTAGTCCATATATAATATATATATATATATATATATATATATCTATTAGTATATATATACTGACAAAAATGAAAACCATGGACCGAAGTTCGGGCGAACACACTCACACGACTCTCAACGTGTACAACAGTGTGTGCTAATATGAGAAGAAGGCTTTATAGAATATAAGAAGGCTTACAGTGGGTTGCCAAAGTAGACTTCTATGACTTTAAATGGATAAACACTAAGCTCCCGCCGGATAAAAGATAACTATATGTGAGCTAACTAGTGTTTAGAAGTGAGGAAACACTCAAAAGATGTGTATGCAGAGTAAAATGGATAAGGCTTCCTCGCCTTTTTCCTTCTCTCCCTCTCTTCAAATGGCTGGCCCAAGCCTTGTATATATAGACGGATGGCCCCAGGTACACCTGCGGCAGCCGCAGTTGTACCTACGGATGGTCGTGGTGGATCCGAGCCTCGCGGGTCTTGTTATCTCATAGTACGTGCACTCATGCACTGTAATGTCCGCTCGAACTTGCAGAACATTAATCTGAGCATTCGAACGAGGAATATCTGACCTTCTTCAGACCGCTTGTGTCGAGAGTTATGCAATGACATGGATTAGAGGTTGTACAAAGTTAGAAAGAGGGGTCTATGCACATGGTCTTCAAGCTTCAAATTCTATCCAAAGTACTACCACATGTAATAGTCACTAGGGATTGTCACTCCTCGGTTCTTGTGGGACATTGTTGGATGTATGTATGTATGAAGTGTTGAGACATCGTGCCATTTTTTGAAGGAACAAGATGACGTTTAACTCCTCGTCGGGGTTATCGCCGGTTTGAGTTGAAAGTAGACGTTGCTCAGGGTTACAGCTGAGATTGGACTACTTGTTGGTATGACGTGATATCATCTTTTTGACATGGTAAGATGACGTTGTGACTCCTCACCGGGGTTATCGCTGGTTTAAGCGAAAAGCAAACGTTGCTCATGGTTACATCTGAGATTGGATTGCTTGTTTATATGCCTCACTGTCATCTGGATTGAAGCTGATCGCATGTTTGAAACAAGCATTTCCAGGGTTATCGCCAAAACTGCAATGGCATCTCTTGGGGCTATCACCAAAGATAAGGTTGCTACTCCTAGTGTTGTCTCTGGGACTGGGACTGGAACTGAACGTCGCAGTGTTATCGCCGAGACAGAACTGTCCTCTCCGATGTTGTTGTCGGTCTTTTGATTTGCATATCTCAGGGTTATCTCCGAGTCTGGAAATGACACTCCCAGTGTGTGTTCCGGGTTTGAGATGAAGCTCTCGGTTTGTGTTCCGGGTTGGAACTGAACTTTCGGTGGTTTCCGGGATAGATGTAAGCTGTCTTTCAGTGTTATCTCCAAAAGACGAATCTACCCTCCTACAATGTTAGTAATAGGAGTGTAGAAAATTTTGAGTGTCTACACAATGCCTGTCAGCTTGGAAAGCAGACCAGAAGCTCATTCAAGAGCAAAACTGATAGCTTAATTAACAAGCCCCTGCAGTTGCTCCATATGGATCTATTTGGACCAATTCCAACAACGAGCCTCGGAGGGAAGAGATACTCACTGGTCATAGTCAACAATTACACCAGATTCACATGGGTATTCTTTCTAACCTCAAAGGATGAAACAAGCTCCCAACTGATCAAGATGTTCTGACTAGTGATGAACGAGAAAGGGGAGAAAATCAAGGCTATAAGGAGTGATCATGACAGAGAATTCGACTTCTCACAAATGGACCAATTCTGCACAGACAATGGCATCAGTCATAACTTCTCAGCTCCATGAACTCCTCAACAAAATGGAGTAGTTGAGAGAAAGAAAAGGACGTTAATAGAGGCTGGAAGAACTCTACTAGCAGCAACCCATCTGCCTGAATACTTCTGGGCAGAAGCTGTCAACACTACATGCTACACTCAGAACAGATCACTCATACACTCTACGATTAAGAAGACCCCCTACGAACTGTGGAAAGGAAGAAAGCCAAGTGTCAGCTACTTTCATGTATTCGGCTGTGCATATTACATTCTTAACAATGGAAAGCAGTATTTGACGAAGTTTCAACCCAAGTCAGACGAAGGAATCTTTCTTGGATATGCCACAGACAGTAAGGCCTACAAAGTGTTCAACAAGAAGACACTAAGTATTGAAGTCTCGATTCACATCATCTTTGATGAGACAGACTTAGACAAAATAGTGTTGCATGACACTACGGCCGACAGTTCAGAAACTATGAACGAGGTCGTAGAGCTCAATACTACAGTCATAGTTCCAGATAGTGAAATCGTTGAGCAAGGAAATGAGATCGTAGAGAGACCTATGCAAGACAATGAACCTCCACACCAAGAATCAGATATAGATCTTGAAGACCTCAGACAAGAAGGCATCAGGATAGATGTCCCAACAGGAAGCAGACGGGTAAGAGATCACACTCAAGACTTAATCATTGGAGATCCGAGTGCAAGAGTCAAAACAAGAGCTGCCACCCAAAATGTATGTTTCTATCTAAGCTTACTGTCACAAACGGAACCTAAGAAGATAGAGGATGCTTTGGAAGACTCCAGCTGGATAGAAGCTATGCAGGAAGAACTTAATCAGTTTGAAAGAAGCAAAGTATGGAGATTGGTACCAAGACCAAAAAGTTATCCTGTCATTGGAACCAAGTGGGTCTTCAGAAACAAGATGGATGAAGATGGAATAATAACCAGGAATAAGGCAAGACTAGTGGGCAAGGACTACGATCACTACAAGAAATCACACATTTTATGACGAATTTTTTGCCACGCACAAAAAATTGTCACAATTTGTTAATTAATAATTAAGAAATTCAGAATCGTCACTAAAACGTTTTCTTTTGTGATGAACTTTAATTTTGTTACTATTAATCATTTATATCGTCACTAATTTACACATTTGATGACGATTAACAAAATTTCATCACAAGTTATTTTGGAGGTAGAATTTCGTACCAAAAATTTGGAGGGAAACCTTTTAGTGACATTTTGTAATAATTAACGACAATATTTATTGTCACACAATATTTTTTTTGATGACAACATAATAGTTTGTCATTAATTATTTGTAAAATTTAGTGACAATGTGTTTTCGTCACTAATGTTCACATTTAGTGACGCCAAATACAAATTCATCACAATTTTATTTGGAGGTAAAATTTTCTAAAAAAATTGGAGGGAAATTTTTTAAAGAAGAAAAAATAATAATTTATGACAATTTATATTGTCATAAATACCAATTTTATATGACGTGATAATAGTTTGTCACTAATTAGATGAGTGGATAAGTGACAAAAATGGGTCGTCATAAATTCTTATATTTAGTGACAAACTACGTAATATCGTCACAATTTTATTTAGTGGCAAAATTTTTCTGAAAAAATTTGGAGGAAAATTTTTTAAAGACGAAAAAATAATAATTTATGACAATTTATATTGTCATAAATACCAATTTTATATGACGAGATAATAGTGCGTCACTAATTAGATGCGTAGATAAGTGACAAAAATGGTTCGTCATAAATTTTTATATTTAGTGACAACGTACGTAATATCGTCACAATTTTATTTGGAGGCAAAAATTTGTAAGAAATTTTGGAGGCAAATTTTGTAAAGACGAAAAATTAATAAATTATGACAATTTTTATTGTTTCAAATACCAATTTTATATGACGAGATAATAGTACGTCACTTATTAGATGAGTGGATAAGTGACAAAACTGATTCGTCATAAATCCTTATATTTAGTGAAAAACTATGCAATGATGTCACATTTTTATATGTAGGCAAAAATTTTCCAAACAAACTTGTATCCAAGCGACGTCACTGGTCTTCCTTTTATAATTGGCAACCTCCATTTAGTCAAGAACCTCCATTATCAATTTTCAATAATCCCAATTTGAAGGCAGAAATTATTAGACATTTTAGGTATGTTTCTAGATTTTGATTTGAATTGATTAGTAGTTGTTCTAATTGAACAACTATGAATTTGAAATGATTTTATGTCATTGTTGTTGATGGTTACTATTGTTGTTGACGATCTTGTACAATTTTGATAACCTAAATCATTATTTGGCTTAACTTTTTGACAAAGCTACTTAATAGATTTGATTAGTAAGTTTAATGAATCAACATCATAGAATGATTCTGCTTTCTTGAAAAAAAATGAGAGTAGTGATTTCGCGTATCAAGAAACATAAATTCATAAGGCTGATCTATAAGTTATGTATGCATTTATAGTGTTGACAAAAGATAATGTAATAGTCCAAATGTTCAGTATATATTAAAATAAGAATTTACTAAAATATTTTTTTATTTTAATATATACTGTATTGAATATGTGGTACAGAATAAGTAAGTATGTGCAGTATAATGCGTATGTGTGATATATATATATATATATATATATATATATATGAATATAATTTTATTATATGATTTGTACGAACTAAATCTTTCACAAAAGAGACGATCAATTAAGAATAATTTTTAATATTAAATTCTAATATTAATTTTTAGAAATTATTATTTAAAAAAGAGGTATTAAAATAATTTTAATATAGACTTATTTTAATACAACGTATTACTATGAAAAATATAGTTTTTATGCAAAGGTGTGAATATATACTCTCCCATAGAGTATTAAAAGGACACTCAACAATGGTACTGATTCACATTTTTCTCAAAACCCAATCAAATCTCCCTAAATCCCTCAAAATTACCATAAAATGAGTCCAAATGGGTTTAGTTCTCTTTCCTCACCACAAACAAACCCTCTTTCCCTCCTTCTCTTATCCCCACAAAACCCCAAAATTTCAACCCCACCTTTTCAAATCACCCACCAGCCGTTTTGGCAAAACAATGGCGGCCGTGGTGGCAAATACACGATTTGGGTTTAAGAATTTGATTGAGACATTTACAGTTGATGTGCAGAGGGCAGAGAGGAGAATGTACCCATGATTGCCCCTTTTACAATTGCTACATCTTGGCTTGAAAAGGTTGAGAATGTGGCTATTAGGATTGAATTGAGTAATGGGTGTGTTGGGTGGGGTGACGCTCCTATTCTCCCGTTTCTAACTACGGAGGATCAGCCGGTGGCCATGGCGAAGGCAGCGGAGGCGTGTGAGTTTCTAAAGAGGAGTTCAGGGATGACTTTGAGCTCAGTGTTGGGGGAAATTGGTGGGACACGAATTTGCTTCTGTAAGTTGCATAAGGATTTTTTGTCCTTTACTAAGCTTAGACTTCCTTTGACTGCGATATTAATTAATTTTTTTTGTTAAAAATATCATATATGGTGATTTGGGCGTACTGATTAGTGATTGAAATGAGGTTCTGCTAGGTGCTGCTACATTGGGTTTTTAGATGTGATAATTTTTTACTCGTGAGTTTTTTTTCCTTAATCCTATTTTTAGATTAATTGATATTAAGGTAACATGTCAGTTGACTTAGTCCCACATCAATGGTCAAGTTTGAAGTTAAAGGCTTAATACACGATGTTGTCCTAAGAACACTCAGCCTAAGCTATTTGATCAAGTTGGGTTCAATAATAATATTAAAGCCTTCATTATGGACTTCCCAGGCTCCTAAACAAGTTATAGTGATTGAAATGATCTTTCTACATATTATGGGTTTGATTTTTGAATTTATCTATTTGCATTCTAATTATTGAAATACCTCCAGGCTCCAAAGAAAATAGTGGATTAAAGATCCTCTTCTTACTTCAAGAAAAAATGGTCTTACTTGCTGCTTATCTTTTCTTTTAATTATTCATGCCTAGGGCTTGCTATAATCTTCTAAAAAAAGTAAAACATATAATAATTTTAACATTCTAACATACAAATACAGATACGTTACTGTAGTAGTTTTCTTTGTATCTAATTATAAGGGATGTGTTTCTATACTATTAAGCTGTATTTTTTATCTGTATAAAAAGAAATGTATACTAGGGAAACAAGGTATCTAATTTCCATATCTGTGAGTCGTTAACCTGCTTGCACATACTGGTTTATGAGTCATGAACCACCGTCCTTATCGCAAGTGACATTACAAGACTCTGCGATTAACTTCTTCTAATTAGCCCGTATAATATGGTAAACCTAGAGTGTGAGGTTGATACAAAGATGGCTTTAGAATTGTGTACGTCTTTGTGATGAAGCCAATACTTAAACATAGGTGCTTTATTCATAAAGAGAGTTTGCAATGGTTACATTTATTACTGATATGATATTACACTAAGCTTTCTCTCAAATACAAGCCCCATCGTGGACATACTAGCAGTTACAACTCTAGGTCAACTTGATTAAATTCCACTAGAAATACTCGCAGTGACAACTCTGGGTCAACTTGTTCAAATTCCACCAAAATTTATCCCTACCCCTCGGAGGGCTTTTGAGCAAGAGGAAGCCCCTGAGCATTCGAAAGTGACTTCTGACAATCGAAAGTGACTTCTGACAATACTCATCCTTTTTGAATTTACAACCTTTTTAAGTTAAAATGTTTCTGCAGTTCTTATTATGTTTTATTTGTTATTGAAGGTTAGAACAGGAGTGGAGATGGCCTTGATTGATGCAGTTGCTAACATCATTGGCATATCTTTGTGGAGACTATTTGGTGGAGCTTCAAATTCAATAAACACTGATATAACAGTTCAGTTCCTTTCCAAGTTCTTTTACTTTTAAAGTTTTTCTATGCATAAGAAATTGTACACATTTTCTAATTTGTTTATCTTTATTTCAAACTTACTTAGGTACCAGTGGGAAATCTAGCATCTCTATTTACCGTGACAGGTGGATTGGCTAACTAAAAAGATTCGTGAAAAAATTAAGATGACACCAGCCTTAGAAATCATGCAATTAGTATCATGGGCTATTACATTGGTTGCACTACACAAAATTAATAAAGATAAGTGTAGCAAGTTCCCTTGGATTCTGAGAATCTGGTGGCTGTGCAGCTTATTGCTGTCTCTTGCTCAAGTAACTCTTGAGGCCCATTTTTCAATTACAAACCATGAAAAATTCAGTATATCTGATTATGTTGACTTCCTTAGTCTTGCTGCGTCCACCTGCCTGCTGGGTATTTCAGTTCGATGGAAGACATGCATAGTCCTTGACTCTCTTAATGGTATCAGTGACCCACTTCTAAATGGAAATTCTGAAAAGAATCAAGAAGAGAAAAACAATTGTTCGTATGGAAACGCTACATTTCTCCAACTAGAAACATTTTCTTAGCTCAATCAATTGTGTAGTTTACCAGGATGCTGATATATACCTGCTCGATAATCCTTTCAGTGCAGTGGATGCACATACAGGTAGGCAACTCTTTGAGGTTAGCATTTCTACCAAATCCATGTTCTAATTTTCCAATACCCTCCTGATATGAAACAGAAAATATGGAGATTGAGCACTGATGTTTCTTCTATATGTAATCTGCTCAGGAGTGCCTAACGGGGATTCTTAAGGAGAAGACCATAGTTTATGTTACCGATCAAGTTGAGTTTCTTACAGCTGCATACCTCATCCTGGCACGCTACCTTGATTCTTAAATTTTTATTATTATTTGGAGAATTCTTAAGAGAAAGCTAACTGCAAAAACTGATTGGTTGTAATTAATAGCAAAGAGAACTTTATGTATACTATCGAGCATGTGCAGAATGCACTTCAACTAGTAAGTTAATTTTAGATGTGATCATGTTTGACAGTTTGACTGATTATATGGTTTGAAGGTTCCGTAGTTTAAATGATTTAATTAAAGTACTGGTTCCGATTTGAAAATGTGAATGTTTAGAAAATTGTTTGCTCCTTGGGCTACATGTATGAGGCTAATTTAGTATATACAAACTTTTAGTTTGCAGAATAGCCTTGAGTTGTCCAAATTCAGAAGTTTGAGATGGTTATGATTCTTAGTGTCAAACTTTATGAGGATTCTAACTTATATTACTTTATACCTTTTTGCAGTGGACTTGATGAAGAACAATTTTACTGTAATATTGCGCAATGCTAAAATTGACATGTTCAAGGGGTCGATGAGGTTAGCTGTGGACAAGTAGGGTCATGTTAAAGTGACTGAAGCAACCAGCTTCACAGTTAAAGATAACAATCTGTCACTAGTTAAGTATGAATTGGTTAATGTTGTGGAAGAGATTAATGATCTACTCGTGGAATGAGGTCTGTACTGCTATGATGGGACCAAAACAATTAAATCAGGCAAGCAGTAGATGGATATTGTGGTTCATGAGATTGGAGAAGTGATAATTATGTTGTTTACTAGGTCATCATGTTTGCATGATGCCCAGGAAAAAATCTTATATTGGAGAAGAATCTGGGAGTTATTACTAAAAGAAGTCCGATTGTACCTTGGTGGGTATCAAGGCAAGCTGGTTGGAAAAATTAGAATCCTATAACTGTTGGTACACTAGATGAATTGGTTTATGTTAAATGCTTTCTATTATGAGATGTCATAATATACATACATATGTTGAAGATGGGTGATTTAAAGATTTTGGTTGTTCAGGTCCAACTTTTGATTTTTTTTATTATTAGTTTTTAAAGTAGGTTGGTGTGCTTTGTCAACAATCCAGATTCTTGGGACCATTGCAGTAATGTCACAGGTGGCTAGGGAAGTATTCATCATCTTCATTCCAGTAACAGCCATTTGCATATGGTTCAAAGTAAGACATCTCCTTTACCTCCAGTCTTTATTATCAAAACTGATTACACATTTCCAAACAACACAATTTGCTTCTGGTATCAAAAGCACTTGAACTTTATAGTTCATCTTGAAAAAAAAGACTCAAGGACAATATCAATAAGATAAGACTTATATAGAGGATAAGGATATTACTTTTTTGAGTTTTCAGAAATAAACTTACTGCCAAGTCCATGAACCAACGAAAATGCTACTCACACATGTGCAAGTGTTATAATTTTGTAATCTTGATCTAATATTTGTTAATGATGGCAGCAATATTATACACCAACTATAAGAGAATTGGCTCGCTTATCAGGGATACAAATTGCTCCAATCCTACACCACTTTGCAGAGTCACTATCAGAAGCAACAACAATCCGTGCTTTTGGCCAAAAAGACCGCTTCACTAAAACAAACCTCTGCCTCGTTGACAACTACTTAAGGCCATGGATTCATAATGTTGCGACAATGAAGTGGCTTTCTTTCAGGCTGAACCAGTTATCCAATTTTGTATTTGGCTTCTCGCTGGTTTTGCTTGTGACTCTCCCAGAAGGAATTATCGATCCAAGTAAGAAAGATTACTTGCCTTGCCTTGTTTTGATTTTGATTATTATTTTTATTTTCTACGGAGGGGGTGCTCAAGGGTATGTATGCAAAGTACATAGATTGGTGGTTTTGATCATGGAGCCTACTTGAAAATCACCTAAGATCATATCAAATTTATTCTTTATCCGAAAAAACTATGGTCTTGGACATCAAACTAATCAGGATGGATGAATATTCTACAGGCATTGCAGGGTTGGCAGTCACATATGGAATCAATTTAAATGTTCAGCAAGCATAAGTTATTTGGAATATATGCAATGTAGAAATTAAAATGATTTCAGATAAAAGAATTCTTCAGTACTCAAAACTTACCAGTGAAGCACTTCTGGTGATTGAAAATTGCAGACCATCATAAAACTAGCCAGAAACCGGAACAATTTATTTTAAAAACATGCAAGTAAATCTTTGCAGCAAGGTATTAAGAAGTAAAAGATAATCAAATATATGTTGTGATTAGTGTTACATATCAAAGAGTTGTGTAGAAAATTCCTATAGAAATATTGCAAGTATAATTTAAAGTGATGCTGCCTATAAAAGGTGATAGAAACGTAATTCATACATTTAATTATCCCTAATTTTGTCCTTTTAATTATATTAGTTTATTAAATTAATATGTTTTATTTTATTTTGTAGGATTTAATATTTATTGCAATAAAGTCAAAATCTTGGTGATCAAGCAATATTTAATGCTCTTATTCATATAAGGAATGTCCAAGAAGAATCCTACAAGGAGAAGGAAAGAGGTGGAACAATCTTTGTGTGCAATTCAAATCCAACAAGAGAAAGAAAAGTCTATTTAGAAGATCTTTTTGAGAAGTTGATTGCTACTAGGAAGTTGAATCCTACATGGAAAGGGAATCAAAGTGTTCAAGTTCAATGAATCTAAATTAGGGTTCAAAGTTATTTTCCCTATAAATAGGCCTCTTGTTTTAGATTACTTTAGGTTAGGAGTAGGAGTAAAATAAATTATGTTTCTTGTACGCTTGTTGGAGGATCGTGAATGAAGGGAGTTTTCTTATTTATTTTCAATCTTCTACTTCTTCTTTATTTTAGTTAATTTATTTATTTTCATGTCTAGTTAATTTCTTTAATCTAGGATGAAGATGAAATTAAATAATTATTCGTAATAATATTTTTTATCTCTTCTATTATTTATGCTTTTATGTTTAATTGATTTCGCCTTCATGTTTCGTTATTGAAATACCTTCGTTTTATAGTTCTTATGTGATTTTAAATTAATTAAGAGGTTTTGATAGATTATTGTTAAGATATGAGTTTTTCATAATCCATGCTTGCTCAAAGAAGTTTTGATGGGTTATAGTTAATCCTTAAATTTTCATAGTCTATGCTTGCCCACGTTAATTGTAAATTACTAAATTAAAGGGAAGGGAGATCAAAATCATAATTTGAGTTATAAAAATAGAAGAGATTGAATTATATGTTATGTTTATTATTTAGTGGATTCAGATTCCTAGATTGCATTCTCGTTAATTGTTTTCATATTCTAGTTAATTAATTCTCATTCTTTATTTCTAATTCGCCTAAAATAAATATTAAGGAAACATTAAAATTAATCTAGTCTCTGTGGGTTCGACCTGTACTTGCCAGTTCTTCAATTAGACACTGTGCACTTGCAATACATATTTTTATCACACCAAGTTTTTGGCGCCGTTGCCGGGGACTAGAATTAATTTTTATTTATTCCTTAATTTTTATTTATTCGAATTAGTTTTAACTCATTTTTTTTCAGGATTATTGAAGCGGATCGAAGAAACGAAAAGATAAAGATTTTGTTGCTGTGCTTTCTTCGGTACTTCGTATCTCCATATTTTTTTTGAAATAAAAATAAAAAAATAATAGTTTAGTTTTTTTTATATATATATTTTTTTGTCGCATTCATGCATTCACTCACGTAGAGCACATCCTGTTAGGTTTTATTTTTATTTTTTATTTTTTGTCAAATATAAACTGTGGTGATTGCTGGAGGATTGAGGTACGTCAAAATTTCTCCTTCTTTCGTAATTCACATAGTTTTAGGACATTTTATTTGTTTATAGTTTTTTTTATTTGTGCATTTTCATCTTTAATCTAACATTAAGGGCACAACCTGTAACAAGATAAGGTGGGGATTTCATCACCCTTCCTTGGCCTACAAACAACCCAATTTACATTGTGCATGACCATGACCTAATAAAATCAAGTAGACGTTGACCCCTAGGACTCTCGAGCTCAATTAGGACAAGAAACTCCAAGAGGAGTCTGAATTTTAAATTAATCAAACTACTGGTGTCTAGGCAAGTGGTTCAAAAGGTATACGCCTAAAGATTGTGTGGTTATTCAATTAGTCACCGTTTCTACGGAGAGACTCCCACCTTTCTTACACTTATCTGGCTAGTGGTGTGATTAATTTCGAATTTGGTGGACCTTGCGGTGTAACTTGGAACAGTTAGGAGCTGTCTAGATTTTATTTAGGTTAACCTTAGGAGTAAAATTTTTTTTATTTTTAAAAATTTTAATTTTTTTATTTTTAAAAATTTTAATTTTTTTTATTTTCTTTTTTTGTGCTTATCTGATTATTTGTTATTTAGTGTATGCAAAAAGTGTGGATAAGGGACGAAACATCCCGATTAGTGAGAAAACTTGATTTTTCGGATTTCACTTTAAAAGATCTCACTTTAACAAAAATGGAGGGCGCCCAAACTGTTTCTTTAAGGGATCGATGTTATCCTTCCCGCTCTGCCCAACCTTCATGTATTAGTCTACCACCGGTAACTGGTAATAATTTTGAACTTAAGCCACATTTTATAAATATGTTACCTAGGTTTACGGGGATAGAAGATGCATATTTATTTATTCAGGAATTTGAGGAAATTTGTGCCTTAATGAAAATCCAACAATTGTCTGATGACTCAATTAGGCTAAGATTTATAACATTTGCTTTAAAAGATAATGCTAAAAAGTGGTTATATAGCTTACCAAATAATTCCATATCAACCTGGGAGGGATTTGTCGTTACATTTCTAAAAAAATATTTTCCAAATCATAAAACTACTAAAATTAGGACTGCAATTCATCAATTTTGCCAACTTGAAAAAGAGTCCTTCTGGAAATATTTTGATAGATTTAAAAATTTGTTATCCCAGTGCCCACACCACGGAATTGAAAAATGGAGATTGTGTCAAATTGCCTACGAAGGTTTAGACTATCCCACTAAAACAATATTAGAGTCAATGTGTCAAGGGGATTTTCTGAATAATGATGAGGAGAATGCTTGGGAGTTTTTAGAAGACTTAGCAAAAAAAACCATGCAATGGGAAACCACCCGAGAGACAGATAAACCTAGTTCATCTAGGGGTGTTCATACAATTGACAATTCAATTGCTACAGAAGTTAAGTTGGCTGGTGTACTTAAAAGACTTGAAGATTTAGAAACTATGGGACAATCACACGTGAACCAAGTCTCAACACCAACACCTTTGTGTCTAAAGTGTAATTCACCAAGCCATGTGATTGAGGAATGTCCTAGAGTCGTGCCCCAATTTGAAGAATATGAACAAGTCAATGCAATGTTGCAACGACCTAGGAATGACCCATTTGCACCCACTTATAATCCTGGTTGGAGGAATCATCCTAATTTTGCATGGAACCAAGGACCCTACCTAAATAATTCTTCAAATCAGGTCAATCAGTCTGTAAATCAATCTTTTCAACCTTACCAAAAGTCAAATCCTGGTCCGTACCAAAATTCAAATCCAACACCTCAATATCCACCAGGTTTTTCTAATGAAAGTGAGAGGAGATTTAACACCTTAGAGAAGAGTATGGAAATTTTAATAAAATCCGTTTCTCGCTTAGAGATCCAAATGAGTCGATTAGCCACCATAATAAATGAACAAGAGGTGGGTGAATTTTCTAGTAACTCCGAGGTTAATTTTGAAAATCTTGATGGTTGTGGAAATGATGAGGAAAATAGAAATTTTATATTCAATTCTACACAATTTGAGTCAAGCGTATTTGAGGAGTCTACAAATTATGAGTCTATGCCTAAAATTGATCATGTTGCATTTGATGAGTCGGTTGAAAAAGTTTATAAGCCTAAAGCTCCATACCCTGAAAGACTTATTCCTAAAAAACCACCTAGTGATTTTTTGGACCAACCCATTAAAGTAAACATGATACAAGAGTTGTCAATGACCCAAGAAATAAATGACAATAGACTCTTGATTGAAAAAGATCCAATTGATTTTTTCTTAAATCACCTTGACCAAAATTGGAATGAATCTGAATATTTAGATAAGGTCAATGAGTTGTTGAGATCCACTACAAATAAGTCAACTAAACTAGAACATGTATTTGAACCAACTCTTCCATCATTTGAACATGTTAATGAAAGTTTTCTTGAGGTAACCTTGAAGCATAACTGTGATGAAAATTCTGACTATTTTCAATTTTCTAGACCTCCTGAAAATAATGAAAAGTTCACACTCACTTATCCATTTGTAACATTCATCTTTAGTCACATAATTTTTAGGATTTATAAAATTTGTAGATATGTACATTTATTTTCTTTCTCACCACATCTTCTTGCAGAACAAATGCCCTGCATACAAGGTACAATTCTTTCATATCTTTGTTCTCTTTTCTTCATTTACATACATTGAGGACAATGCATGATTTAGGTATGAGGGGAGTTTGTTTGTATTAGATTTTTTTTTCTTTTTACGAAAAAAAAACAAAAAAAAAATTAAAAAATAAAAAAATAAAAAAATTTTGTTTGACTTTTTATGAATTGAATGAATTCTAATAAGTGTTGGTGGAGCAAAACGCATGAGTGAGATTGAAAGATTTAGAACTCTTGAATTTTTGATAAAATATGAAATCTTAGTTCAAAACACCATCTGGATTTAAAATTGATTTCACAAGCATTTTTGCACTTCACGTTTGCACTAATTCTTAGTTGTGGGGTATAAACCATGATTCGAGTAATTTCAAAAAAAAAAAGAAGAAGAAAAAAAAAAGAAAAAAAAGAAAAAGAAAAACAAATGAAGTAAAGAAAAGAGAAAAAAAAAGAAATAAATAACAGCTTCAATGTCCATTAAACGAAATAACTGGGTATCTAAGCCTCGGGAAGCATCGATATTCACGCTGAAAAGTATGATGGATAAAAGCAGCTTGACTAGTCTAATTTTGTGGCCTTTGTTACTCGAGTTAGTAAATCCTTAGGGGTGTCTTTACACCTAGTGCCCTAAAGCCATCTGGTTTGGGAGTCATTGGTCCAACGCTCGCTCTACATGAGTAACTCTGAAAAGCCTAAGAAAATGAGACATTGCACAAGTCAAGAATAAAAAAAATAGAGAAAAAGAAGGAAAAAAAAGAAAGACAAAGAAAAAAAGAGTTTGCTTGATTTTCATGATAAAAATCCCTACTAAGAGTTACATCACATACACATGCATGCATTACATGAAATTGATTTAATGAAGGATGGTGTCTAAAATGAAGATCGAGTATTTTTTATAAGGTGAAAGTGTGATTTTGAATTTAATCTTGCTTATGTATAATGCCCATAAATATTTAGAAGTTTTCTTTCAATTTCATAATTTGTTGAACCCAAAAATATTTTTAAATTTTGTGGGTATATTCACTGCAAACCCTCACGAGACACAACTCGTCCACTTGGGGTAACCTTGGGGTTTAAAGGCTTGTTGCACATGCTAAGTGCAATCGTGTTTCCTACGAAAATGGGGTATTGTAATTTTTGTTTTATTTTTATTTTTTATTTATTTTACTCGAGGACGAGCAAAAGTTAGGTGTGGGGGTATTTGATAGAAACGTAATTCATACATTTAATTATCCCTAATTTTGTCCTTTTAATTATATTAGTTTATTAAATTAATATGTTTTATTTTATTTTGTAGGATTTAATATTTATTGCAATAAAGTCAAAATCTTGGTGATCAAGCAATATTTAATGCTCTTATTCATATGAGGAATGTCCAAGAAGAATCCTACAAGGAGAAGGAAAGAGGTGGAACAATCTTTGTGTGCAATTCAAATCCAACAAGAGAAAGAAAAGTCTATTTAGAAGATCTTTTTGAGAAGTTGATTGCTACTAGGAAGTTGAATCCTACATGGAAAGAGAATCAAAGTGTCCAAGTTCAATGAATCTAAATTAGGGTACAAAGTTATTTTCCCTATAAATAGGCCTCTTGTTTTAGAGAGAAGGAATGAATTAAGTATTGTATTACTTTAGGTTAGAAGTAGGAGTAAATTAAATTATGTTTCTTGTACGCTTGTTGGAGGATCGTGAATGAAGGGAGTTTTCTTATTTATTTTCAATCTTCTACTTCTTTATTTTAGTTAATTTATTTATTTTCATGTCTAGTTAATTTCTTTAATCTAGGATGAAGATGAAATTAAATAATTATTCGTAATAATATTTTTTATCTCTTCTATTATTTATGCTTTTATGTTTAATTGATTTCGCCTTCATGTTTCGTTATTGAAATACCTTCGTTTTATAGTTCTTATGTGATTTTAAATTAATTAAGAGGTTTTAATAGATTATTGTTAAGATATGAGTTTTTCATAATCCATGCTTGCTCAAAAAAGTTTTGATGGGTTATAGTTAATCCTTAAATTTTCATAGTCTATGCTTGCCCACGTTAATTGTAAATTACTAAATTAAAGGGAAGGGAGATCAAAATCATAATTTGAGTTATAAAAATAGAAGAGATTGAATTATATGTTATGTTTATTATTTAGTGGATTCAGATTCCTAGATTGCATTCTCGTTAATTGTTTTCATATTCTAGTTAATTAATTCTCAATCTTTATTTCTAATTCGCCTAAAATAAATATTAAGGAAACATTAAAATTAATCTAGTCTCTGTGGGTTCGACCTGTACTTGCCAGTTCTTCAATTAGACACTGTGCACTTGCAGTACATATTTTTATCACATCAAAAGGAATAAAGAAAAATGAAAATCATAGTTTAAAAAGTTTTCTTACTTGCATTTCTTTACGTATAAATGTGCTTTTACTTGCAGATTCGTTATGCTGAGCATCTCCTATCTGCATTGAAAAATATTACCTGCACATTTCCTCGAATGAAGAAAATTGGTGTAGTAGAAGGACTAGGAGCGGCAAATCAACTCTCATACAAGCCATCTTTCGGGTTGTAGAACCCAGAGAGGGTAGCATTAGTATTGATGATGTAGATATATCAAAGACTCAAATAATGGTGGAGTTTCGAGATGGCTCAACTCGGGTTCTGATCACAATAGATGTTTGGGCTAGGGGCTGGATGTTCAACTCAGAATGTTTGATGGTTGTTTTCGCTACTGCAACATTTGAAACGGTAAATGCTCACCTGAACGCCTATTGAGTTGGATGCAATTTTCTCATCTGAATATCTTTGTTATTAATGCTTTTGAATTGGTGATTACTGCTTCTGCGGCTGCTACATTGGACTATTATGTGTTCTATTGCTGCTCGGTATTGAATTTTTCACCTTTAACATATCTTGATTTCCAACGCACTTCTACAATCTTTTTACCTTCAAATTGATAGAAAATATGAACTTAATCTTTGAATAAATTGAAATTTTTTAACCTCTCTTCCCTCTCTGGGTTTAGCTTCTAAATAGTTTCTTTAAGGGTCTCATGTTTTGTGGTTATTTATCAGTATTTCATGTTTTTTGGTTGTAGGAACAATTATGAAGACGAGTACAGGAGACAAAACTTTACAACTCAGGAATTCAGAACAAGTTGGTAAACAATCCAGAATTCCTATGGTTGATTAAGGCAACACTAGTCTAGGGACAGAAAGAGCCAGAAATAATTCCTGATCAGCTTGTCGATGTTTAAAACTTCTAAACTTTCATTATGGTCATATTTAAAAAGTTAGGATATTTTGTTTAGAATGTTATACTTGATAAATTATTGATGTTAAGTAGAATGGATGATACTTTGAATTCTAATTTTTCTATTTTGGTTAAATATGATGGAAAATGGAAATTTAGCTATTCTATTATTGGTGCTTTTTATTATTACAATCATTTTGATTAAATATTATTGGTGTAATATTTTTTCTTATTTCTGGATCTATAGTTTTATATTTTCTTTTTCATTTAGTCACAACAACTAATTTTGTCACCATTAGTAACTCTTTTTGTGACGAGATGTATTGTCACCATAAGTATTCAATTAGTGACATTGAAAAATGTGTCCCAAAAAATAACTCTTTTGTGACAAATTATTTTGTAATATTATTTAAAATATGAAATGATAACGACATAATTGTTATGTTAAATATATTATTAGGTGATGAATTGTTCTGTCGTCATTTATTTTCTTAATTTTGGTGAGAATAAACACAATAACATGACGAAAGAATAATCATAAATATGACAATATTGTCGTCATTAAAATTAGATAATTTAAATAGAGTATGTAAGACCCCAACTTATTATTAATGAAATTTAATTTTCTCTATTTATTATTTTGAAATAGTAAGGGTTGATTTGATTAATGTGGATAGTTATGGGTAAACGCAAATATGTCAAAATAAGCAAGTGATTATAAAATATTCATTGTTGTCGAGGAATATTCGTTTGGTCGTGAAATATTTGTACTGTCGGGGAATATTCGTACGACGCCGCAGCCATGTGTGGACCCAATAACGGAAAGCGATTGGATGAAGAAAACGACAAATATAAGTTGTTTTAAAATAACGGCGTAGTTGTTACCATTAATACTGTTAAAATACTCGGTGGTTAAAACACAATAGCTGTAAAGTCCCCGAACCCGGATACTTGAAACCCGAACTCGGTACTTCACGATACCATTTCTATGAGCGGAATAATTACTAATAATAATAACAATAATATAAATTTCAAACTTAACTTACATTTATCAGAGTCTAATCCCAAGTACGCAACCTTTACTACATTCTTTACATGATATATAATACATATTATTAACTTAATACAATTTATCAACTTAGTACAGTCTAACTATTACAAAAGATACAAATAAACAAATTCTGTTTGCTTTCCTTTTCACTTGTTCCTGGCTTGACTTTCCAGTTGACCATGCTTAGCCGTAAACATTTAAATTAAGCAAGGATGAGCATTTGAGTGCCCAGCAAGTATTATATATATATATAAGCTGAAATAATTTAAATGTTTTCTTTATAATATTCTTCTACAACTAGTCAGTAGTTGTGAAGTAATCTGTACCAATAATAATAACATAACAACGCTCTTTCAAATTTTGAAACTATGTATTGACTATACATGGGGTTTCTGTGACATTCTATGAACATTGTTTTCATTTTCGAAAAGGTTAAACAGAAATTCATCTGTAAACCGGCATTGCTTACGGGCACGAGGGTGTACATCCCATAGGCCCTGTATTGATCAATACTATATGTACAAGAACGATGTTATCGTTCACTCTGTCCGCCTTGGGCGCATAAAATTTTTTCCATTTTCGGGATGTTCATACCTGTCGGGTTTTCATAACAAAGGTCTTATATAATTCAACATATATATATATATATATATATATATATATATATATATATATATATATATATATATATATATATATCAAAGGTGTATCAACATGTGATTAAATACAATGATTATCCAAGTGGGGACACTTGTATAATCATTTATAGAAATTAACGAACAGAATATATATAATTGAATTATCATATACTAACATGTTGATAATCAATGGGCGTATATAATATAAGTTTAACAGTATGTACATTAATAAAAATTATTCTGAACTTCTCACTTCTGTCCATTGCATAAAAAAAATGCAAAGTTAGGATACTTGCCTGATGCGCTGCTTACTATTCATAACTTAGATTTATCTTTTATACCGAAACCTATCATTAATAAGATCATTCTATCGATAAGAATCACATATCATAACACATAGTACTGCTTATTGCCGTCAGCACATAACATAATCACATTGTCATACATGTTCAACAATCATGTTATCACAAACAAACATCAACTCATTCCTAATCACATTGTCACACAACTTTATCCACCATTGAATCACAAATAAAATAATTAACTAACTAAATTTCTAAGTCCAGATCAATTTTTGAACCATGTCGGTCTACCGACATCTTTATCGGATAATTATCGAGTCTAAGACTCTTAACAATTGTTCAATATCCATTTAGACTAATTAAATAACAGTCATATCATTTTTCATGACCTTATAATAATTATAAAATAATTATTACTATTTACCATAATTTTTGAAATATCTGAATCATTATTAAATGATTTAAATAGTACACAGTTCTATTATCATTAATATTTATTCAATATTAAATTATTAATGAAACCATTGCCAAAATATTAAAGTTATGTAAAATAACTCAAAATATTTTTAACATATTAATTTTACCCTTAAATGATTTTTAAAACATTTAAAATCATTATTAAATAATTACCATTAATATTTAAATATTAATGAACTATTATCTAAATATTAAAAGTCATAAATTATAACTTAAAATATTTTTAATTCACTTATATCATTTTTAAATGATTTTTAAATAAATAAAACTATTTTTAAACTATTTATTTAATATAATTATTAAATAAATTTAATATCATTAATCATTAAATAAATATCATTAATATTAAATTATTATTGAAAATATCCCTTAAATATTAAAAGTTATATTTTATAACTTAAAATATCTTTAAACACTTTATTTTCATTTAAAATGATAATTATAATATTAAAATCATTTTTAAACTAAATTATTTAATATAATTATTAAATAACTTTAACATCATTAATAATAATTAATTAATGAAATTTACCTTTAAATATTAAAAGTTATATTTTATAACTTAAAATATTTTTAAATACCTTATTCTTATTTAAAATGATTTTTAATTTAATAAAACCATTTTTAATTCATTTATTTAATTCATTTAATAAATAACTTAATTATCATTAATATTAATTTATTAATGAAAATTATAACATAATATTAAAAGTTATCAAAAATAACTTAAATTATTTTCTTATACCATAATATAATTTTAAATGATTTTTCAAATATTAAAAATTATTTTTAAATAATTTATTTAATATTATAATTAAATAAATTAAATACTTTTAATATTCCAAAAATATTAAATATATATGAAATATATTTAAAATAATTAAAAACTAATTTTCAGAATTTAAAATAATTTTTAATAATTTATTTTGTATTTTTAATAATTAAAAACTATTTTTTTCTATTTATTAATTAATTTCCGGAAATAATAATAATAAACCGTCGCAATAGGCCTTTAGCGACAAAAAGCGTCGCTGTTGGTGTTCTTGAGCTCAAGAACACTGACAGCTTCGTGATCAACATGCCATGTTTGACCATGTATAACCTTCTGTACAAAATGTTTCTTGGAGATCTAACACATACATCTTGTAGAGCTAATGTAATACTACAATTAACAACAAACAACATGGCTTAACATCATCAGATCTAAGAGTTATTAGCCATCAAAAGGTCTGACAAGGCTGTTCTTCACGAAGAACAGTTCGAGGTGCCTACTTTGAACCTCTATAACTTGATGATCGTGTAACATTTATGTGATCTACCAATTAAAGTGTGTAGACAACGTGTAGGACTACAACTTTAAAAGTTAACATCATCATAACAATAAAATATCCAACCGGAAATCGCTGGTCAAAGTTCACCACGGAAAACGCTCAAAAATTTTCTGGGTTCGTGTTCTTGGCAGTTTCGGTCAACGATGTTTGACCGTTTATAACGCTTGATCTATAACAGATATGAACTTGATTACTTTTTCATATTAAATAGCACATTACAGACTACATGTTAAAACATTTAAACATTAAAAATAAATAACATACACGGATCTAGAGCCTCTGACATTTGCCTAAAAATAACAGATTTCAGTTTTTCAAAAGTTGAAAAAACTTTGATTTTGAGCACTTTGATGTTATGGGTCATGAATTTAACAACCCAGAACATTAATACACTCCTTATTACACAACTTTGAATAATAAATTTCATCAATTAACAAAGAATCAAAGGATTTCTAGGATTAGGGTTTTATACCTTTATGCTTTGATTTTTGATCTTGTGTTGCTGATTTGTTTATGTTGATCATGGGGCTTGATAAAGGAACTGAAATGCTTGGAAATTTTGGAGGTATGAGGCTTGAGAGAGTTGGGTAGGATTTTTGCATAAAATAAGTGAACAAATGCAATTTCTCTCTCTTGAATCTATATATAACAAGCATGATGCATTGAATGCTAGCTGATTTGCTGTCCATTATAAGTTAAGGTAGTGGTTAGGAGTTGTTGGAGTTGTTGGCCAACTAAAGTTAAGCAAATTTTTACAAGTTTCCTTCAATAATGCACAAAAGGGCATTCTTGTCATTTCCAAAATATAATTAAGGCAATCTTGTAATCTTGACAAACCCTTAGGGTTTAGGGTTTAGTTTAGGATTTAGGGTTTGAACCATTTTAAGGTTTAAAAAAAAATTTAGAATTTCCAATCGAGGGTTTAAAAAATAAAAATAAAAATAAATAATAAAATAATAAAATTTTAGTTTCTAAAATACAAAAGTATGGTTTCTTAATTAATTAGGTTTCTAATTACTTAACACCTTAATAATTAGGTTTAAGATACACTAATTAGTATTAAGCTTTCCAAATCAACAATTTAGGGTTTACAATTTAAATAAATTAGGGTTTATAAAATAAATATTATGGTTTCTAGAAATTAGTATTTCTAAATATTAATTAGGGTTTACCTATAAAAATTATGTGACGCCCCCAAAATTAGGTATACATCACCCATCTTGAGTCGTCAGATACATGGTACAGAATTCAAATACAACTTACTAATACCACTGTCGTGTATAATACGACAAAATATAACTGTGAGTTTGAATACAATAATTGTCTACTAGAGATCATACAAACTCAAAAGGAGTCCTCAATACAATTATTGTCACACTATTTAACAGAATAATGAGGACTACTAATACTATTCTCTGGTCCATCACTCTGTTTCTCGACTCGTCCCAGCTATATTCTCATTTCCTGAAGAGAATAGTGAAAGAAAGGGTGAGCTCAACTAGCCCAGTAAGAAATATTATGACTAAGATAATGCAGAATAAATTATCATTAGCCTTCAACAGTGTTAAACTGATAAAATATAATAAACATCAAGTTTAACTGCAGCAGAATCAGCAATCCATTAAAAGAGTCAAGTAGAAAATAAAATCTACTATCTTTTATGATTTAAAAGGTTTTTCATCACTGTTATAGTTGAGACTCAACTTAATAAATATTCCACATCATCGAATCACCCCTGCACTACGGCCAAGGATATTCTTTAGTATCATGACCACAATTATTCATGCATTACGGCCAAGAATATTTGTGTATTCATTAATGGTCATGATCATGCCAACAACTGTCCATCAATGCACTATGGGCCAATGAGGATTTTTAATTTTTACATCATTTGTAATATTACGGTCATGATTACACCGAATAATCCCTGGTCATAATCATACCAAGTCCATCTATGCACTACAAGCCACAGATGACTTTCAACAAAATATAAACATGAGGATGATGACAATGATATAAGAATTCAATAAAACAAGTTCAAGAATTATTTTACCCAAGAATTATTAACGTCCAAATTGTTAACACGATACTGTTTTGTGGTGTAAAATTCAAGAATGCTCAGAAGAATATTTCCATGAAAAGATACTGGATGAAGCGCAAATATCAAGGATATCCCACTAATTTCATGGAGTATAGAAGTTAAAGTTTTATCCAACTGAGTATAATAAAGAATGGAATAACAAAAGAAATCACCATGCATGCGATAGACCGCACAGACAGGTTATTCCAGCAGAATAATAATAACGGAACCAGGTCAGGTGAAATTCACACCGACAGGATGTTCCAACAAAATAATAAATAACGGAACCAGGTCCGACGTAAAACGCACAGACAGGATATTCCAACAGAATAATAAAGAATGGAACCAGGTCCGGCGTAAAACACACAGACAGGATGTTCCAACAGAATAATAATAAAGACGGAACCAGGTCCGGCGTATAGCACAGACAGGATATTCCGACAGAAATATAAAGACAGAATAGTAAATGGATGTCACCAAGTATAGGGTATTCCGCGTATACAGGTTATTCCAACAGAATAATAATGAATGGAATAACATAAGGATTTCACCAAGTATAGGGTATACCGCGTATACAGGTCATGTATAGGGTATGCCACTTTTACAGGTTATTCCAACAGAATAACAAAGAATGGAATAACATAAGTTCTCTTCAAGAAGAAAGAATAACACCCCTTACCTTATTAGGAGATTGAATACTGCAGTAGTGTAGTAACCGAATATTCTTCTTCTTTCTCTCTTACTCTCTCTATACTTTCTCTCTCTATAGCTTGAACGAATTCGTGAAAAATAATGAAGCCCTAGGCCTCTATTTATAGAAGATTTATTACTATTTATGAAAGTAATTACTATTTACGAAGGTAATTACTATTGACGAAGGTAATTACTATTGACGAAGGTAATTACTATTTACGAAGGTAATTACTATTGACGAAGGTAATTACTATTTACGAAGGTAATTACTATTTATGAAAGAGACTCTTAGATGATGACATATGGTCCCCTATAAATAATTAAACTTACCACAAACGTCTAATAATAGACTCTTTATATACATCAAGGATTGAATAAAAATTACCAGAAATCATTTTATTTTTAATCAACACATATTTAATCTTTCAACAATTATTAATCATTTATAACTTGTCGTCTCAATTATTGTTTAAATAATATAACATATTATACAGATGATACCGTGACAATAATTAAATCAATAATATAAGAGATATGATGCAGTAATTACTGTAGCAATAATTGAGTATAGCTGAGTGACTTCTCACGTAAGCATCAATAATCAAAACCGTGTGCTACTATGCAGCAACGCGTATTACTGTACTTTTACTACCGAGTAGTTCAACAGCTTTAACGGTAACACCTCCGCCGTTATTTTATAGAAAGATAATTTTGTCGTTTTCTAACTACGACAATACTTTTGTTGTGGGGTCCACTAATGATTGTGCCATCGTACGGATATTCCCCAACAAAAAGAATATTCCCCGACCAAACGAATATTTTATAACAACTTGCGTACTTTGCAAAATTTATAAATATTACCCACAACTATAACATTATATCAAATTTATTCCATAATATTCAAAAACAATAATTATAAAAATTCATCTTTATTTATAAAAACTGGGGTCTTACAACCTCCTCTTCTTATGAAATTTCGCCCTCGAAATTAGGGTACGTACCTGGTATGTCGAAGAGGTAAGGATACCTTGATTTTATTTCAGATTCTAACTCCCAAGTCATTTCCTCAATATCGTGGTTTCTCCACAAAACTTTGACTTGAGGTATAACCTTGGAGCGTAGAATATGTTCCTTCTTATCCAAGATTTGAACAGGAATCTCTTCATACGTCAAATCTTCCGCTATTTCGTCCGGTTCTAACTCAATAATGTGGTTCGGGTCTTTCACATATTTACGTAACATGGATATGTGAAAAACGTTATGAACACGAGACATACCTGGCGGTAAAGCAAGTCTATAGGCCACAGTTCCTATTCGATCGAGGATTAAAAATGGACCGATGAATCGAGGATTGAGTTTTCCTCTCTTTCCAAATCTTGTAACTCCTTTCCATGGAGTAACACGTAACAACACATGATCTCCTATATTGAATTCTACGTCCTTTCGATGAAGATCAACATAACTCTTTTGTCGACTTTGTGAGGTTTTTATACGTTGTCGGATCGTTTGAATCTTTTCCGTAGTCATACGTACCAAATCCGGTCCCAACAACGTTGCTTCACCCACCTCATCCCAACATACTGGAGAACAACACTTTCTTCCATATAACGCCTCGAACGGAGCCATGCCAATACTTGCTTGATAACTGTTGTTGTAGGAAAACTCCACCAATGGTAAGAACTTGTCCCAACTTCCCTTGAAATCAAGGACACAGAGTCTTAATAGATCTTCAAGAGTTTAAATAGTCCTTTCTGACTGTCCGTCCGTTTGAGGATGATATGCCGAGCTAAATCTTAAGTCTGTGCCCATAGCATTTTGCAAACTAACCCAAAATCGTGAAGTAAATCTTGGGTCTCGATCAGAAACTATGGATACCGGCATACCATGCAGTCTTACAATCTCGTTTATGTACATACGAGAAAGACATTCAAGTGTATAAGTTTCTCGTATCGGTAAGAAATGAGCAGACTTGGTCAATCTATCAACAATGACCCAAATCGCATCTATGCCTTGAGAAACCTTAGGAAGACCAGTAACGAAATCCATGGTAATGTGCTCCCACTTCCATTTTGGAATTTCAAGTGGTTGCAATGGACCTTTTGGTACTTGATGCTCCGCTTTAACTCGTTGACAAGTTAGACACCTTGAGATAAACAACGCTATCTCTCTCTTCATATTGCTCCACCAAAATGTATGACGAATATCATGATACATTTTTGTACTCCCAGGATGGATTGCAAACGGCGTATTGTGCGCCTCCATCATGATTTTATACTTTAAATCAGGGTCGTTAGGAACACAAAGTCTGGAGTTGACTCGAAGTATTCCTTCTTCATCGATTCTTGCTTCCGGCATAGCACCCTCTTGTACTTTCTTCCTCACACGCATCAGCTCCATGTCTGTAGCTTGAGCAGCTTTAACTTTATCGATTAAAGTCGGTTCTACTCGTATATTCGCCATCGTCACATGCGTCCCTGGAGTCTTTAACTCTATCTCCATCCTTTGCAAGTCACACAAAATGGGCCTTTGCGTTGACAATATCGCACTCGTACTTGCATGTGATCTTCTACTCAATGCGTCAGCTACCACGTTTGCTTTTCCAGGATGGTATTGGATGGTATGATCATAATATTTCAACAGTTCAAGCCAACGTCGTTGTCGCATGTTGAGTTCCTTTTGAGTGAAGAAATATTTGAGGCTTTTATGATCCGTAAAGATCTCCACTTTCTCCCCATACAAGTAATGCCTCCAAATTTTAAGTGCAAAGACAACAACTGCTAACTCTAGATCATGAGTAGGATAATTTTTCTCATATTCTTTGAGTTGTCGCGAGGCATAGGCTATGACTTTTCCATGTTGCATGAGAACACATCCCAGCCCTTTGCCCGAAGCATCACTGTAGATGACAAATCCCTCCGAGCCAGATGGTATTGTTAGAACAGGTGCTGAAATGAGTCTCCTCTTGAGTTCTTGAAAACTCTTCTCACATTCTTCGCTCCAACTGAACTTTGTATCTTTCCGAGTTAGCTGAGTCAATGGAGTAGCGATTCGAGAAAATCCTTCCACGAATCTCCGATAATAACCAGCTAAACCGAGAAAGCTACGTACTTCGGTCACTGATTTAGGTTGCTCCCAGCTTTGAATAGCTTCAATCTTTGCTGGGTCAATAGATATTCCATGACTTGATACCACGTGCCCATGGAATGCTACTTCCTCAAGCCAGAACTCGCATATCTTCAACTTGGCATAAAGCTTATATTCACGAAGCTTTTGGAGTGTCAGCCTCAAGTGTTGCTCATGATCTTCACGGCTTTTGGAATAAATAAGGATGTCATCAATAAAGACGACCACAAAGTGATCCAAATATTCCTTGAATACTCGGTTCATCATATCCATGAAGGCAGTAGGAGCATTAGTCAATCCAAAGGACATGACTAGGAATTCATAATGCCCGTACCGAGTTCTGAAAGCTGTCTTTGGAATGTCATCGGTTCTAATCTTCAATTGGTGATACCCGGAACGAAGATCAATCTTTGAAAAGAATTTGGCTCCTTGCAACTGGTCAAACAAGTCATCAATACGTGGCAATGGATACCTATTTTTGATGGTGACATGATTCAACTCCCGATAATCAATACAAAGTCGCATACTCCCGTCTTTCTTCTTTACGAATAGAACAGGAGCACCCCAAGGAGAAATACTACGACGAATAAAGCCAATGTCTAACAATTCCTGCAGTTGGGTTTGTAACTCCTGAAGTTCAATAGGAGCCATTCGATATGGGGCTTTAGAAATGGGTTTTGTACCGGGTTCATGGTCGATACAAAATTCAATCTCACGCTCTGGGGGTAGGCCAAGAAGTTCTTCGGGGAATACGTCAGGAAATTCATTAACAATAAAAATCTCGTTCAAAACTGACGTATTTTTGTTTAAATCTGTGACATGAGCTAAGAAAGCTTGACATCCATTTTTCAATAAACGAATAGCTTTATGGCTTGAGATGACCGTGATTGATTTTAATGGTTTGGTCGCTTGAATTCGCATAATAGGTTGATTAGAAATATGAAAGCTAACAACCTTATGGAAACAATCAATTTTTGCATGATGAGTAGTTAACCAATCAATCCCTAGAATCACGTCAAGTGCAAGTATTTTCAATGAAATAAGATCTACAGGTAATGTGAGGGTACCGATTTGAACCAAACAAGATTTATAAACAGTGGATGTAATGAAGGTTTCTCCCAACGGAGTTTCCACTGATAAGTCAAAGTCTAATTTCTCCGGAGTCAAATTAATCGATGAGCGCAAGTAGGAGAAACAAAAGAATGGGTAGAACCGGTATCAAATAAAGTATAGACTTCTTTAGAGTTTATGATAAGCTTACAAGTGATGACCTCATTCGGGTTCCTTGCTTTCTGGGAGGTCACAACAAACGCTCTCCCTTGCACTACCGGCTTTGACCTTTCTGGGACGGCCTTTGGTGCCTCCATCCTAGCTGAATTTGTCTTTGGTAAATGACAAAATCGGGCTAAGTGACCTTCTCTTCCACAATTATAACATGCTTTGGACGGCATCGCGCAATTTGGACTGATGTGTCCCTCCCCTCCGCATTTGAAGCATATGATAGGTGATCTTTCTCCTTCCTTAACAACGGGTGCTGGTGCTGACGTCTTTCCATCATTGTTGAATCTCCTCTTCTTGAAATGTCCATTCTTATTATTTTGGCCCTGATTACCACCGAAGTGGTTACCATTTCTGGCTTGCTTATTCCCTCCACGCTTGTTGTCACCGCTTCGATGACCACTCTCGCTGGTATTATAATTTTGCCGGCTGCTCTCTTTTAGTTGAGTTGACTCGTTATCGCGCTCCACTAACTGAGCCCTATTTACAACATCTGAATACAAACACAGTTTATGAGAAATAAGATGTTGACGTATCTCCGGCTTCAAACCTCTTAAAAACATTCGCGCCATTCTCTCTTCATTATCCACCAAGTGGGATGCAAACCGTGATAACTCTGCAAATTTTGCCTCGTATTGCGACACGATCGTATTATTTTGTTCCAACTTAATAAACTCCACCTCCTTCATGTGGCGAATACTTTCGGGAAAGTATTTGTCGTTGAACAGCTCCTGGAACTTCTCCCAAGATATCTTCAGTACCGCAGGTTGAGTACGTTTTACCGATTCCCACCAGTAATCTGCCTCTCCGCGCAACATAAAGGCGGCAAAGGGAACCTTTTGCTCCTCGGAGCATCCCAAGACATCAAATATATTGGTAATCTGCTTTATCCATGTATCCGCCATAAGTGGTTTTGGCTCTCCCTTAAACTCCGGTGGTCCCAGCTCCTTGAACTGTTTAGCGGTGACCGCCTGAGAGTTTCCTGTGTTTCCATCTACTTTTTGGACAGGAGTCGCTCTCGCCTGCTGTTGCATGAATTGCATAAAGCCTCTGAACATTTGATCATTCATCATTTGGTCAGTGTTGTTGTTTGCATGAGGATTGTCGCTTTCCTGATGCACATTATCCTGATTATTGATATGTGGTGAATCAACGATTGCCTGTGCTCCATTGCTATTCTCAACATTCTCAGATGTCATTTTCAGATACTACCACAAAACAAAGGTTAATTGACATGTAACATAATATCTCTAAACTCTGACCAACCAATTTAAATACCAAATAAATTTAAGTAGGTCATACTAGCAAAGGAATTCCCCGTCTCTCCCCACCTAGTTCTAGTCTCACATCTTAGCCAGGGACCATATCCCTAAGCTCTGATACCAACTGTGACGCCCCCAAAATTAGGTATACATCACCCATCTTGAGTCATCAGATACATGGTACAGAATTCAAATACAACTTACTAATACCACTGTCGTGTATAATACGACAAAATACAACTGTGAGTTTGAATACAATAATTGTCTACTAGAGATCATACAAACTCAAAAGGAGTCCTCAATACAATTATTGTCACACTATTTAACAGAATAATGAGGACTACTAATACTATTCTCTGGTCCATCACTCCGTTTCCCGACTCGTCCCAGCTATATTCTCATTTCCTGAAGAGAACAGTGAAAGAAAGGGTGAGCTCAACTAGCCCAGTAAGAAATATTATGACTAAGATAATGCAGAATAAATTATCATTAGCCTTCAACAGTGTTAAACTGATAAAATATAATAAACATCAAGTTTAACTGCAGCAGAATCAGCAATCCATTAAAAGAGTCAAGTAGAAAATAAAATCTACTATCTTTTATGATTTAAAAGGTTTTTCATCACTGTTATAGTTGAGACTCAACTTAATAAATATTCCACATCATTGAATCACCCCTGCACTACGGCCAAGGATATTCTTTAGTATCACAACCACAATTATTCATGCACTACGGCCAAGAATATTTGTGTATTCATTAATGGTCATGATCATGCCAACAACTGTCCATCAATGCACTACGGGCCAATGAGGATTTTTAATTTTTACATCATTTATAATATTACGGACATGATTACACCGAATAATCCCTGGTCATAATCATACCAAGTCCATCTATGCATTACAGGCCACAGATGACTTTCAACAAAATATAAACATGAGGATGATGACAACGATATAAGAATTCAATAAAACAAGTTCAAGAATTATTTTATCCAAGAATTATTAACGTCCAAATTGTTAACACGATACTGTTTTGTGGTGTAAAATTCAAGAATGCTCAGAAGAATATTTCCATGAAAAGATACTGGATGAAGCGCAAATATCAAGGATATCCCACTAATTTCATGGAGTATAGAAGTCAAAGTTTTATCCAACTGAGTATAATAAAAAATGGAATAACAAAAGAAATCACCATGCATGCGATAGACCGCACAGACAGGTTATTCCAGCAGAATAATAATAACGGAACCAGGTCAGGTGAAATTCACACCGACAGGATGTTCCAACAGAATAATAAATAACGGAACCAGGTCCGGCGTAAAACGCACAGACAGGATATTCCAACAGAATAATAAAGAATGGAACCAGGTCCGGCGTAAAACACACAGACAGGATGTTCCAACAGAATAATAATAAAGACGGAACCAGGTCCGGCGTATAGCACAGACAGGATATTTCGACAGAAATATAAAGACAGAATAGTAAATGGATGTCACCAAGTATAGGGTATTCCGCGTATACAGGTTATTCCAACAGAATAATAATGAATGGAATAACATAAGGATTTCACCAAGTATATGGTATACCGCGTATACAGGTCATGTATAGGGTATGCCACTTTTACAGGTTATTCCAACAGAATAACAAAGAATGGAATAACATAAGTTCTCTTCAAGAAGAAAGAATAACACCCCTTACCTTATTAGGAGATTGAATACTACAGTAGTGTAGTAACCGAATAGTCTTCTTCTTTCTCTCTTACTCTCTCTATACTTTCTCTCTCTATAGCTTGAACGAATTCGTGAAAAATAATGAAGCCCTAGGCCTCTATTTATAGAAGATTTATTACTATTTACGAAAGTATTTACTATTTATGAAGGTAATTACTATTGACGAAGGTAATTACTATTGACGAAGGTAATTACTATTGACGAAGGTAATTACTATTTACGAAGGTAATTACTATTTATGAAAGAGACTCTTAGATGATGACATATGACCCCCATAAATAATTAAACTTACCACAAACGTCTAATAATAGACTCTTTATATACATCAAGGATTGAATAAAAATTACCAGAAATCATTTTATTTTTAATAAACACATATTTAATCTTTCAACAATTATTAATCATTTATAACTTGTCGTCTCAATTATTGTTTAAATAACATAACATATTATACAGATGATACCGTGACAATAATTGAATCAATAATATAAGAGATATGATGCAGTAATTACTGTAGCAATAATTGAGTATAGCTGAGTGACTTCTCACGTAAGCATCAATAATCAAAACCGTGTGCTACTATGCAACAACGCGTATTACTGTACTTTTACTACCGAGTAGTTCAACTGCTTTAACGGTAACACCTCCGCCGTTATTTTATAGAAAGATAATTTTGTCGTTTTCTAACTACGACAATACTTTCGTTGTGGGGTCCACCAATGATTGTGCCGTCGTACGAATATTCCCCAACAAAAAGAATATTCCCCGACCAAACGAATATTTTATAACAACTTGCGTACTTTGCAAAATTTATAAATATTACCCATAACTATAACATTATATCAAATTTATTCCATAATATTCAAAAACAATAATTATAAAAATTGATCTTTATTTATAAAAACTGGGGTCTTACAAATTATATAATACATAACATGCATGCACCATATAACACAGTTATATAACAGTGTCGAACTCATCCTGAGTTTTAAATTAGGGTTTCTATAAGCAAATTAGGGTTTTTATCTTTTGAAATTAGGGTTTATAATATAGAAAAATAATAAGGGTTTTGAATAATTACGATTCTCCCTAATTAGGGTTAATACATATAAAACCGATCATAAATCACATTATCGTGATTACATAACGACTTAACAAATTCTCAAAGTCGTGAATGACTTTCGCATTAGGGTTTCAAATCAATTAGGGTTTAACAGTTTAAAACTAGGGTTTCTATTTTAAAATTAGGGTTTCAAAGTATTAAATAGGGTTTTAATAATAAAATTATATAATGTATAACATATATCATATAACACAGTTAAACAACAGTCTTGAACTCACAGCTGAGTTCCAAATTAGGGTTTTAACACTTAAAATTAGGGTTTAGGGTTTTCTAGAACTTTAATTAGGGTTATCATTAACACTAAAATTGTTCCACACATTAACATTACACACATAACCACATATATCTATAACACTGACAAATAATAATATAATATTATTATTTTCATTCCTTGATCAAAACCCAGAATTAGGGTTTGGATTCCATATCTGATTTATCTTTCATAATTAATCATTATAAATTAAGTTAAAATAATTAACTTAATATCCTGAACAAATTCATATAATAAAATAAGTATTATAAAATTCTAATAATCATATCATATATTATTTAGTTAATATTAATTATCATATTTTTATGGAAAATAAACATTAAAAACATTTTTACTGTGAAATTATTTATTATAAGAATATAATTTATAATGAGCAATAATTCTAAAATAAAATTATTCATAACCATTCATGTAATAAATATACTATAAATTCATCACATAAATACATACATAATACCTTATGTGACGCCCCCAAAATTAGGTATACATCACCCATCTTGAGTCGCCAGATACATGGTACAGAATTCAAATACAACTTACTAATACAACTGTCGTGTACAATACGACAAAACATAAACTGTGAGTTTGAATACAAATATTATCTACTAGAGATTATACAAACTCAAAAGGAGTCCTCATTACAATTATTATCACACTATTTCACAGAATAGTGAGGACTACTAATCCTATCCTTTGGACCATTACTTCATTCCCCGACTCGTCCCAGCTATATTCTCATTTCCTGAAGAGAACAGTGAAAGAAAGGGTGAGCTCAACTAGCCCAGTAAGAAATATTATGACTAAGATAATGCAGAATAAATTATCATTAGCCTTCAACAGTGTTAAACTGATAAAATATAATAAACATCAAGTTTAACTGCAGCGGAACCAGCAATCCATTAAAAGAGTCAAGTAGAAAATAAAATCTACTATCTTTTATGATTTAAAAGGTTTTTCATCACTGTTATAGCTGAGACTCAGCTTAATAAATATTCCACATCATCGAATCACCCCTGCACTACGGCCAAGGATATTCTTTAGTATCACGACCACAATTATTCATGCACTACGGCCAAGAATATTTGTGTATTCATTAATGGTCATGATCATGCCAACAACTGTCCATCAATGCACTACGGCAAATGAGACTTTTACCACATCATTTGTAAAATTACGGTCATGATTACACCGAATAATCCCTTGTCATAATCATACCAAGTCCATCTATGCACTACAGGCCACAGATGACTTTCAAAAAAATATAAACATGAGGATGATGACAATGATATAAGAATTCAATAAAACAAGTTCAAGAATTATTTTATCCAGAAATTATTAACGTCCAAATTGTCAACATAAGACTGTTTTGTAGAGTAAAATTCAAGAATGATCAGAAGAATATTTCCATGAAAAGATACTGGATGAAGCGCAAATATCAAGGATATTCCACTAATTTCATGGAGTATAGAAGTCAAAGTTTTATCCAACTGAGTAATACCAAATACAATAACAAAAGATATCACCATGCATGCGATAGAGACCGCACAAACAGGTTATTCCCGCAGAATAATAATAACGGAACCAGGTCAGGTGAAATTCACACCGACAGGATGTTCCAACAGAATAATAAATGCGGAATAGTAAATGATGGAACCAGGTCCGACGTATAGCACAGACAGGATATTCCGACAGAAATGTAAAGACGGAATAGTAAATGGAACCAGGTCCGGCGTATAGCACAGACAGGATATTCCGACAAAATAATAAAGACAGAATAATAGAAGAATGTCACCAAGTATAGGGTATTCCGCGTATACAGGTTATTCCAACAGAATAACAATGAATGGAATAACATAAGTTCTCTTTAAGAAGAAAGAATAACACCCCTTACGAGTACAACAAATAATATTCCCTACCTTAGAAGAACTGAATATTGGAAAAGTGAAGTAGCAGAATACTTTTCTTCTTTATCTCTATAGTTTCTCTCTCTAGAGTTTCAGTGAATTCGTAAGAAATATTGAAGGAATGAGCTTTCTATTTATAGAAAAACTGAAGGGTGCCTCTTGGTCGTAACGAATGGTCAAAATAACTCTTGGTAATATTGAAGAGACAACTACTATTTGTGAATGGGTAATTAACCCTTGGAACACCGAAGAGGCAGTTAACTCTTGGTAATATTGAAGGGACAACTACTATTGACGAAGGTATTTACTATTGACGAAGGTAAATACTATTGACGAAGGTAATTACTATTTACGAAGGTAATTACTATTTACGAAAGTAATTACTATTTACAAAAGTAATTACTATTTACGAAGGTAATTACTATTTACGAAGGTAATTACTATTTACAAAAGTAATTACTATTTACGAAAGAGACTCTTAGATGACGACATATGGCCCCCCATAAATAATTAAACTTATCACCAACGTCTCATAATAGACTCTTTATATACATGAAGGATTGAATAAAAATTACCAGAAATTATTTTATTTTTTAATCAACACATAATTAATCTTTGAACAATTATTAATCATTATAACTTGTCGTCTCAATTATTGTTTAAATAATATAACATATTATACAGATGATATTGTGACAATAATTGAATCAATAATATAAGAGATATGATGCAGCAATTACTGTAGCAATAATTGAGTATAGCTGAATGATTTGTTACGTAAGCATCAATAATCAATACCGTGTGCTACTATGCAACCATGCGTATTACTGTACTTTTACTACCGAGTAGTTCAACAGTTTTAACAGTAACACCTCCGCCGTTATTTTCATAAAGTATTTTTGTCATTTTCTCAATCGGACAATAATTCCGTTGTGGCTTCCACCAATGATTGTGCCGTCGTACGAATATTCCCCGACCAAACGAATATTTTATAACAACTTACGTACTTTGCAACATTTATAAATATTACCCACAACTATAACATTATATCAAATCCACACCATAATTTTCAAAATATAATTCGAGAAAATTAAATATTTATTCATAAAATCTGGGTTCTCACACCTTACACGCAATCTTACCATTAAAATATAAGATTATATTTTCCTGGAAAAATAATTAATAAAAACATTTCCAATAAGGAATTAATTAGTATAAAAAAAATATAATTGATAATAGTCAATAATTCTAAAATAAATTTATTTGCAATACACAATGTAATAAATAAATTTTATTTATCACACATATAATTATAATTACACATTACCTTGACACATATCATTCATATTTATTTTAATAAATAAAAAAAAATTATACGCAAAATTTATGATTTATTTATATAGAAAATATCAGGTTGTCACATTCACCCTCCCTTATAAAGATTCCATCCCCGGAATCACCTTTTAAAACCTATACATACCATGGTACATAGCATACACAACCATTGCAAGTAGATCTCGATCATGATTGATCGAATCGATCTTTAACTATTCAGCAAAAAGCTTATCTATCTCCTTTAAACAGAAATTTGATTTCTAAGAGAACTCAAATTCCTCCTTCAAAATAATTTATTATCTATATAAGAAAATAATATATAAGAAAATAAAATTGGTTCGAGTAATACCTGGAGTTGCATCCCCGGCTGCCATGATATCTTGAACGATCCTGTTGAAGATGCTTGCGGTTGATTTCGTTAGTTTGTTTGTTGAAGTTGATCCCGTTGTCGCCAATGTCCTGCTGCCTTGTTCCATATTCACATTCCTTGTTTCCATTTCCTTTCTTGAACAGTCTTTTACCTTATGCTTTATTGATTCGCACACAACACATTCACTATACATTCTTGGATTGAGACATTTTGGAAAGATATATATCCCTTTTGTCCTTACTTTCCACACACAAACTTTTCTTTTAATCACATTCCTCGCGGTCCGGTTGTCTTGAAGTCTTTGA
This sequence comes from Panax japonicus, assembly GCA_020205505.1. NCBI lineage: Eukaryota > Viridiplantae > Streptophyta > Magnoliopsida > Apiales > Araliaceae > Panax > Panax japonicus. The sequence goes on along the minus strand of CM035102.1, from coordinate 17,137,302 downwards.
ACTTTGTCAATCGATTGTCTGGCTAATCTTTCACGACTGGTATTCCGTTCTGCACAGCTTGATCGTCCGCATTCGCAAAATTCTGTGTCGGGTCTGGTTGTCCTCCAGCTTTGTTCACAGGTTCTTCTTTCTTTGGTTTCATTTTTGTTTTGACGGCATTATCATAAATTATTCTTTATTACCTTACATTCTAAGCCATATCGTATCCGTTCGACATATAACACAAAATTTTCTATTCAAATAATCATATATTCAAAATATTATATTTTGAAAACTCAGTCTACTGTAATAACCAGTGACCAAATAAATATCTACTATCTTTATACCAATTTATCCCATTAATCCAACATAAACTCATATTTATACCACTTGACATGCCTTAGCACACACTGCTTTAAACATCCGCTATCCCTTTGTGACTCGAAAATCGGGAATCGCTGCCATAACTTATACAAAACATTACATTACACCAACATACCTATCATATATACCACCTAAAATCATAAATATCCAACTAACACTAATACTACCTATTCCTTACACATTCACTAACGATCAATTGCTTAGTAACCTATCTATTTCCATTATCCTCCATATCCATTTACACATAACTATATCCGATTTGTCACAACTTATAACACATTATGAGTTTAAGAACTCATCACAAACATACGAGTTTAAGAACTCACCATAAATATACGAGTTTAAGAACTCAACATTGACCACTTATAATCCTTTAGCTATACTTTACCTATCAGTTATACTTAACGTTTCTTGATCCAGTACTATACTTTCCAAAATAACCACCTCTTTGAGGTAGCTTTCAATGTGAGGCTCTATTGCAGCTATTGGCTTTGATATTGGTTCAGTCATGGAGATTGACTTATTCTTTACAACTTAAGGGTATCCTAATTCTTTCTATCTAACAGCTATACACAAAATATCTTGATTAACAAATAATAAATACACACAACACATAAAGGTTTTATAAATTATCTTTTATTTTGTTTGACGATGATTTTATTTAATTCATCTCTTTTTAAACTCTATATGAGTTATTTGTATTTTCAACGTTTCCCTCTGTTCTAAGGTTATAGCCTAAGGTCTAACCCACCTAAGGTTTCTAACCCTATAGCTCTGATACCAAGCTGTAAAGTCCCCGAACCCGGAGACTTGAAACCCGAACTCGGTACTTCACGATACCATTTCTATGAGCGGAATAATTACTAATAATAATAACAATAATATAAATTTCAAACTTAACTTACATTTATCAGAGTCTAATCCCAAGTACGCAACCTTTACTACATTCTTTACATGATATATAATACATATTATTAACTTAATACAATTTATCAACTTAGTACAGCCTAACTATTACAAAAGATACAAATAAACAAATTCTGTTTGCTTTCCTTTTCACTTGTTCCTGGCTTAACTTTCCAGTTGACCATGCTTAGCTGTAAACATTTAAATTAAGCAAGGATGAGCATTTGAGTGCCCAGCAAGTATTATATATATAAGCTGAAAGAATTTAAATATTTTCTTTAAAATATTCTTCTACAACTAGTCAGTAGTTGTGAAATAATCTGTACCAATAATAATAACATAACAACCCTCTTTCAAATTTTGAAACTATGTATTGACTATACATGGGGTTTCTGTGACATACTATGAACATTGTTTTTATTTTTGAAAAGGTTAAACAGAAATTCATCTGTAAACCGGCATTGCTTACGGGCACGAGGGTGGGCCCTGTATTAATCAATACTACATGTACAAGAACGATGTTATCGTTCACTCTGTCCGCCTTGGGCGCATAAAATTTTTCCCATTTTCGGGATGTTCATACCTGTCGGGTTTTCATAACAAAGGTCTTATATAATTCAACATATATATATATATATATATATATATATATGTATATACATATATATATATATATATATATATATATATATATATATATCAAAGGTGTATCAACATGTGATTAAATATAATGATTATCCAAGTGGGGACACTTGTATAATCATTTATAGAAATTAACGAACAAAATATATATAACTGAATTATCATATACTAACATGTTGATAATCAATGGGCGTATATAATATAAGTTTAACAGTATGTACATTAATAAAAATTATTCTGACCTTCTCACTTCTGTCCATTGCATAAAGAAAATGCAAAGTTAGGATACTTGCCTGATGCGCTGTTTACTATTCATAACTTAGATTTATCTTTTATACCGAAACCTATCATTAATAAGATTATTCTATCGATTAGAATCACATATCATAACACATAATACTGTTTATTGTCGTCAGCACATAACATAATCACATTGTCATACATGTTCAACAATCATGTTATCACAAACAAACATCAACTCAATCCTAATCACATTGTCACACAACTTTATCCACCATTGAATCACAAATAAAATAATTAACTAACTAAATTTCTAAGTCCAGATTAATTTCTGAACCATGTCGGTCTACCGACATCTTTATCGGGTAATTATCGAGTCTAAGACTCTAAACAGTTGTTCAATATCCATTTAGACTAATTAAATAACAGTCATATCATTTTTCATGACCTTATAATAATTATAAAACAATTATTACCATTTACCATAATTTTTGAAATATCAGAATCATTATTAAATGATTTAAATAGTACATAGTTCTATTATCATTAATATTTATTCAATATTAAATTATTAATGAAACCATTGCCAAAATATTAAAGTTATGTAAAATAACTCAAAATATTCTTAACATATTAATTTTACCCTTAAATGATTTTTAAAACATTTAAAATTATTATTAAATAATTACCATTAATATTTAAATATTAATGAACTATTATCTAAATATTAAAAGTCATAAATTATAACTTAAAATATTTTTAATTCACTTATATCATTTTTAAATGATTTTTAAATAAATAAAACCATTTTTAAACTATTTATTTAATATAATTATTAAATAAATTTAATATCATTAATCATTAAATAAATATCATTAATATTAAATTATTAATGAAAATATCCCTTAAATATTAAAAGTTATATTTTATAACTTAAAATATCTTTAAACACTTTATTTTCATTTAAAATGATTATTATAATATTAAAATCATTTTTAAACTAAATTATTTAATATAATTATTAAATAACTTTAACATCATTAATAATAATTAATTAATGAAATTTACCTTTAAATATTAAAAGTTATATTTTATAACTTAAAATATTTTTAAATACCTTATTCTTATTTAAAATGATTTTTAATTTAATAAAATCATTTTTAATTCATTTATTTAATTCATTTAATAAATAACTTAATTATCATTAATATTAATTTATTAATGAAAATTATCACATAATATTAAAAGTTATCAAAAATAACTTAAATTATTTTCTTATACCATAATATAATTTTAAATGATTTTTCAAATATTAAAATCATTTTTAAATAATTTATTTAATATTATAATTAAATAAATTAAATACTTTTAATATTCTAAAAATATTAAATATATATGAAATATATTTAAAATATTTATAAACTAATTTTCAGAATTTAAAATAATTTTTAATAATTTATTTTGTATTTTTAATAATTAAAAACTATTTTCTTCTATTTATTAATTAATTTCCGGAAATAATAATAATAAACCGTCGCAATAGGCCTTTAGCGACAAAAAGCGTCGATGTTGGTGTTCTTGAGCTCAAGAACACTGACAGCTTCGTGATCAACATGCCATGTTTGACCATGTATAACTTTCTGTACAAAATATATCTAGGAGATCTAAGACATAAATCTTGTAGAGCTAATGTAATACTACAATTAACAACAAACAACATGGCTTAACATCATCAGATCTAAGTGTTATTAGCCATCAAAAAGTCTGACAAGGCTGTTCTTCACGAAGAACAGTTTGAGGTGCCTACTTTGGACCTCTATAACTTGATGATCGTGTAACATTTATGTGATATATCAATTAAAGTATGTAGACAACGTGTAGTACTACAACTTTGAAACTTAACATCATCATAAAAATAAAAGATCTAACCGAAAATCGCTGGTCAAAGTTCACCACGGAAAACGCTCAAAAATTTTCTGGGTTCGTGTTCTTGGCAGTTTCGGTCAACGATGTTTGACCGTTTATAACGCCTGATCTATAACAGATATGAACTTGATTCTTTTTGAATATTAAAGAGAACATTACAGACTACATGTCCAAACTTTTAAACATTAAAGACAAATAACATACACGGATCTAGAGCCTCTGACATTTGCCTAAAAATAACAGATTTCGGTTTTTCAAAAGTTGGAAAAACTTTGATTTTGAGAACTTTGATGTTATGGGTCATGAATTTAACAACCCAGAACATTAATACACTCCTTATTACACAACTTTGAACAATCAATTTCATCAATTAACAAAGAATCAAAGGATTTCTAGGATTAGGGTTTTATACCTTTATGCTTTGATTTTTGATCTTGTGTTGCTGATTTGTTTATGTTGATCATGGGGCTTGATAAAGGAACTGAAATTCTTGGAAAATTCGGAGGTATGAGGCTTGAGAGAGTTGGGTAGGATTTTTGCATAAAATAAGTGAACAAATGCAATTTCTCTCTCTTGAATCTATATATAACAAGCATGATGCATTGAATGCTAGTTGATTTGCTGTCCATTATAAGTCAAGGTAGTGGTTAGGAGTTGTTGGAGTTGTTGGCCAACTAAAGTTAAGCAAATTTTTACAAGTTTCCTTCAATAATGCACAAAAGGGCATTCTTGTTATTTCCAAAATATAATTAAGGCAATATTGTAATCTTGACAAACCCTTAGGGTTTAGGGTTTAGTTTAGGATTTAGGGTTTGAACCATTTTAAGGTTTAAAAAATTTAGAATTTCCAATCTAGGGTTTAAAAAATAAAAATAAAAATAAATAATAAAATAATAAAATTTTAGTTTCTAAAATAGAAAATTATGGTTTCTTAATTAATTAGGTTTCTTAATTAATTAGGTTTCTAATTACTTAACACCTTACTAATTAGGTTTAAGATACACTAATTAGTATTAAGCTTTCCAAATCAACAATTTAGGGTTTACAATTTAAATAAATTAGGGTTTATAAAATAAATATTATGGTTTCTAGAAAGTAGTATTTCTAAATATTAATTAGGGTTTACCTATAAAAATTATATAATACACAACATGCATGCACCATATAACACAGTTATATAACAGTGTCGAACTCATCCTGAGTTTTAAATTAGGGTTTCCATAAGCAAATTAGGGTTTTTATCTTTTGAAATTAGGGTTTATAATATAGAAAAATAATAAGGGTTTTGAATAATTACGATTCTCCCTAATTAGGGTTAATACATATAAAACCGATCATAAATCACATTATCGTGATTACATAACGACTTAACAAATTCTCAAAGTCGTAAATGACTTTCGCATTAGGGTTTCAAATCAATTAGGGTTTAACAGTTTGAAACTAGGGTTTCTATTTTAAAATTAGGGTTTCAAAGTATTAAATAGGGTTTTAATAATAAAATTATATAATGTATAACATATATCATATAACACAGTTAAACAATAGTCTTGAACTCACAGCTGAGTTTCAAATTAGGGTTTTAACACTTAAAATTAGGGTTTTCTAGAACTTTAATTAGGGTTATCATTAACACTAAAATTGTTCCACACATTAACATTACACACATAACCACATATATCTATAACACTGACAAATAATAATATAATATTATTATTCTCATTCCTTGATCAAAACCCAGAATTAGGGTTTGGATTCCATATCTGATTTATCTTTCATAATTAATCATTATAAATTAAGTTAAAATAATTAACTTAATATCCTGAACAAATTCATATAATAAAATAAGTATTATAAAATTCTAATAATCATATCATATATTATTTAGTTAATAATAATTATCATATTTTCATGGAAAATAAACATTAAAAACATTTTTACTGTGAAATTATTTATTATAAGAATATAATTTATAATGAGCAATAATTCTAAAATAAAATTATTCATAACCATTAATGTAATAAATATATTATATATTCATCACATAAATACATACATAATACCTTACACGCAATCTTACCATTAAAATATAAGATTATATTTTCCTTAAAAAATAAGTAATAAAAACATTTCCAATAAGGAATTAATTAGTATAAAAAAATATAATTGATAATAGTCAATAATTCTAAAATAAATTTATTTGCAATACACAATGTAATAAATAAATTTTATTTATCACACATATAATTATAATTACACATTACCTTGACACATATCATTCATATTTATTTTAATAAATAAAAAAAAAATTTTACGCAAAATTTATGATTTATTTATATAGAAAATATCGGGTTGTCACAGTAGCACACAGTATTGCACCAATTATTGATTCTTACGTAAGAAGGCACTACTCAATAATGGTTACAGTAATTACTATTCAGTATTTTATTTTATTGATTCAATAATTGCTGCATTGATATTTTATATTACGGTTGTTTCAATAAATTGTCATTACACAGTATTTTCTATTATTGAAGCAATAATTCATATTATCTGAATAATATTATTAGAAAATATTATTGGCAATGTCTAGAAAGTTCTATCTAAAGAGAGGTTTGGACACCTAATTGCGCGCCAGTAAGGAGAGATCCTTATTGGAAAGCCCTCTCTTTCCTGGGAACGGCCTGGTTGCCATTACTGTGATTCTGTAATATTATTTGTGAATAATTAATTATTGATTTATATGATGAGAAAAATATTGATTTTATGTGGATATAGATAGAGAAATTTTTTAATGTGACAATTGTTAAAAATTAATATTTTATCTTCTTCTACAAAAATAATTCATTTAAATATAATATTTTAATAATATATTAACGGTGATATTTTTATAATGAATGTGGGATATATGAGTATATGAGGAGGAAGAGTATTTTTGTGGCATTAAATGTTTAACACATATTTTGTGTGTTGGTGGACACAATTATTGACCGAAATTTGATTATAGCTTGTAAAATCTCCCGTTTATGAATTTCGGTCAATTTTTGTTTGGAATTTGGAAAAACTTTCTTCTATAAAGTTGTAGAGAATTGAATTTTCTATAAAAAATCGCGAGATTCGAATTTTCTGATAAAAGGGCTATTTGTTATGAATTATTAAAGTTCCGGAGTTCCGAAATAATTGATTTTTGGAAGTTTAAATTATTTTAAATTAGAAAAACGTTTTTGATATGTTTGGTGGGCTTGGTTGGTTGTTGAAATGAGCTGATTTCAGTTTATAAGAGTGTGCGTAGAAAAAATTTTATATATATTAATATTATATTAAATTTTCTACTTTGGTGTTCTAAGCATTTTCCTATAAATAGGGTGCTTAGGTTAGAATTGAAAATCACACCAGAAACTGAAGTTTTCTCTCTCTATTTATCGAGCGTATTCTTGTGAGTTTTTTTAGTATACTTTGAGTAATGCTATACGGTGCAAGTTCAAGTCATAGCATATATCCGGTGTTTTTATTAGAAGTACTGTCTTTCGAGGTAAGGGGTGTTATTTTCTTCAAAAATGATATTATTTCTTCAATATCATTATGTTGAAATATTGGTTTGAACTTTTTATCAAATTTGGAACTTTTTCGTGTCGGGGTTACTATTCACGAGTTACTATTCATGAGTTACTATTCACGAGTTACTATTCATGAGTTACTATTCACGAGTACTATTCATGAAGCATGATGATGTTTTTCTGAAATTTCTATCTTTTGGTGTCGGAGTTACTATTCACGTATACGACACTATTCACGTATACGGCACTATTCACGAATACGGCACTATTCACAGAAAAATTAAAATTTCATTTTTCGTCCAAGATATCTATTATGGATACTAGCTTTGATTGTTTCCATGTTTTGATCATTCTTGAATTTTACTCCACTCTGATTACTTATGAAGTATTTTTGAACTTGGGTTGTTTAAAATACGAATCCTTAATATTTGTTCTTTTGTTTCACTGGATTTGTTTCCTTTAAAATATTTTTCATCATCCTCAGTCCTAAATGATGATATTACTGAATATCTTTGGCCTGTAGTGCAAAGATGAATGATTTCTTGATGAATATCTATGGCCCGTAGTGCAATGATGAACAGGTGTTGAGATGAACATGACCGACTGATTAATATCTTTGGCCCGTAGTGCAAAGATGAACAGGTGTTTAGATGAACATGACCAACTGATGAATATCTTTGGCCTGTAGTGCAAAGATGAATATTTGATTCCAGATATATATTGATTGATGTTACAGGGATAAAATATCGACGATGAACTTTTAAATTCATATATAGAAGATAATAGTTTGCATTCTCTACTTAACTCTTCTAATGAATTGTTGTTTTCGCTGCAGTTGTTGATTTAAAACTGGTTGTCTATTGTATTCTCTTAGATTTTTCCCTGTTGAAGACTAACGATAATTTGTTGTATATTATCTTAATCATAATATTCTTTATTGGGCTAGTTGAGCTCACCCTTTTCCTTTTTGTTCCATTTTTCTTCTCAGGAGGTGAGAATGTAGCGAGTACTAGTCGGGGTATGGAATGAAGGTTCTAGAGAGATTTGTTTAGTAGTCCTCACCATTTTTGTAAAATAATGTATCAATAATTATGATGGGGATTTATTTATGTGTGGATATTGTCTAGACGACAATATCTGTATTTAAACTCACAGTTTATATGTTGTAATAATAAAGTTGTAGTTATTTCTGTACCATGTATTTGGCGACTCAGAATGGGTTGGATGGAATGGACCTATTTTGGGGGTGTCACATTTGGTATCAGAGCTTAGGGATATGATCTCTGGCGGAGATCGGGGAATAGAACTAGGAGGGGAGAGACGAGTAAATCCTTCGCTAGTGTGTCCTACCTAAGCTTATTTTTTAGTTGGTCAGTATATAGGGATATATGTGATATATTGATTTCCTTAATTAACCCTTGTTTTATGACAGTATTTGAGAATGCCGACTGAGAATATTAACAGTGGAAATGAGACCATGGAGACGCCTGTACTCACCAACGAGGAGAACATGCAACAGGCTGTCAATGTACCTCCTGTGAACAACACCACTGAGCAGACTATGAGCGACGGGATGTTTTAGGAGCTTTTTGCAGTTCATGCAAAACCAGACAAGGGAGACTCATATACAGAATACGGGTGGAAATGATAGCAACGCGCGGCTTGTCACGGCCAAGCAGTTCAAAGAGTTTGGACCACCAGAATTCTGGGGAAAGCCGGATCCGATTAAGGCGGACACGTGAGTCAAACAAATTACCAAGATATTCGATGTCTTGGGATGCAAGGAGGAACAGAAGGTTCCATTCGCCACCTTTATGTTCCGTGGCGAGGCAGACTACTGGTGGGAGTCTGTGAAGCGTACACATCCAGCCGCACTAAGAATGTCATGGGAGACATTTCAGAAACAGTTCAATGACAAGTACTTCCCTGAAAGTATTCGTCATATGAAGGAAGTGGAGTTTATTAGACTGGAGCAGAATAACATGACGGTGTCCCAGTACGAGGCGAAGTTCGCTGAGTTATCCAGGTTTGCACCTCATTTGGTGGAGAATGAGGAACGTATGACGCGGATGTTTCTGAGAGGTTTGAAACCCGGCATACGTCAGTATCTCATTTCTCATAAATTTTTTCTTTATTCAGATGTTGTAAACAGGGCTCAGTTGTTAGAGCGAGATAACGAGTACGTTCAACCGAGGGACCATAACCAGGATCATACCGAAGATAGCAGTAATTAGAATAACGATAACCAGCGGAGAAAGAAGAAAAAGACGGACAACAATGGTAACCACTCTGGTAGTAATCATGGCCATGAAAATAGAAGAAGCGAGTCGGGAGGAGATTTTAAAAAGAGGAGATTCAACAACGACCATGTGAAGACGTCAGCACCATTAGCAACTGGTTCCAATGGAGGAGAAAGACCATCGATTGTATGTTACAAATACGGGAAAGAGGGACATATCAGCCCAAACTGCCCACAACAGTTTAAGGTATGCTATAATTGTAGAAAAGAAGGGCATATCGCTTGAGATTGTACGGTATCAAAACCCAGTCCAACGGGAATGGTGACTCAAAAGAATATCCCAGAAAGGTCAAAGTCAACGGTTCCTGGAAGAGCGTTTGTCTTGACCGGTCAAAATGCGAGGAACCCGAACAAAGTTAGTGTGGGTTAGTTAATTATATATTCTTGCAAAGTTTATACCTTACTAGATACCGGTTCTACCCATTCTTTTATCTCTCTTGATTGCGCTCAACGTTTGAACTTGACTACGGAGAAATTAGACTTTGACCTATTTATGGAGACTCCGTTAGGAGAAACATTCATTACATCCGTTGTTTAGAAATCTTGCTTGATTCAGGTTGGCACTATCACATTACCTGTTAACCTTATTTCTACAGAGATATTTGCTTTTGATATGATTTTAAAGTTAACTATTCATCATGCCGAAATTGATTACTTTCGTATGGTTGTTAGTTTTCATATTCCTAAGCAACCTGTTATTCGAATTTAAGCAATTAAACCATTGTAGTCAAACATTTTTATATCAAGCCATGAGGTCATTCGTTTATTACGGATGTCAAGTTTTCTTAGTCCATGTTATGGATTTGAATAAAGACACATCAAATTTGAATAATATTCCTGTTGTTATTTATTTTTCCTGACGTATTTTCTGAAGAATTTCTTGGCTTACTCCCAAAGCCTGATATTAAATTTTGTATCGACTTTGAACCCGGTACAAAAATCATTTCTAAAATCTCATATCGAATGGCTCCTATTGAACTTCAGGAGTTAAAAATTCAACTATAGAATTTGGTACCTGAGCCTTTATCTTGTGACTTCCTTTGTGGAATGCACCGAAGCCAGACTCTCCGTAGGGGACAATATTCGTGTGATAGTAAACTGATAGGTGTCATTGTGACGTGCTATCCAAGGTTGGGATATGAGTCACAGTTGAGAACAACCTAAGTCGGTAATCGAAAAACGTAGCTTTCTAGGCTTAGTTGGTTTTTATCGGAGATTCGTTGAAGGATATTCTCGAATCGCTATTCTATTAACGCAGTTAACTCGTAGAGATACAAAGTTCGAATGGAGCAAGGAATGTGGGAAGAGCTTCGAATAACTCAAGAGGAGACTCATTTCAGAACATGTTCTGACCATGTCATCCTGGAAAAGCGAACGTGGTAACAGACGTTTTGAGTAGAAGATCGTATACAAGTACGAGTACAATATTGTCAAAGACTCATTTCGTATAATTTACAAATAATAGAGATGGAGATGAAAACTCTAGGTACCCACGTGATGATATACGAGTATAATCGACTTTAATCGATAAAGTTAAAGTTGTTCAAGCTACACACCAGAACTGATGAATTTGAAGAAGGAGGTGCAATAAGTTGTTATTTCAAAAGCAAGAATCGGTGAGGTGAGGAAAGCTCAAACCTTCGATTTATTAGTCCATTTGAAATTCTCGATCGAATAGGAACTGTGGCCTATAGACTCGTTTTATCGCCAAGTATGACGCGTGTTCATAACGTTTTTCACGTATCGATGTTACGTAAATATGTGGACGACCCGAACCATGTCATTGAGTTAGAATCGGATAAGATAGCCGAAGACTTAACGTACGAGGAGGTACATGTAAAGATCTTGGATAAGAAAGAACATGTCCTATGTACCTAGGTTATACCATAAGTTAAAGTTTTGTGGAGAAACCATGCTATTGAGGAAATGACCTGGGAGTTGGAAACGGAAATGAAAGCGAGGTATTCTCATCTTTTCGAAACACCAGGTACGTATGTCAATTTCGAGGACGAAATTTCATAAGGAGGGGAGGTTGTAAGACCCCAACTTATTATTAATGAAATTTAATTTTCTCTATTTATTATTTTGAAATAGTAAGGGTTGATTTGATTAATGTGGATAGTTATGGGTAAAATATGCAAATATTTCAAAATAAGCAAGTGGTTATAAAATATTCATTGTTGTCGGGGAATATTAGTTTGGTCGTGAAATATTTGTACTGTAGGGGAATATTCGTACGACAACGCAGCCATGTGTGGGCCCCATAACGGAAAGCGATTGGATGAATAAAACGAAAAATATAAGTTGTTTAAAAATAACAGCGTAGTTGTTACCGTTAATACTGTTAAAATACTCGATGGTTAAAACACAGTAGCACACTGTATTGCACCAATTATTGATTCTTACGTAAGAAGGCACTACTCAATAATGGTTACAATAATTACTCTTCAGTATTTTATTTTATTGATTCAGTAATTGTTGCATTGATATTTTATATTACTGTTGTTTCAATAAATTGTCATTACACAGTATTTTCCATTATCGAATCAATAATTCATATTATCTGAATAATATTATCAAAAAATATTATTGGCAATGTCCAGAAAGTTCTGTCTAAGGAGAGGTTTGGTCACCTAATTGCGTGCCAGTAAGGAGAGATCCTTATTGGAAAGCCCCCTCTTTCTTGGGAACGGCCTGTTGCCAGTACTGTGATTCTGTAATATTATTTGTGAATAATTAATTATTGATTTATATGATGAGGAAAATATTGATTTTATGTGGATATAGATGGAGAAAATTTTTAATGTGACAATTTTTGAAAATTAATATTTTATCTTCTTCTAATAAAATAATTCATTTAAATATATTATTTTAATAATATATTAACGGTGATATTTTTATAATGAATGTGGGATATATGAGTATATGAGGAGGAAGAGTATTTTTGTGGCTTTAAATGTTTAACACATACTGTGTGTGTTGGTGGACACAATTATTGACCGAAATTTGATTATAGCTTGTAAAATCTCTCGTTTGTGGATTTCGGTCAAATTTCATTTGGAATTTGGTAAAACTTCCTTCTGCAAAGTTGTAGAGAATTGAATTTCCTATAAAAATTTGCGAGATTCGAATTTTCTGATAAAAGGGCTATTTGTTATGAATTATTGAAGTTCCGGAGTTCCGAAATAATTTATTTTTGGAAGTTTAAATTATTTTAAATTAGAAAAATGTTTTTGATATGTTTGGTGGGCTTGGTTGGTTGTTGAAATGAGCTGATTTCAGTTTATAAGAGTGTGCGTAGGAAAATTTTTATATATATTAATATTATATTAAATTTTCTACTTTGGTGTTCTAAGCATTTTTCTATAAATAGGGTGCTTAGGTTAGAATTGAAAATCACACCAGAAACTGAAGTTTTCTCTCTCTATATTATCTATCGTATTCTTGTGAGTATTTTGAGTATACTTTGAGTATTGCTATACGGTGCAAGTTCAAGTCATAGCCTATATCCAGTTTTTTAATTAGAAGTACTGTCTTTCGAGGTAAAGGGTGTTATTTTCTTCAAAAATGACATTATTTCTTCAATATCATTATGTTGAAATATTGGTTTGAACTTTTTATCAAATTTGGAACTTTTTCATGTTGGGGTTACTATTCATGAGTTACTATTCATGAGTTACTATTAACGAGTACTATTCATGAAGCATGATGATTTTTTGTGAAATTTCTATCTTTTGGTGTCGGAGTTACTATTCACGTATACGACACTATTCACGAATACGACACTATTCACAGAAAAATTAAATTTTCGTTTTTCGTCCAAGATATCTATTATGGATACTAGCTTTGATTGTATCCATGTTTTGATCATTCTTGAATTTTACCCCACTCTGATTACTTATGAAGTATTTATGAACTTGGATTGTTTAAAATACGAATCCTTAATATTTGTTCTTTTGTTTCACTGGATTCGTTTCTTTTAAAATATTTTTTATCATCCTCAGTCCTAAATGATGATATTACTGAATATCTTTGGCCTGTAGTGCAAAGATGAATGATTTCTTTATGAATATCTTTGGCCCGTAGTACAAAGATGAACAAGTGTTGAGATGAACATGACCGACTGATTAATATCTTTGGCCCGTAGTGCAAAGATGAACATGTGTTTAGATGAACATGACCAACTGATGAATATCTTTGGCCTGTAGTGCAAAGATGAATATTTGATTCCAAATATATATTGATTGATGTTACAGGGATAAAATATCGACGATGAACTTTTAAATTCATATATAGAAGATAATAGTTTGCATTCTCTACTTAACTCTTCTAATGAATTGTTATTTTCGCTGCAGTTGTTGATTTAAAACTGGTTGTCTATTGTATTCTATTAGATTTTTCCCTGTTGAAGACTAACGATAATTTGTTGTATATTATCTTAGTCATAATATTCTTTATTGGGCTAGTTGAGCTCACCCTTTTCCTTTTTGTTCCATTTTTCTTCTCAGGAGGCGAGAATGTAGCGAGTACTAGTCGGGGTATGGAATGAAGGTTCTAGAGAGAGTTGTTTAGTAGTTCTCACCATTTTTGTAAAATAATGTATCAATAATTATGATGGGGATTTATTTACGTGTGGATATTGTCTAGATGACAATATTTGTATTTAAACTCACAGTTTATATGTTGTAATAATAAAGTTGTAGTTATTTCTATATCTTTTATTTGGCGACTCAGAATGAGTTGGATGAAATGGACCTATTTTGGGGGCGTCACAGAGTGACATATTTTCGTCACTAAAACAATATCATTTAATGACAAAAAATGATTTTTGTCATTTAATCCACTAAGTTTTGATGACAAAACATAATATAGAGTGACGAAAGTTTCATTCAAATAGTGACGCTATTAACGTCACTAAAAGTAATTAATTATAGTGACAATGATATAGATCGTCACCATAAGTTAAAACATTTAGTGACGACAACAAATATTGTCAAATAAACCTAATACCACGCTCATACGGTTACGGCCTCTGTGACGATTAACAATAGTCACCAAATGTTTTAATGATGAAAAAAAAATTTATGTGACAAATTTTAGCATCATTTTTTGTGTGATTTCTTGTAGTGGATGAGACATTTGCACCTGTTGCCAGACTAGAAGCCATCAGAATATTCCTTGCCTTCGCTGCTCACATGAAATTCAAGGTCTTTCAGATGGATGTCAAAAGTGCATTCTTGAATGGTGAACTTCAAGAAGAAGTCTATGTAGAGCAACCTCCAGTTTTCATCAATCCATCTCTGTCTAATTATGTCTATAGATTAAACAAAGCCTTATATGGTCTTAAACAAGCACCTAGAGCATGGTATGAAACACTAACTAACTTTCTTATTGAAAATGGGTTCACTAGAGGTAGAGTAGATACCACACTATTTCTTAGAAAGCATAAAGACAAAGTCTTACTAGTTCAAATATACGTTGATGACATTATTTTTGGATCTACTGATGAAAAGTTATACAAGAGATTCTCCACGCTTATGCAGAGCAAGTTTGAAATGAGCATGATGGGTGAGTTGAATTTCCTCCTTGGACTACAAGTAAAGCAAACTGATGAAGGAATCTTCATAAACCAAGCCAAGTACATTAAAGATTTACTTAATAAGTATGGCATGGAATCAGCCTCTCCCATGAAAACCCCAATTGCTCCTACAACCAAGCTTGACAAAGATGAAAAAGGTAAAAGTATTGATATAACTCAATACCCAGGTATGATAGGCTCTCTTTTATATCTAACTTCCAGTAGACCAGACATAATGTTTGCAACATGCATATGTGCTAGATTTCAGGCTAATCCTAAAGAATCACATTTAACTGCTGTAAAGAGGATTTTCAGGTATCTCAATGATACACCTCACTTAGGGCTTTGGTATCCCAAGGAGTCCTCATTTGAACTAATAGGCTACACAGATGCTGATTTTACAGGCTGCAAAATAGATAGAAAGAGTACTAATGGCACTTGTCAGTTACTAGGAAATAGACTTGTGTCCTGGTTCAACAAGAAGCAAAACTCAGTATCTACTTCAACTGTAGAAGCTGAATTCATTGCTACTGGCAGCTGCTATGCTCAGATCCTATGGATGAAAAATCAGCTAACAGATTATGGGTTTGAATTCAAATCCATACCTGTTCACTGTGATAACACAAGTTCCATAGCAATAACTCATAATCATGTTATGCATTCTAGGACCAAGCATATAGAAATAAGGTATCATTTCATTAGGGATCATGTGCAAAAGGGAACCATATCTTTACAATATATCCCTACTAAAAATCAACTTGCTGATGTCTTTACAAAGCCTCTAGATGAATCCAGGTTTAACAAATTAATAAGTGAGCTAGGCATGCTAAATTTACAACCATGAAATATATGCTTTAGTTTGTACTAACCATATAGATACAAAGACTTTGTTTGAAATCGTGGACATGATCAAGGGAAGTCCATGATCGTAGAGCTGCAGTGACATGAAAGACAACGATCACAGTATAGACTCAACGATCGCAGTTCAGACAAGAAGATTGCTAATCAGACATGACGATTACTGAATAGACTCGACGATTGCAGTTCAGACTCGACGATTGCTGAGCAGACATAACAATTGTAGAACAGACTCAACAATCACAAAGGATACCTCAACGATCGTAGTCCTCCCAAAGGACATGACAGATGTTAAGGGAAAATCAGTATAATCCTCCTCAGTCAAATTTATAGAGCCAAGAAGAATTTGACACTTGTCCCACTTAGCATAATAGAGAGAGGGAAGTTACAAGTATAGTATGAAAATGTCTTTTTGAAATCAGAAGTTCAAAAGCTTATCTCTCTCTTTCTCACTACAAGCAGAAACCCTAACTCTCAAGAAAGTTCAATCAACCATACTCCTTGCAAAGAAATCAATGGCAACCTCCAACGTCATCTAGGGCTACAGACTCTGTTTCGATGAGTTCAAAACATCTGAACCCAAATTTCATAAAACTCTATCATTGATAAAGAAGGCTGGTCTCGAAGAAGCTCTGGGTACGAGCACGATAATCTACCCTAAGCTGATAAAAGAATTCTATAAAAATGGTGTGTTCGAGAATGATGTCATCACGACGAGGGTTAAGGATGTGGAAATCCACCTAGCCCTAGGTTTCAAATCTAAAGGGTTTTCATTCATAGATGGCATAGATTTCCATGAAGTACTTAAAAGGATGTATCACAAGAAATTCCCCACTATCAAAGGATACAAGAAAAAGGAGTTTCCTCAGAGGTACAAATTTCTGGTAGACATTGTTGGAAAATGCATATATTACAAGAGCTCAGGCCATGATTCTGTAAACGAAGTACAACTCAAGCTCATGACAGCCATCGGTTATGGGTTATAGCTTAACTATGGAGCCTTACTGCTTGAATGGATTGGGAAGTGGATTCTCAGCTCGAAGAAGTCAAAGAGCTCTGGGAAGATGCTCTACGGGCGATTCATCAGTATCATCCTACAGTCCGCTTTGGCCGATAAGACAGGGGATAATGAAGGAGAATCAATCAATCCAAATAGACGAATGACCCAGTAATTGTTCGAGAACTGAAAAAGGAATTCAGCTAAAATTGTACGAATGATGTCTGAGTCCAGTGGTAGGACAACTGATGCAAAGGAGTCAGAGATTCCGGGAAATATGTCTGTGGTCAGGGAGACTGAAGAAGATGAAGAAGAAACTAATAAGGAAGAACCCTCTGCCCTGGTCAGAAAAAGTAAGGGCAAGAGAAAGCTAAAGGCTCGAATGGCAGAAGAACCTCAAGGGTCTACCACTGATATAACTATAGAGTCTTCTAACATTGAGACTCTGAGAATCCTAATAAAAAAAAGAACAGTAGGCTAAGGCAGATGAAGACAGAGCTACCATCTCACAACTACTGAAGAAGAACAAAAACAGTCACAAGCCCAAGATGCCATCTATCTCCTCGACCGTAGAGTCTCTACCTATCATAGAGACCAGATTGGACGCCTCCCCTAGAGAAGTTGCTGCACCAGAGACTCTGGCTGATCAACAATTCAGAGCTGAAGCTAACGGAAGAGTTGAGGCTGTAGCTCAGCCTAAAAAGTACAGAAGAAAACTTGTCAAGAAATACATTCTTGTCAATGAAAAAGGCCTTAAAGGATGAAGATAAAAGGATAACTTTTGAAAAGGAGCTATCCGAAGCTAGACAAGAAAACACTACTCAAACTGAAGGGGAGCTACCTAAAGTTCTCACCCTAGAAAGTGCTCGAGCTGAGGGAGAGTCACTGGAAATGCAAATGGATGATCATGTTGAGGGGGAGCCTCATGATATCCCCATGACAGAAGAAGCTGCTCCTACAGAAAATGAGAGAGAACCAGAACAAGAACAAAGAAAATTCATTGATGTAGTGGAATCCTTAAACGAAGTCAAAGAAGAGGACAAAGATGATGAGGTCAAAATCATCGTTGTGGGCTATGATGGGTACATGAAAGCTAACTACGATTAGCTGTTCTCTTATCTACCCACGATGCCTTTTCATCAAGCTCAAATTCTAAACTCCTGGAATCACAAGTTTTGGAGCTTCAAAGAATATCTAGCCATCTCTGTGTTGGCTCATGGATTTCTAGGTAACTTCAACTATGCCAAACAGCTAATCACAAATGGTCCCTCTTCAAGAATTGTGTATGAGTTGCAGAATCCCAAAATTTTGTAACTGATGAACCAAATATGCCCAACTTCATATTGATCCCAACTCCTCTCATCTCTATGATTACTGACTCTAGCCCCATCATAGAGTCCCTGCTCAAATCGTAGAGCCACCTACTCCAGATGCCCAAACACAAGCCCCTCCATCTGATATTCCCTCCTTATCCACAAATGAATACTTCAACCTTGATCTTGCCCTCTACTCATTACAAGATCAATACAAGAGAAGACCCCCTCCTCCACACAGTTCCCAACTCAGTGAACTTCTTTCAGAATTGCCCACCAAAACCGGTCAGACGTGTCAAAGAAAGTGATCAAGGAAATCAATGATAGTCTTGAAGCACACACTGAACTCATTCAAATGAGACTAACAAAAATGATCAGTGCTGTAAATAGTCTCTCAAACACCCTAAGCTCTGATCTCACAAAGAAGCTTAGGGAGATCATTAAGTAAATGATTCAGAGCATAAAAGACAGGGATGAGATCCACTTTCTCGCAGCCAAAAGACACAGGGATGTTGTTCTTGTCTTACAGAAAACTCAAGAAGCTCAAAATAAACTTATATTGGAGAGCTTCATCAATCTGTAAACTGCCGTAAAAGAATTCCAACAATTTTACGTCAGCCTAGGACAGCAGACTAACAATTTTCTAGCCATCCTCCAACAAAGGGAAGCTCGATCTGATGCTCTGATCAAAGAAAATCGAGAGGACATTGCTCAAACTCAAAGTCAACTCAATGAGCTTGTCCAAGGAATGGCTTGCCTCTCAGAAGACATTCGAACCCTTGATACTGACATAAAGGGGGAGAATAAAGGGAAAGGAGATCAAGGCAAGGGAAGAGGTAGAGGCACTTTCTCATGTGGCAGAGGCACTTTCTATGCTCAATCATCAAGGAGTCCTCCAAGACAGTATCATTAACAGACTCCACGATCTGGCCATCACACTCAACGATCTGATGATGAGCCAATTCTCATCGCTCAACCATTAAGAAGTCAAGAGCCTTCTCCCAGCTCACACGAGGTGACCACAACATGCCTAAGAATGCCAATTGGAGATCCTGAATTCATGAATAGGCACGATCATAATGAAAGACTTAGTCAAAGCAAGCTGGAAGAAATAGCACGAAGAGACGAAGCTAGCAGGAGAAGAAGAGCTAAGGAATATGCAAATCCTCCGAGAAGAAAAAGGCAAAAGAAATAGAGATAAGTTTAAACTCAACTCTTATTGGTGTAACTAAGTTTAAATGTAATATATATATCCTCAAACATCAATAAACTCATGCTTATCCTCTAGAAATTTCAGATGCTCACTGAAATATTAAGTCATATTTAGTTTGCTGCACTGCATAAAGAATTTGATAATCTTGACAATAAATCTCCTTAGTTATGTAAACATCAAATAGGGGAAGATTGTTGGAAGAATGCACATCTTGATTTGATGTTTAAAGTAAACGTTCATGATTATATGTTAAGTCCTTCAAGGAATATATGTACAAGGACTTAGTGATAGATCAAAATTGTTAGGTTGATCTAAGCTTTTAATGTTCATCATTATGTAAATGAATGTATAGATAAAGAGATCAAAGATGTTAGGTTGATCTATATCTTAAAATTTAATAGATAGGCTTCAAACAGATTTGTTGTCTAATGATCTAATCAAGAGTCTGTAGAAGCTAAGGCAAAATCGTAGAGCATCAAGGATCGTAATATGACTTCCTTGAAGGGACTTTCCAGAGATCATAGAGTGGTCCAAACGTTTGCTGAAGCCAACTCAGAGATCGTAGTGTGCTCTCGAAAACGTAGAGTCTGCAAGATAAGCAAGTGAAGATCGTAGTATGCCAGTCCTTAAGAGAAATCATAGTGTTCTTGTATGGTTGTATCAAGCACCAAGGTGGCAAGACACCACGATAAGAATCGTAGGTGAC
This sequence comes from Panax japonicus, assembly GCA_020205505.1. Classification (NCBI taxonomy): domain Eukaryota; kingdom Viridiplantae; phylum Streptophyta; class Magnoliopsida; order Apiales; family Araliaceae; genus Panax; species Panax japonicus. The sequence continues at coordinate 17,116,707 of CM035102.1, read as the reverse complement.
AAAGAGACGTATTAAAGAAGCTAAGGAAAGGACCATGGGACAGAGAAAAACACATTTTCAGGTGTTAGGTGAGAAAACAGTCTGCTATGTCAGTGGGCCAGAATGCAATTCAGAAGATATGCAGAAAAGTCTCCATGAAAGTTTAAAAACATCAAACGCATTAAATGTTTCAACGGATGGATTCAACGGGCAGATTTCAAAGATCACATATATGCAAGACATCTGCAGATGATTTAAGAATGCAAGAAATTGAACAAAAAGGAAGAACACTCAATGCTCAACTCTACAATCTGAGAAAAAGAGAAAGCTTGCACAGCTACTCAGTTCTTTTGAACAAGAACTTAACGACAACTGAGTGGCACTAACCAAGAACTCAACAACTACCAATCAACTGAAGTAAGAGTTCCAAGTCAGAAGGACTTAAAGAGTTCTAAGTGAACTATGAAGAACCAAGTCTACTGGACTTGAAGACTTCAAGAGTGAACTAAGAAGTTCCTAGACTGCTGGTCTAGAAGAAATCTGTGAGATTTAGAAAGTGTAAAAGACATCCTTAGTGAATTTCCTACTCGAGGAGTAGAAGAGTGGACTAGGAGCTTTAAGTACTCTGAACCACTTAAAACTGATGTGTCTATTGTATTCTTGATATAACTGTTATAACTGTCTCACTCTCATTAACTCATTATATCTAAAAAGGGAGATCAAACAAACCTTAATTCCGCTGTGTTTAAATCATTATCAAAACTAACAAAAGTAAAACAAAAAGAATTTTAAATATCTATTCAACCCCCCCCCCTTCTAGATAACTATTGTGCCTTCGGGAACTAACACTCTCTCTTCCAAAACTTGATTTATGAGCTTATGGGGGCTGATATATATAGCCCCGGGCTTTCGTAGGTAGACTTGCAAAAATGCCCAGTGGGCCCTACCATCTCAAAGTTCATGCACCTCGATCGATGCGTAATCTGCTGAAACATCCGTAACTTGCAATATAACGTCCAAGAAAATTAGATTTTTATGAGAATTAAATTTTTATATGATTATGTGGATTAAATGAATTTAATTGATTATTATGTGAGTAAGCTATGTAAAGGTCATTCTATGACCTAGAATGTGAGGATGTGGTTTGGATTTTGGTTACATGGTAGAATTAAAGTGTTTGAATTTCCAAGACGAAAATAAAAGTTTTTCGAGAAATTTTTGTAAAAACATTATTCACTGATTTCTGCTCGGGAATTATTTTTAAACTTCCGAGAAATACGTTACGATAGAATATTTAGGGAAAATGGATTGTGTAATAATACTTCAGTTATGGCAAATGAAGTTTTTGCTTGCAGACTTAAGACCTAACGGTTAGGGAAAGTGATTTTCGAGAAGGAATTGAAATGCGTATAATGAATTAAAGCGATAATCATATAATACATAGGTATTGTACGAGGTAATAAATACGAGTATAATACGAGGTATTATACGAGTATATATGAATGATGGTATGTCATATATGAATAAGTATACAAGTTAGAATACGAGATTAATACGAAGACAATACATTCTAAGGCTTTAAGCCATATGTAATGGACTTGTAGGATTGTGTAGGAAGTTGTAAAAATCCAATTAGAATTATGCAAGCCTAATGGTAGGAATGGTTAAGTCCAATGTGAAGTAATGAACAAGCCAATGTTTGTTAAATGCAAGCCCAAATCATAAGTAAGCTAATTAAACTAAAAGCCCAAAGTAAAAACTGATGGGTTATCGGATGGTTAAAACCCATGGGGCAACCCATGGGTGACCCAAAGTGGTGGCCAAGTAAAGTGCTTATACTTGGTGGCTAAGTAAAGTGCTTATACTTGGTGGCTAAGTAAAGAATAAGTTATTTGATGAGCAAGTAAACTTTATGGCTAAGTAAAGGATAAGTTATGTGGTGAGCAAGCAAAAGATATAAGTGTGGAGGCCAAGTAAACTTGGTGATCAAATAATGAATAATAAGGAGGTCTAATTAAGAAGGTGGATGGTTTATTGACCATTAAGCCCTCATCTAGGATTTTCTATAAATAAGAGATGTCCTAGTTCATTTCTATAAATTAGACTTTGTAATTCAAGAAGCAAGAAAAAGAATAACGCTTAATCAAGTAATCTTCAATGGTAAGATCCTAAACCATGATTCTTCCTCTCTTCAATTGTTAGAGAAGTGAGTAGTGGTAGAACTTGTATGCTGAGAAGTGATGAGAATGATTAATCAAAAGACGTAAGTTGTAAATAAGTCATGTTGTAAGATAAGCAATAAATGATGTTTTGAACTCATGAAGATCATGTAAGAACTTATCATGTATAAGTTATTAAAATATGTATGGTTAAATGTTAGTATGATGGATTGAATCCATTTGAAATGGTTTAAAAATCTCAAGTAACGAAGTTATGGTGAAATCCATGAGATTAAACGTTAATCGTCAAAATAGTGAAATTCTCGAAATAGAAGTCAAATGTTGATATTGAGCTCGGAAACGTTGGTTTTCAATGTCAACACGTGAGTTAAGGTATTCAATATTCGTGTACTCAAGAATCATTGAATTCTGACTTAGAACAAAGAAAATGAGTATTGAACGCTCACGAACGATAAATGAATGCTCGATAATGAACTAAAAGGTGAATTCCGAGATAATATATTTGAAATTGTGAAATTCTTGCATGAACACTTAGAATATGTAATTTATGAGCAAATGACTTTTGAATGAATCAATTAGGATCTAAAAGGAATAAGTTATGAGCCCGGGAAGTTCGTCAAAAAATTTAACTAGAAAAGCCAACTGAGGCTCAAGGGCTGCGCCGCAGCGCCAACCCCAGTTATAAACATTGAGCCGCAACGCCAGGAATAGGGGAATGAGTTACGGAAGAGTGGCCCGCAGTGCCACTGGTAAGCTTATATCCTGTGTCGCAGTGCCATAAACAGTAGGAGGAGTTTCTGGAAAGTGGCGCCACAACGCCACTAGTACAAAGGGCTGCTACGCCGAGGCGCCAACAAGGAAATATTTTTGACCAAGTTAGTTTCTTAATTCCAATTGATTGTAAACCAATAGGGGAGTATGTATGTACTTAATATACATGGTAAGACTAACTTTAAATCACTTATTTGGTGATGACGTTAGTAAACGTAAGTATGGTTTAATAGTAAGTAACCCGTGAATGGTATTCAACGTTGATACTTCACCAATGATGATCGAGTTTCGATTAATAACGTAAGAACGTTAGTAAGCCATAAGGAAGATTAATAAGTCGAATTGACCTTTATTAATAAAGTAAATTCACTTAAGACATAGAAGAGAAAGAAGTTGGTAAGAATAATGTAATGCGATAACCGTAACCGATGATAACAAATCTAATGAACAATTAGATTAAGAAGAAGGGTAAGATACGTTAGGTACCATACATATCTGATTATGACCTAATTTGGTATGTTATGTGGTTATGTATTGTACAGACTGTAAAGACCAAGAATTATTGAGTATTTATTTGAAGACGCTTGAAGACAAGTTTTCCTAACACTTGTCTAACCTTCGTGTTAGCCAGGTTTTCAATGATTCATGTTATGAGATGCATGAATGGTTTTGAAGAAAGGGTTGATTCCAGTTTTAACTCGGCTAGACTAATCTTAAAAGATTAATTGATTTATTTACAAGTCTTTCAATATAGAATTGATAACACTATCCTACGCCAATTGTTTGGTATGGATTCAAGGTAAGCTTGAGTATGAATAAACAAATGTATTTTACATCGATTATTCAATGGGCACCCAAGGTTATCAAAACTCAAACGTAAATATGTTTAACGGATGAGTGTTGATCAACATAGAGTACTATAGGCTGATCACCTAGAAGTTCTCGTAAGAAATATCGGACTTACTGTCTTTATACCGGGTTGTCCTTTTCATGAATAATAGCTAAAGAGAATGTTTATGGTCTATGGACCTACTCAAAATTTCTAAGCTACTATATGTGCTTCGGAATTGTTTTATGAAATGAGAAGTGTTATTCAATGTTTCATAGTACTTCATAACTATGGTCCAGTTAATGAAGAATAATCATATGATTCTCAAAGTGGTATCTATATAATATATTGTTAGACTTGCTGAGCTAGTTATGCTAACTTCTTGCTTGAATCATATGATTGCAACCAAGGTTGAGTAAACCGAGGGTTCTAGTAAAGATAAAGGTAAGGCAAAGATGAAGGACTAGTTTATTCTGTAATAGACTAGTATGTTTGTATGAATTATATTACAACGAACACATAATGTAATGGTTTCAGAACCTGGGAATGGGATGTATTATTATTAATGTAATAAGAATGTCGTTGATACACTCATTTTGATGTTGTTTCAATAGAATGAATGTACAGTTATGAGTATCGTGTAGCACCATCTGTAGGGTTGGAAGATACCCGAATTTGGGGGCGTCACAAGTTGGTATCAAAGCATTAGGTTATAAAACTTAAGGGGGGAAAGAACCTTAGGCTAATAACCTCGTTAGGGAAGGAAAAGTCTGAAGGAAGTAAACTAGAGTTTTACTTAAGTCAAATGAGTTAATAAGGTATTGAGGAAACTCAGTACCGAAAGATTTAAAAGATGGAAATTAATCTTAATTAAATTTAAATGTGATTTGTGCTTATACTATTGTATATTATGTACTAATCAACATGTTATGTGTTATTGTAGATGTCGATCGATAGCTTGATGTATAGAGATATACACGTGATGAGCGAAGAAACTATGAACAAAGTAGAGCCTGTACCAATGCCGATGGTGGAGGTACCATTAGTGATTCTAGAAGAGTCGAAGCCAAAGGAGTACTTTTCTGAGGAGGACTACTTCCGAGGGAGATATATATGTAGCACCATACCTTAATATGATGATCGATGTGGAGGAAGAAATGGAGGTAACATCGATTAATACGGTGGTACCTGCACAAGAGTCAACACCTCCAAATGTAATGAGAGCGTTGTATCTGGAAGTGCTTGACAGGAATGTGCAACTGCGTACAGTTGTGCAGAATCAGAATGAAGAGATTAGTTATTTCCATGAAGCTAAAGAATCTGCAGAAGAAGATTTTAAGAAAGAGCGTGATGAGAAAATGCTCATAAAGGATAAGGCGACGAAGTGTAAGAAACAGGCTGATGAGCTTCGTAAGAAATTGATTGAGAAAGACCAGAAGATAGCACGGATGTCTTACATCCATGAGAATGCTCGTAAGAATTTCAAGCTGAAAATTGCTTGTTATTCCATTGAGTCGGGACAAACTCGACATATTATTAGTAGGGATATTGTGTCGATTCTTGCGAATGAGAAACACGAGGACACTTGTGACGCCCCAAAAATAGGTATACATTGCCCATCTTGAGTCACCAAATACATGGTACATAAATCAAATACAAACTTAATTATACAACTGTCGGGTAATATACGACAAAACATAGTTGAGAGTTTAAACAAGAATATTGCCTTCTAGATATCCACTCTCAATGGAGTCCTCATTACAATTATTATCACATTATTTTACAGAATAGTGAGGACTACTAAAGCCACTTATCCTGGACCATCACTCCATTTCCCGACTCGTCCCAACTATATTCTCATTTCCTGAAGAGAACAATGAAAGAAAAGGATTAGCTTAACTAGCCTAGAAAGAAATATTATGACTAAGATAATGCAGAATAAATTATCTTTAGCCTTCAACAGTATAACAACTGATAGAATATAATAGAAAACAAGTTTTAGATCAACAACTGCAGCGGAATAAGCAATCCATTAGAAGAGTCAAGTAGAGCATGATATCTACAATCTTCTATGATTTAAAAAAAATTTCATCAACTTTATCGCTGAGACTCAGCTTAATAAATAAACCACATCATCGAATCATCCCTGCACTACGGGCCAAGGATATTCATGTAATCATCAATAGTCATGATTATACCAAATAATCCATGATCATAATCATACCAACAACTGTCCATCAATGCACTACGGGCCAATGAGGACTTTTACCACATCATTTATAACATTATGGGTCATGATTATACTGAATGATCCCTAGTCATAATCATACCAATCAACAGTCCATCTATGCACGTAAGCCAAAGATATTCATCATAATATAAGCATGAGGATGATGACAATGATATAAGAATTAATCAAACGAAATCAAAGATAAATATTAAAGACTTTAAATTTATCCAGAGTTTAAAAATATCCAAATTGTCAACATGATACTGCTTTGTGGAGTAAAATTCAAGAATAATATTCATGTATCTAAAATAATTTGGACAGAAAAGAAATATATTTTTTGGGTAAATAATACCCTGTGAATAGTATCCTATGAATAGTACTTCGGGAATAGTACCTCGTGAATAGTACCCTGGCATGAAAAGTGTCCCAAATACCCAAATGAATAATATTCGAGTAAATAGTATCTGGATTAATAGTAACCCATGAATAGTAACTCCTGAATAATATTCTAGCATGAAAAGTACCCCGAATACCCGAGAAAATAATATTCGAGTGAATAGTAACTGGGTGAATAGTAAACTATAAATAGTAACTCATGAATAGTATTTCGGCATGAAAAGATTAATAATTATCAAGAAAGCTCAGAATAATATTTTCATGAAAAGATACTGGATGAAACACAAATATCAAGGATATTCTACTAATTTCACTGAGTATAGAAGCAATACTATAACAGAATGAGGGTATAATCAAGAATATAATACAAAAAAATATTACTCAAATACTACAAAGTATGGAAGAAAATATTATTCCTTATGGATACTAAACAAAAATAATATCCCTTACGACTGTTGAACGAAAATAATATTCCTACTAATATTGAACGAAGATGATATTCCTTACGAATATTGAATGAAAATAATATTCATACGAATACGAAAAATAATATCTCTTCATAATATGAAATAAATAATACCCCTTACAACTGTTGAATAAAAATAATATTCCTACGAATATTGAAGGAAGATGATATTCCTTACGAATATTGATCGAAAATAATATTCATACGAATACGAAAAATAATATCTCTTCAGAATAAATAATACCCCTTACCTCAGAAGAAGACTGGATACTGGAGTAGTGAAATAGCAGACTTCGCTTCTTCTTTCTCTCTATAGCTTCTCTCTCTATAATTGCTCTTGTGAGTCTTAGTGAATTGGTGAGAATGAAGGAAGAATGAGCTTCTATTTATAGGAAAATATAGTTTCGATAATTGTACATTTTGGGGCTCGAAATATTACAGTATAATACCTTCATCTTTTCCTTCATTTTTAATTTAGTCCTTCAAGTATTATCAAACTTGCACCACCTCCCCTAATAGTATATCATGTGAATTAATAGTACAATCATGTGAATCAATAGTTCTATACATGTGAAAATAATAATTACAGTATAGTACATTCATCTATACCTCTATTTTTAATTTAGTCATGCAAGTATTATCAATCTTGCACCACCTCCCCTAATAGTATATACATGTGAATCAATAGTACATACATGTGAACACATAGTTATAAGCATGTGAATTAATAGCAATTAATTGCTTATTTATTCGATTAATTACCCGATTGGTCAATATAACCTCCAGACATCAATTATTATCGGAATAGATGTCGATTTCCACTAACACTAATAATCCCAACATAATGAAACTATCAATTTCATCTTTAATCAACACAAACTTATTCATCATTAATATTATAACTCATAATATTTAACAACCAGGTCGTTCCCAGAAAAGAGGGGGCTTTCCGATAAGGATTTCTCCTTATTGGCGCGTAATTAGGTGACCAAACCTCTCATTGACAGAACTTCTAGACATTGTCAATATTGTAAATAATAATATGAATAACTTTGTCGTCTCAATTATTGATTTAATAATATAAAATATTATACAGATGATACTATGACAATAATTAAATCAATAATATGAGAGATATGATGCAGCAATTATTGTAGTAATAATTGAGTATAACTAAGTGACTTCTTACGTAAGCATCAATAATCAATACCGTGTGCTACTATGCAACCAGGCGTATTACTGTACTTTTACTACCGGGTAGTTCAACAGTTTAACGGTAAGACTTTCGCCGTTATTTTTATAAAAAGATAATTCTGTCGTTTTCTAACTACGACAATACTTCCATTGTGGGGTCCACTAATGATTGTGTCGTCGTACGAATATTCCCTGTTAAAACGAATATTCCCCGACCAATCGAATATTTTATAACATCTTGCTTACTTTGAAAAATTTGTAAATATTACCCATAACTATAACATTATATCATATCCACACCATAATATTCAAAAATATATTTTGAGAAAATTAATCTTTATTCATAAAAGTTGGGGTCTTACAATCTCCCCTTCTTATGAAATTTTGTCCTCAAAATTAGGGTGCGTACCTGGTATGCCGAAGGGATGATGATACCTCGTCAGATTCTAACTCTTGAGATATAACCTTTGATCGTAGAATATGTTTATTCTTATCCAACCTTTTAACAGGTATCTCCTCATACGTTAAATCTTCTGCTATCTCGTCAAGTTCCAATTCAATAATGTGGTTCGGGTCGTCCACATATTTATGTATCATTGATGCGTGAAAAATGTTATGAACACGCGACATACTTTGCGGTAAATCAATTCTATAAGCCACAGTTCCTACTCAATCGAGGATTTCAAATAGACTAATAAAATCGAGGGTTGAGATTTCCTTTCTTTGTCGATTCTAGCTTCTATAATAACGCCCTCTTGAACCTTCTTCTTCACATTCATCAGATCTAGGTGTGTAGCTTGAGCAGTTTTAACTTCATTAGTTAACATTGATTCTACTCGTATTATTTGACATCATTATGTGGGTCCTTAGAGTCTTTAACTCTATCTTCATCATTCGTAAGTTATACAAAATGGGTTTTGTGTTTACAACATCGTACTCATAAACGCATATGATCTTCTACTCAACACATCAGCTACCATGTTCGCTCTTCCACGATGATATTGAATGGTATGGTCATAATCTTCAATAGCTCGAGCCAACGTCTTTAGCGCATGTTATGTTCGTTTTGGGCAAAGAAATATTTGAGGGTTTTAGAAATGGGTTTTGTACTGGGGTCAATATAAATTTGATTTCACGCTCTAGGGGTAGGCTAGGAAGTCTTCAGGAATATGTCCGAAAATTTATTAACAATAGAAATATTATTTAAAACTGTGACTCTCATCCAAGACTTGGATAGCACGTCATATTGATACCTATCAACTTGTTATCGTCATTCACGGCTTCCCTTACAGAAAGTCTAGCTTCGGTGCATTCCACACAAGGAAGTCACCAGCGAAAAGCTCAGGGATCTTTACTTATGGCTTAATATGACAGTGATTGACTTTAGTGGTTTGGTTGATTGAATTCGCATAATAGGTAGGTTAGGAATATGAAAGCTAACAACCTTAAGAAAATAATCAATTTTGGCATGATGAGTAGTTAACCAATCGATTCCTAAAATCACATCAAGGGCAAGTATTTTCAAAGAGATAAGATCGACAGGTAACGTGAAAGTGTCGATTTGAATCAACAAGATTTATAAACAGTGGAGGTAACAAAGGTTTCTACTAACGAAGTTTTAACCAAGAAGTCAAAGTCTAACTTCTCTGGGGTCAAATTTAAACCTTGAGCGCAAGTAAAAGAGATAAAAGAATGGGCAGAACTGATATCTAATAAGTTTTAGACTTCGTAAGAATTTATAATTAACTAATCCGTGCTAACATCGTTCGGGTTACTCGCTTTTTGAGATGTCACAAAAACGCTCTCCCTAAAACCACCTACTTTGTTTTGTTCGTATCCGTCTTTGGTTCCACCGTCCCAGCTGGACTTGATTTCGTTACATGACAAAATTGAGCTATGTGACCATCTTTTCCACAACTAAAACATACCTTGGAAGGCTGTGAATAGTTTGGACTTATATGTCCCTCCTCTCTGCATCTGTAGTATTTAACTGGCGGTCGTTCTCCTCCCCTAGAATTTGTTTCTGGTGTTGGTGCTGCTACCAACGTCTTCCCATCATCGTTAAATCTTCTCTTCTTGAATTTTCCACTTGAATCATTTCTTCTATTATCTTGGCCATGATTACCACCGAAGTGGTTACCATTTCTGGCATTATAATTTCCTCCACGATGGTTATCATATTTCTGATGATCGTTGCCACCTGTACGATTATTATCGTGTTGTTACTCGTTATCTTTTGGTAGGGCTGGCTCATTATCGTGCTCCAATAATTGAGTCATATTCACAACATCTGAATATAAAAAAAGTTTGTGAGAAATGAGGTATTGACGTATCTTAGGTTTTAAACCTCTTAGAAACATCCGCGTCATTCTCTCCTCATTATCAACCAAGTGTGACGCAAACCGGGACAACTCGACAAACTTGGCTTCGTACTGTGACACGGTCATGTTTTACTCTAGTTTGATGAACTCTACCTCATTCATGTGACGAATACTTTCGGGAAAGTACTTGTCGTTGAACAACTCTTGGAACTTCTCCCAAGACATCTTGAGTGCGTCAGGCTGGGTACGCTTTACAGATTCCAACCAATAATCTGCCTCTTCACGCAACATAAAGGTGTCAAAGGGAACCTTTTTCTCCTCCGAGCATTCCAAGACATCAAATATCTTGGTGATTTGCTTTATCCACATCTCCGCCTTAAGTGGTTCTGGCTTTCCCAAAAACTCCGGCTGTCCCAGCTCCTTGAACTGCTTAACAGTGACCATCCGAGAGTTGCCAGTGTTTCCACCTGAATTTTGAACAGGAGTCTCTCTTGCCTAATGTTGCATGAATTGCATAAAGCCTCTGAAAATCTCATTGTTCATCATCTGATCGGTGTTGTTATTTACCTGAGGATTATTTTCTTCCTGTTGCACATTATCTTGGGTATTGATCATTGGTGACTCAACAGTCTCATGTGCTTCATTGCTGATCTCAACATTTTTAGATGTCATTTTCAAACACTGTCACAAAACAAGGGTTAATTGACATATCACATATTATCCCTATACTCTGACCGACTAATTAAATACCAAATAAACTTAGGTAGGTCATAATAGCGAAGGAATTCCCCGTCTCTCCCCTCCTAGTTCTTTTCTCACATCTCAGCCAGGGATCATATCCCTAAGCTCTGATACCAACTATGATGCCCCCAAAACAGGTATACATCACCCATCTTGAGTCACCAAATACATGGTACATAAATCAAATACACACTTAATTATACAATTGTCGGGTAATATACGACAAAACATACTTAAGAGTTTAAACAAGAATATTTCATTTTCGACAATATCCATTCTCAATGGAGTCCTCATTATAATTATTATCACACTATTTCACAGAATAGTGAGGACTAATAAACCTACTTATCCTGGACCCTCACTCCATTTCCCGACTCGTCCCAGCTATATTCTCATTTCCTGAAGAGAACAATGAAAGAAAAGGGTGAGCTCAACTAGCCTAGTAAGAAATATTATGACTAAGATAATGCAGAATAAATTATCCTTAGCCTTCAACAGTATAACAACTGATAGAATATAATAGAAAACAAGTTTTAGATAAACAACTGCAGCGGAATAAGAAATCTATTAGAAGAGTCAAGTAGAGCATGATATCTACTATCTTCTATGATTTAAAAAGTTTTTCATCAACTTTATCACTGAGACTCAGCTTAATAAATAAACCACATCATCGAATCATCCCTGCACTATGGGCCAAGGATATTCGTGTAAGCATCAATGGTCATGATTATACCGAATAATCCCTGGTCAGAATCATACCAACAACTGTCCATCAATGCACTACGGGCCAATGAGGACTTTTACCACATCATTTATAACATTACGGGTCATGATTATACCGAATAATCACTGGTCATAATCATACCAACAACTGTCCATCAATGCACTACGGGCCAATGAGGACTTTTACCACATCATTTATAACATTACGGGTCATGATTATACCGCATGATCCCTAGTCATAATCATACCAATCAACAGTCCATCTATGCACGTAAGCGAAAGATATTCATCACAATATAAGCATGAGGATTATGACAATGATATAAGAATTAATCAAACAAAATCAAGGATAAATATTAAAGACTTTAAATTTATCCAGAGTTTAAAAATATCCAAATTGTCAACATGATACTGCTTTGTAGAGTAAAATTCAAGAATAATATTCATGTATCAAAAATAATTTGAACAAAAAAGAAATATATTTTTTGGGTAAATAGTACCCCATGAATAGTACCATATGAATAGTACTTCGGGAATAGTACCTCGTGAATAGTACCCTGGAATGAAAAGTGCCCCAAATACCCAAGTGAATAAATATTCGAGTAAATAGTATCCGAATAAATAGTAATTCGTGAATAGTAACTAGTGAATAGTACTCTGGCATAAAAAGTGCCCCGAATACCCGAGAAAATAATATTCTAGTGAATAGTAACTAGGTGAATAGTAAACCGTAAATAGTAACTCATGAATAGTATTTCGGCATGAAAAGATTAATAATTATCAAGTAAGCTCAGAATAATATTTCCATGAAAAGATACTGGATGAAGCACAAATATCAAGGATATTCTACTAATTTCACGGAGTATAGAAGCAATACTTTAACAGAATGAGGGTATAATCAGGAATATAAGACGGAATATAAGACAGAATAATATTACTCACATACTACAGGGTATGGAAGAAAATATTATTCCTTATGGATACTGAACAAAAATAATATCCCTTACGACTGTTGAACGAAAATAATATTCCTACGAATATTGAACGAAGATGATATTCCTTACGAATATTGAACGAAAATAATATTCATACAAATACGAAGAATAATATCTCTTCAGAATATGAAATAAATAATACCCCTTACAACTGTTGAATAAAAATAATATTCCTACGAATATTGAACGAAGATGATATTCCTTACGAATATTAAACGAAAATAATATTCATACGAATACGAAAAATAATATCTCTTCAGAATAAATAATACCCCTTACCTCAGAAGAAGACTGGATACTGGAGTAGTGAAATAGCAGACTTCGCTTCTTCTTTCTCTCTATAGCTTCTCTCTCTATAATTGCTCTTGTGAGTCTTAGTGAATTGGTGAGAATGAAGGAAGAATGAGCTTCTATTTATAGGAAAATATAGTTTCGATAATTGCACATTTTGGGGCTCGAAATATTACAGTATAATACCTTCATCTTTTCCTTCATTTTTAATTTAGTCCTTCAAGTATTATCAAACTTGCACCACCTCCCCTAATAGTATATCATGTGAATTAATATTACAATCATGTGAATCAATAGTTCTATACATGTGAAAATAATAATTACATTATAGTACATTCATCTATACCTCTATTTTTAATTTAGTCATGCAAGTATTATCAATTTTGCACCATCTCCCCTAATAGTACATACATGTGAATCAATAGTACACACATGTGAACACATAGTTATAAGCATGTGAATTAATAATAATTAATTGCTCATTTATCCGATTAATTATCCGATTGGTCAATATAACGTCCAAACATCAATTATTATCGAAATAGATGTCGATTTTCACTAACACTAATAATCCCAACACAATGAAACTATTAATTTCATCTTTAATCAACACAAACTTATTCATCATTAATATTATAACTCATAATATTTAACAATCAGGTTGTTCCTAGGAAAGAGGGGGCTTTCCGATAAGGATTTCTCCTTATTGGCGCGCAATTAGGTGACCAAACCTCTCCTTGACAGAACTTCTAGTCATTGTCAATATTGCAAATAATAATATGAATAACTTTATCATCTCAATTATTAATTTAATAATATAAAATATTATGCAGATGATACTGTGACAATAATTGAATCAATAATATGAGAGATATGATGCAGCAATTACTGTAGCAATAATTGAGTATAACTGAGTGACTTCTTACGTAAGCATCAATAATCAATATCGTGTGCTACTATGCAACCACACATATTACTGTATTTTTACTACCGGGTAGTTCAACAGTTTAACGGTAAAACTTTCGTCGTTATTTTTATAAAAAGATAATTCTGTCATTTTCTAACTACAATAATACTTCCGTTGTGGGGTCCACCAATGATTGTGCCGTTGTACGAATATTCCCTTTTAAAACGAATATTCCCCGATCAATTGAATATTTTATAACTTGCTTACTTTGCAAAATTTATAAATATTACACATAACTATAACATTATATCATATCCACACTATAATATTCAAAAATATATTTCGAGAAAATTTAATTTTTATTCATAAAAGTTGGGGTCTTACAACGCTGTTATGCATTATTAGAAGTATAGAGTTATAAATATGTATGAAATGACGTAAAACCCTCTTTTGAATTAAATGGTAGTCTTTTTGTAAATCCCAACTTTTGTGAAGTTCAATTGCGGGATAGTAATGTAATAGATTTTGGTTATGGAAGCAAGTTGTAAATAATTTTGATTATAAAGAAGTATATGAATATAATGTTGTTTTCATTTAATATGCTTCTTTATAATCCAAAATTATTTACAACTTGCTTCCATAACCAAAAACTATTACATTACTATCCCGCAATTGAACTTCACAAAAGTTGGGATTTACAAAAAGACTACCCTTTAATACAAAAGATGGTTTTGATAATAATTAAATTTTATTTATTTAATCAGAAAATGCCGCCAAGAAGAAGACAACGTAATCAGGAAGCGGAATCGCATAATGATAACCAAGGGGGTCAGAATAACCCTATGCAAGAGTTCGTTAATTTATTAATGGTTGCATTTAACCAAACCGGGGGTCACTACAAAAAATGGTCATTTTGCAACAAACGGTTATCGTTGCTTAAAGTGTGAAATTTCGTTGCCAAAGGTCATTTGCAACGATTTTTCAATCGTTGGACAATTCGTTGCACAATGAGCGTTGCTAATTATCTAATAACAACTCTTTTGTTTTCGTTGCTGAAAGTGAGATATTTAGTAACGAAAGTTTGTTTTCGTGTAAAATCATATATCATTTAGCAACATGTTTTGTAGCAAAATTATTAAGTAATTGTTACTAAAAATAACTTTTGTTGCAAAATCCACTTAATTGGCAACGAAAATAATCTTTTTTTGTGGCAACGAAAATGAAATTCGCTGTGTTTGATACACATTTGCCAACAATATTTGTCGTTGAACAGTATGAAAATTGTTACCTTAACTGATTTTCGTTGCTGATTGTATACTTTTTGGCAATGATGTTCGTTGCTAAATGTGCATAATATACCGGTTATATATTAATGTGCAACGAAATTATTTGTTGTCACTGGTTTTGTTCATAATTATGATCAATTAACAACGATATTATATGTTTTTTGAGAGCAACGAAAGTTGTCATTTAGCAACGACACTATATGTTGTCATTTTCTTTACCTATACAACGAAAGTTGTTATAATTTGCAACGATATAAATGTTATGTTACGAATGTCGGAATTATTTTACAAACAATAAACTATTTTGGTAACAAAATAGTTTTTGATAGTATCGTTGCCAAATTCATTATTCACAAACCTGTTATGTTACGAATGTCGGAATTATTTTACAAACAATAAATTGTGGCTCAATGACCCCATAACAAATTATGATAGAAAAAAAAACTCATTAACTAAATAAACTGGTCTAGTACATGATTTACCACAATTATTGCTGCTGTTTCTACTGTTGTGGTCTTGGTGGCACTGCTGGTTGGGCTGCTGTTTGGTCGGGTTCTGGGTTGTCCGCCTGGTTTTGCTGTTTTGGTATGTGCTGCAACTGTTTTGCTGCTGGTGCCATGGTTGGCTGCCTCAGCGTTGCTCTGCTGTGTTGCTCACTGCTAGTTTTTGCTGTTGATGTTTTGATTCTGCTTCAACTGCTACTGCTGTTGCTACTGTTTTTGCTGGCTGCTATTGGGCTTTGTTGCCCAGGTATTGCTGCTGTTGGGATCTGTTCCATCATTGTGTTGATGTTTTGATTCTCCTACCGCTGTTGCTACTGTTTCTGCTGCTGTTGGGTTTTGTTGCCCAGGTTTTGCTGCTGTTGGGATCTGTTCCATCATTGGGCATGTGCTTGTTCTGGGCATTGTTGCTGCTGGGGTGCTGATGTTTTACTGCTGGTGATGTTTGTGCTGATGCTGTTCCCTCTGTGCTTGTATGTGCTGTTGCTATTTCTGCTGTGCTGCTAGGCGAGTTGCTGTAGTTGGGTTTTGCTGCTGCAGTCTATTGCCTTGCTTGGGGTTGTTTTGGTGTTGCTGATGTTGTGCCACTGGTGCAATGTTTTCCGTTGCTTTGATGCTGCCGTGTGCTTTCTGAACCACCATTTTGTATTCAATGTATTTATTAAATTAAGCATGTGTAGAAACAATTGAATACAATTTAGTGCCCTCTTTCAGAGACAGATACCAATACAACAAATGCCAAAATATCCAAAAACTATAATAGTGGATGCCACAAAATCGTCAAACATTGTTAGACAATCCAATATCCTTTCAACTGGTTAGACAATCCAATATCCTTTCAACTGGACCAATATTTGACTTTAAAAGATACTATCGAGGTAATTGCTCGTTTATACATTCAGTGACTACCACTTGAACTACGTAGTCCAAAGACCTAAAAAAATTGACACACTAATACAAGTATATTATATGGTAAAAGAAAGTCACGTTCATACACTTGTTACTTTCATGGTCAAGTTCAAGTTAACAATCTGGAATGAGCTTCAGGTACAGAATTGTGACCAGCTGATATATGAGCACATATATCAAATTTTCAAATTCAAGCATTTAACAAGTTCAGAAGGCGCATGTAAATGTTAATTTGCATAAGAGTCGACAAATTAAGTAAACAGTGACACAAAAACAAGAGCTGGATAGGGACTTACATCCAGCAACCCAATTCTAGTGAAAGAATAGAGTCGTTTAGGAGTAACAACTATTAAATAGTATCTAGTTCCATTGCTTATGCTAGCTGTTTTGATCTGAAAATACAAAAAATTTAAGAGGAAAACTTTAAGTTCCTAATCCAGTTCTAAAAAAAATTCCTATTAAAATCATATAACTGATGTAGAATTGTCATACAGAAGTCCAATGACACATATTCAGAACAATTCAATGCATAAAGCACAACTAACAATGTTTACCCAAGTTAGTAAAGAGAAGAAACGCTTACATGTTAGTAAGGAAGGGGAAGGTAAGTACCTGTAGATCTGTAAAAACTTATGGTAGTTCTTTTAAGTTCAAAAAGAAACTTTATATACTTCTCCCTCTTATCCTTCTCGTCTACATCAATTTCATGCAGTTGGCCGTTGTCTGTACCAAGAATCACCTCCCTTGTAGAAGCTGGAAACACATTGCATACAAGCAATGTTCTAAAAGGCGCTAGGCGGGAGGCGGGCGGCCGAGGGGGGCCTAGCGCCTAGGGGGCCTAGGCGGGGCCTGGGCGGGGCCTAGGCGGGATTTTTTATTTTAAGGTAATTTTAATATTTTATCTTACATTTATCCAAACAAAATAATAATATAAAGCATAACAATCTATAATAAAGATAATAAAGGTCTTTTCTTAAAGTTCAAACACATATCCATATTGCTAATGTCAAAGTTCAAACACAAACATGCAATTGTTCAAAGTATAAACATATTTTTAACGTATTATTTTTATTTATAAATAAAATTGCTATTAAATAATAAATTTTAAAATTTCAATAATTTAATTCAATAATAAAACTTCAGAAACTAAACATAAATTTAAGAATTATAAAATAGAATTAAACTAAATATTACAAATGTATCCTCATTTATATAATTTGAAGTTGGTACAAGTTCAAAAAATTACAACTATAATAAAATTATTCATTTGACTTGATATTGTTCACTTCTTGTTGTGATTTGATATGCTACAACCTGTATTATGAATATGGTAATCATTAGAAAAATAAATATATCAAGATTTGGTTTGGGTAATTATTAAAATAAAAAAAAATCTTCGCCTAGAACCCGCCTAATTTTCTAGAGGATTTTTTTTGTCGCCTTGGGCCTAGGTGAGGCGCCTGGGGGCTTATAGGCGCCAAGGGGGGGCCTAGGTCCTAGGCGGGGCGCCAAGAGGGGGCCTAGCGCCTAGGCGGGGCCTAGGCGGACCTAGGCGGGGATTTTTAGAACAGAGCATACAAGTAAAAAGAATAAATCCACAAGGGGGAAATTCAGTGGAAACTAAATTAATCACAGATAAACATGTATTTTACCTTCTGTTATTTGTTGCCTATTCCAGGCAACTGCATTTACTACAAGACCTTTCAGTTTGTTTAAAACTCGGGCCTTAGTCCATTTCGCATGTGTATAGAATGTATCAGCACCACCACTACCCACGACAGTTGTAACAAAATGCATGTGCATACATGTAAAACATATAATTAAACCTATACAATTAAACCCATATACATAAGAATAATCATAAAATATAAGTAGACCTTATTTTTGCCAGCATTCGTATGAGTAGCAGTTCCCTCAGCAGCCATGTTTGATTCAGCCTTCAAATCAACCCTAAGATCCGCCACAATACTCTTACTATCCAAATCCCATATCTTAATACTGGCCTCTGTGGCAGCACATAGCCAATACCTATTTGGGCTAAAACACAAAGCATGAACAATTGAACCAGCATTCAACGAATACAGTTTCTTCCCCTCAGCCAAATCCCACAGCAAAATCACCCCATCTTTCCCCCCACTAGCACACAGCAACCCATCAGGTGAAACCGCAACTGTATTCACATACCCATAACTCATTAGTATTAACTTGTTTTTAGATTAAGAAGGACGTCATGGAGTTCCATTAAATATAAGAACGATCATTTGAGATGATGTTCTGCAATAATCCATATATTTGATGTTGAACTTGTTCCACATTCATCAACAAAAATTGCTGCAATTTGTACCTTTGTTAAATTACTTTGGTAGTCGGACATGTTTGCTTTTGGGATTTGAGAAATCTGCAAAAATATATCAAACTAGAGCTCAATCAAGACAACATTTTAATATCCAAGGTAAGGATGGAGGAAAACTCAATATATTGATACCAATAATTTCTTGAAAAGTGTAATTATAAATTCTCAGAGGTATCATACTGCAAAAGAGTTGAAGCAAAGACACAGTTTTTGTCCAGTCATTGTTCATATACCGGAGCTCATCAAGAGTCCAAGTAATTCTAATTTCAAATATTCTATCAAGTATTAACAATATTACAATAGAACACACTCTTGCAAGTTCCCTCTATGGGGGAAAAGTGTAAAACTCAGTGCCAAACAAAGTCCAAGTAATCAGTGCTACAACAATACTTCCTATATACATGCTACGGCGATGAACATACTTCCAATGATAATGAGATCTCATAGAAGAAGAATCAGTAAATTTGTCAGAAATTCAAGAGAGTTATAAACCCAAGTGCCTGGAAGCAGATTCTAATAAAAGATTTGTCGAAAGGAAGGCAATGCACATGGAAACATATAATATGAAGTACATGAATAGCGGTTGGTACGTACCAACATTAACACCACCTCCAGCCTATTTCAGGTTCAACCATAGATGTGGGCAGCACTTAATTAAGATTCAGTTAGCTGTCCAGCTCTGCTCTGCTCTAGTATTTCAAATCATGCACTCTTCGGTTGTACTTGCGCTTTGTTTTCACTAAACATACGAGCTGCTTCGGAGGGTTTAGATCACAAAGTGATGCCTGACAAAACATAAGAACTACAGGTCATTAGAATTGTCAGGAATTAAGTGAGAGCAGAACGTAAAATTCGAGTAAAGGAGTGCTCGATCGTATTATTAGTAAGGAAAAAAGTGTGAACTAGTTCAATTATTGGTGACCACAAATTATAAGCATACAACAGTCGGTCACGGTGGTCGACTCCTGAAAACAATCCGAAGATCAATCAAAGAAAAAGGATAACTTTAAATCTTAAAAAATTGAATTACTAAGAGAACACATTCAAAGATGCTAGCACAAGGGAGGGACGTGATGCTATATTGCTCAAATGAAGGGGAGGGACAGAATGGGCATTCTATTCGCATGGCAAACCAAAAGACAAGTAATAACATTTCAGCACTGGTTTGTATAGCAGTTGAATTAGCTTCATTAATTTCAAATTTTCAATTTAGGATGGTATGGTTTGATTTGACTTCACATGAGCAAAACTTGGGGAGAAGCCCATTAGAATTCAAATACATGATCATAAACTATTACACTAGCCAATCAAGCATATAAACACAGTAGAAAACCTTCAACAGAGAACTTTGTTTAGCTTTTTTAATGGTGAAAAAAAAGGAGAAGATAATCAGTAGTCAGAAAGACAACAACTTAAATAGTTAACTTTTTAAAGAGTATATCAAAATAAATCACTCTAATAATAGATGAAATAAAGGCAGAGATCTATACATACCTATAAAGGATAAAAACTAAACAAATCAGGATAGGATGGTACCAGAAATAAGGTATATAGACGAAGGAACACCGGTGGTCGATCCCGATCCATCAACTTCCATGTTGCAGCAGCCCTTAGATCTGTTCAAATTCTTGCAACAAATGAGACAGATATTTATGTTAACCTTAAATCTACATAAAAAATATTCTTAACCAATCAAATAATGTGAAGATAAGAAGATATTGTAACAGGGCACCTCAAATATTTAGTCGAAGCTCATAAATAAGTATTCAGTTAATTCTAAATTTACTATCAGGAAAAAGAAAAAAAAGGAAAAAAAAAAGACTCCCCATTGATAAGATATTATGACCCTAATCTTAATGACGAGACATTTATAAAGTTGTTAACTACCAAAGCACGAAAGCCGAAAGGCAGGCTTGCATAAACTGCATATAATATTGAAGCCCACTTCAAAAATATATTGCAACTGCTTCTTCAGGCATTCCTTAATGCGTACATAGAGTACATCTTTCGGTAAAGAAAATGCATAGTAGACAAATTGGAGTTTATCCAGACCTTTTTTGTTCCTTTGTTTTCTATTGCAAGGAATGCTAGCTAAATAAATTGATTTATGTTTTGGGTTTAGACTGAACCAATTGTGTTGCTATCTAATATTTTCAATTGTTTTACTCATTATAACCACTGATATAGTCGTAAAACTAAGTGCTAATATAACTTTTTGCAATATTTTTTTGAAATAATAAAATACAGAACAAATAAAATAGAACCGAATAGGTTATGAGGGAACAAATCCAAATAACATACATAACATACGAACTTCGGTTCAAACTAAGTTTAAAAAACCGAGTACAACATTACAATCAAATCATTACATTTAAGGGACTTCACACATCCTAACTGCTCCATCTCCCAAATTCTAATTACAATTTTTTCTTATTTAGACATCTTCATGCACAGAGATGGTTCTAAAGAAATTTCAAAGTAGTAAAATCAAAGAAACCCGTATGATTATCAACAGGACCGGCCCTGGGCTAAAGCCCAAGGTGCCTGGGCTTTAGGCCCAAAATTTTTTAAGGCCCCCTTAAAAATTATATTGATCCGGCAGTATTAGTCTTCTTCACATAATCACGTAGGTCTCCTTCACGATTTCTTGGCGACTGGCGTTAGTTTGTGATAGACTCCACGACACGCTTGCGTGAGGTGGTCGTCGCCCGGACCGTTTCTAGCACAGTTGTTGGGTGAATTGCTTGCAACACCTTAACCCCTCGTCTATACTTTAGATGGTAATCTTGGTACAATTGCTCGCGTTTGGAAATCTGCGTTGAATGAACACCAACGACACCTTGACCCCTCGCTTATATTGAAGCGGTAATCTCGGTACAATCGACGATTGATGCGGTAGAAGACGCCACACACAACTATGAATTGTTGTATGATAAGTCAAAATTGAATCTCAAAAAAAAAACTAAGAAACTACTAATTTCTTAGGAATTCTTCAAAGAACCAAAAGTAGAGAATAAACTCACAAATATATTGAATAATAATAATAATGTGTTTGATTACATCAACTTAGACTTCTATTTATACTACTCAAAACAATTTAAATCCTAATAGGAATTTATAAACTATAACCCTAATAGAAGTCAATTAGAAAAAGAATTCTAATTAAAAGAAATCCTAATTGCAATAGGATTATAAAAATCTAAAAATCCTTCCAATGTTGTGTAAACAAAAATTCTTGGCCGCGTGGATAATCTGATAACTTGTCGCGTGAAGGCTGCTGAAACCGTGTGAATTGAACTAAAATTGATACTCCGTTGCCAACTTTCCGTGTACTGTTTGGACTTAAAATGCTCCAGCTTCTTGCTTGTTAACATGCAGACGTGGCCCCACTCACAAATATTCCGTTGAACATACTGACTCCATGCATTGCTTCATTTAATATTGAGAAGGCCCACTTACATTGCTATCTTTCATGATGCCTACTAATATGTTAAGTCAGTCCTGATAAGAAGAAAAAAAAACCGTGGCCCACATGATAGTTAATTAACAAATCAACCCACATGAATAATAAACTTCTTTTACATGTCATGGCATGGGCTGATTTAAAGTAGCATGGATGATGCTTAATTAGAAGGCCCAAATGAATATAAATTGACTTGTTGAATTGGGTCACTCCAATAATACTTAAATTGTACTCTCTTCAATAATCTTTAGCCCAATTAATTGAAATCATTTGTTGAACACTTGACACTCGAGTCGATAAATTGACGAAAAATTCTGACCCGGTCAATCTGTCATCATTCCCCTCCTCTTCAAAAGGATTTGTCCTCAAATCTGGCATCCGCTCCCCTTGAAAATGATTTGTCCACAAATCTGATCCTACATCAAAATAATCAAAGTTAGAATCATCAAACAAAACATAACCACAAGTCTCACCTGGTAATTTAAATGAATAAGCAATATCAACAACGCAAGCAAGAATTTGAAAAGTTCCAACTCCTCCTGGATCAAATATCAAAATGAAAAACTCTTCTTGTGATAGATTTTCCCAATGGCAAATCCCCGGATCAAACGGAAATCTTATGATCTCGATCATTTTTAAACATAACCACGTCAATGATCCTGTGTCAAATATCAATACTTGAAATTCGTCATGCTGCTCACGCAAACTCTCTTGAATTCCTGGATTAAACACGAAACAAAACAAATCAATAAGTTTCTTTTGTCTAATCACAAAGAACTCAAATAAATCAAAATCACATGCATAGTCTACTAAAACAATATTCAAAATACTTCCCTGTAAACTCTCAATGCATTGATCGAATTGAATTGCACGATCCATGTTTCCCTCGATGAATATGATCTCATTACGAATCTGCAAAACACAACCACACTTTCCCCTTCCATTGACATTAACACAGTCAAAATCACATAATAGCACCAACGGAATAAAAAGATCACAATCATAAGTTGAAAATTCAATAGCATATCGACGATGATCACAAACAAACTCAACACATGCTAAAGAATTTCTCAAAATGTTGACAAAAATCGGAATATCATCAAAATAGAGAATAACAAATTTTCCCATGAAAGAATTCAAAATATAATTCAACAATTCCATGGAAGTATGCAATGCCTTAGCTAATCTAAGTGAACTAACTAAACATGCAAATAACTCATCTCTCGAACCATCTTGATGATAAACACTTCTTGAATCAAAACCATATGATAGCAAATCATGCAATGAAGACTGCTCTAACGAAACAACGTGATTACTACCATTGCCAACTAACGATAATTCATGTAAAGATTGACTAGCATAAAACCCTAAATCAATATTTGGATAAGAAAACCTAGAATTAATTTCATGCAAGTAAGCACATCGAAAACGAGAATATATATCATGATCATAAACTAACTCAACATAAATCAAATATCCACCATAGTTTATGATAAAGATGATTTTACCCTCAAAACAGCCAACAACAAATCCAATGGAAGCATGCAAAACATGTTTTAAATAACTCATGAAAACACTAGATGCATCAGTTAATTTATCAGAAATAACTAACCACCTATATAACTCACATGCTAAAACAATTTTCCCTTTATCACAATCTCTCATGCTAAATTGATTAGGCATTGTCATCACATGATTATTATCACATGTAGATAAAACATAAGAACTATGCAATTTATCAAACATATTATCTAAATAAAGAAAAGAATAACGATACTTGTTTACCAATTCAAAATCGACGAACAAATTCGTTGTCTGATCCTCCTTAGATACTATGATCTCATAATCAACACATGAACTCATGTCTTCTCTCACGATACCCACTTTCACCAACTCTCCAACCCGCCTTGGTAACTCCGTTGTCTCCTCGGGAATACTATCAGCTGATCGGTACGGAATGATATTGTGACGCCCCCAAAATTAGGTATACATCACCCATCTTGAGTCGCCAGATACATGGTACAGAATTCAAATACAACTTACTAATACAACTGTCGTGTACAATACGACAAAACATAACTGTGAGTTTGAATACAATTATTGTCTACTAGAGATAATACAAACTCAAAAGGAGTCCTCAATACAATTATTGTCACACTATTTAACATAATAGTGAGGACTACTAATACTATTCTCTGGTCCATCACTCCGTTCCCCGACTCGTCCCAGCTATGTTCTCATTTCCTGAAGAGAACATTGAAAGAAAGGGTGAGCTCAACTAGCCCAGTAAGAAATATTATGACTAAGATAATGCAGAATAAATTATCATTAGCCTTCAACAGTGTTAAACTGATAAAATACAATAACCATCAAGTTTAACTGCAGCGGAACTAGCAATCCATTAAAAGAGTCAAGTAGAAAATAAAAACTACTATCTTTTATGATTTAAAAGGTTTTTCATCATCGTTATAGCTGAGACTCGGCTTAATAAATATTCCACATCATCGAATCACCCCCGCACTACGGGCAAGGATATTCTTTAGTATCACGACCACAATTATTCATGCACTACGGCCAAGAATATTTGTGTATTCATTAGTGGTCATGATCATGCCAACAACTGTCCATCAATGCACATTACACCGAAAAATCCCTGGTCATAATCACACCAAGTTCATCCATGCTCTACAGGTCACAGATGACTTTCAAAAATATAAATAAGAGGATGATGACAATGATATAAGAATTCAATAAAACAAGTTCAAGAATTATTTTATCCAGGAATTATTAACGTCCAAATTGTCAACACGATACTGTTTTGTGGTGTAAAATTCAAGAATGATCAGAAGAATATTTTCATGAAAGGATACTGGATGAAGCGCAAATATCAAGGATATTCTACTAATTTCATGGAGTATAGAAGTTAAAGTTTTAACCAACTGAGTATAATAAAGAATGAAATAACAAAAGAAATCACCATGCATGCGATAGACCGCACAGGCAGGTTATTCCAACAAAATAATAAATAACGGAACCAGGTCAGGTGTAAAACACACAGACAAGATATTCCAACAGAATAATAAAGACGGAACCAGGTCCGGTGTAAAACACACAGACAGGATGTTCCAACAGAATAATAGAAGAATGTCACCAAGTATAGGGTAAACCGCGTATACAGGTTATTCCGACAGAATAATAAGAAATGGAATATCATAAGGATTTCACCAAGTATAGGGTACACCGTGTATACAGGTCATGTATAGGGTATGCCACTTTTACAGGTTATTCCAACAGAATAACAAAGAATGGAATAACATAAGTTCTCTTCAAGAAGAAAGAATAACACCCCTTACTTTATTTAGGAGATGAAATACTGCAGTAGTGTAGTAACCGAATACTCTTCTTCTTTCTCTCTTATTCTCTCTATACTTTCTCTCTCTATAGCTTGAGCGAATTCGTGAAAAATAATGAAGCCCTAGGCCTCTATTTATAGAAGATTTATTACTATTTACGAAAGTATTTACTATTTACGAAGGTAATTACTATTGACGAAGGTAATTACTATTTACGAAGGTAATTACTATTTATGAAAGAGACTCTTAGATGATGACATATGGCCCCCCATAAATAATTAAACTTACCACAAACGTCTAATAATAGACTCTTTATATACATCAAGGATTGAATAAAAATTACCAGAAATCATTTTATTTTTTAATCAACACATATTTAATCTTTCAACAATTATTAATCATTTATAACTTGTCGTCTCAATTATTGTTTAGATAATATAACATATTATACAGATGATATTGTGACAAAAATTGAATCAATAATATAAGAGATATGATGCAACAATTACTGTAGCAATAATTGAGTATAGCTGAGTGACTTCGCACGTAAGCATCAATAATCAATACCGTGTGCTACTATGCAACAACGCGTATTACTGTACTTTTACTACCGAGTAGTTCAACAGTTTTAACGGTAACACCTCCGCCGTTATTTTATAGAAAGATAATTTTGTCGTTTTCTAACTACAACAATACTTCCGTTGTGGGGTCCACCAATGATTGTGCCGTCGTACGAATATTCCCCGACAAAAAGAATATTCCCCGACCAAACGAATATTTTATAACAACTTGCGTACTTTGCAAAATTTATAAATATTACCCACAACTATATATTTTATCAAATTTATTCCATAGTATTCAAAAATAATAATTATGAAAATTCATCTTTATTTATAAAAACTGGGGTCTTACAGATATTACGGGGTATTTCATCAACAACCTGTACAAGAGACAAAACAAAACTAGACAAAGAAGAATCATTAGTGTTAGTATTCAAAAGCGCAGTCTTGTACGAATGTACAGTCATTGGCTTTTCAAAATATAACTCATTTTTTAACTTATTCTCTTTTTCATAGTCACATATTTCTTCTCTCTCTTCTTTATGATCACCCTCTCGTTTGTTTTTCTCTCGTTTGTTTTCAAGGTCACTCTCATTCTCCTCATTCTCAATCTCTCTTTTCTTTTCATTCTCACTCCTTTCAATTTTTTCTTTAACATTATCAATCTTTTGAACAAATTTTTTTGTCGATCCTTTCCACATGTATTTTCTTTTACAAACTCATCTTTTTGATTACTTTCTTTCGGATGTTCACCATCTTGCTTTAGATCATGGATTTCCTCTTGAATACTTGAACCCAATAACTCTTCTTGGACTGCATATTCTATAATTTCTTCCACCTCCCCCGGCTGATCTTGTTTCTTTTGCGCCTTAGGAGTATATTGTAGTTGCATCCAATAATCTTCCTTGTTTACTTGTGTGCGAAAACTCCTGTTATAATCTACTGTAGATGGCCCTGAAGGTTGCTCTACATGTCTTCGAGATGTATATTCCTCCTTGTCACGCTCTACTGGAGCAAACCGCTTTCTCATTGCTGATTTTAATTCTGCCCATGTCTCGAATGGACGCTCCCCATATTTTTGTTTGATAAGCTGCCACCATATAATTGTATGATCGGAGAACTCTTGAACTGCCCGTCTGACCTTCCTCCTCTCGGAGTAATCATGAGAGTCAAATTCTCGCTCCATTTTTTTCTCCCATTTCAGATATGCCTCTGTATCAATATTGCCTTGAAAAGTATTCCTTCGAGACCCATAAGAACTTTCATACTTGTAGCTATACATGTTTACTGCAAACACAAAGGTTAGTAGATAAAAATTTTCCTCACACACTCCCTTACGTGTTTTCGCTCGAATCAATGGTTC
Organism: Panax japonicus; assembly: GCA_020205505.1. NCBI lineage: Eukaryota > Viridiplantae > Streptophyta > Magnoliopsida > Apiales > Araliaceae > Panax > Panax japonicus. Next base: position 17,088,897 of record CM035102.1, on the reverse strand, counting down.
ACTCGTGTATACTCTCAATAAATTGGCTTTTACCCTCGATTAATCTCACCACTAAGCCTTTTACCTCAAATATTCTCTCTAATAGGTTCTTATTGAATTCCCTAGCAAAATTCTTGGTTTTACTAATCAATTCAAAAAGTACTTATCACGAAACAAAATTATTGATGGTGTGACTATTAGAATTTCACAAATTAAATCACCGATCGATTGCCTTGTACTCCTCTTGTATGCTTCAGATTTGTAAATTGTAGCTCCGTTTCAGAATTGATGATGATGGAACGGTATGAACTCTTGGTTGGAATTTAATGATTTAATGGTGTGCTACAAATTGGGTTAGCACAATAAAATATGATTTTTTTTCTTTTTCTTTTTTTTTTCTTTTTTTCTTCTCTCTTTTTTTGCTCTTTTTTTTTGCTTTTTTTTTCTTTTTACAATATATATTTCGACAGAAAATTAATGATAAGTAACTTGCTAGAAAGGCTTAGCTTTGATACCAAATGATAGACTCCACGACACGCTTGCGTGAGGTGGTCGTCGCCCGGACCGTTTCTAGCACAGTTGTTGGGTGAATTGCTTGCAACACCTTAACCCCTCGTCTATACTTTAGACGGTAATCTTGGTACAATTGCTCGCGTTTGGAAATCTGCGTTGAATGAACACCAACGACACCTTGACCCCTCGCTTATATTGAAGCGGTAATCTCGGTACAATCGACGATTGATGCGGTAGAAGACGCCACACACAACTATGAATTGTTGTATGATAAGTCAAAATTGAATCTCAAAGAAAAAAACTAAGAAACTACTAATTTCTTAGGAATTCTTCAAAGAACCAAAAGTAGAGAATAAACTCACAAATATATTGAATAATAATAATAATGTGTTTGATTACATCAACTTAGACTTCTATTTATACTACTCAAAACAATTTAAATCCTAATAGGAATTTATAAACTATAACCCTAATAGAAGTCAATTAGAAAAAGAATTCTAATTAAAAGAAATCCTAATTGCAATAGGATTATAAAAATCTAAAAATCCTTCCAATGTTGTGTAAACAAAAATTCTTGGCCGCGTGGATAATCTGATAACTTGTCGCGTGAAGGCTGCTGAAACCATGTGAATTGAACTAAAATTGATACTCCGTTGCCAACTTTCCGTGTACTATTTGGACTTAAAATGCTCCAGCTTCTTGCTTGTTAACATGCAGACGTGGCCCCACTCACAAATATTCCGTTGAACATACTGACTCTATGCATTGCTTCATTTAATATTGAGAAGGCCCACTTACATTGCTATCTTTCATGATGCCTACTAATATGTTAAGTCAGTCCTGATAAGAAGAAAAAAAAACCGTGGCCCACATGATAGTTAATTAACAAATCAACCCACATGAATAATAAACTTCTTTTACATGTCATGGCATGGGCTGATTTAAAGTAGCATGGATGATGCTTAATTAGAAGGCCCAAATGAATATAAATTGACTTGTTGAATTGGGTCACTCCAATAATACTTAAATTGTACTCTCTTCAATAATCTTTAGCCCAATTAATTGAAATCATTTGTTGAACACTTGACACTCGAGTCGATAAATTGACGAAAAATTCTGACCCGGTCAATCTGTCATCAGTTTGTCTCCTTCCTCTCACTATCTCAGATAGTCTCCTTCAAATAGTACTTAGTTCACACAAATAGGTCATCTCCTTCACACAAATCAATCAATCTGAAAAGCAAATAATCAATTGAGCTTCTCCAGCGGACTTCGTCTCCTTCAATCCTTCATCACTGTTTAATTTCAGGTATTAATTCTATTTTTTAGGGTTTTGAAATTAATTGTTTTGTTTATGAGATTTAGAAGCATTGTTGAATTTAATTGGGTTTGATGACTGATTGAATAGATTTGTTTATGCTACTGTGGTCTGTGGATTTGTTTATGTTACTGTACCTGTTTATTGCTCTTGTCATCTCTGTTTTGAAAGGAAATTGTGTTGTGAATGTTTATAAATTATGCATTTAATTCATTTTCTAATTAGCAAATAGTACTTGTTAATAATCTGGTTCAAGTCTGTTGTGTTTGTTTTGCAATATTAAGACAAATTTTGATTGTATTGATTAGATGCTATCCTTTAGCCAACGAATGGGATGGGACAGATTTTTTACGAAAGTATCAATCAAGATTATAACTTTATTAATTAACATCTGGGTCAATTTTACTTTGAAAACAAAGAGATCAATATAATCTTTTTTCAAAATATATATATTATGAGAGAAATACTCTGTTTGTGTGAAAAATCACAAGATTATGTTGGAATTTTGCAGATTTTTAAATTTTAATTCACCATGGCTCCTAAAAAGTATGTCTGAATTTGAAAAAAGAAAAAGAAAGAAAAAAACGGATGAATTAGTTCAATCTCAAGTGGGTTCACTTGATAAATTTTTTGGTAGTAAGAAACAAAAGGAGAGTTCTAGTGTGGTTGAACAGTCAGAGAATGAAGAACAAATAGTAGATGGCGGATAAGATTGATTGTGCGGATATTATTAATACTTTTGCTGCTAAAACTGCAAGAAGGATGATATTCAAGTGATGTCTTTGAACTGATTACTTTTTTGACTTGGTGATAATGTGATATCTAAATGATGCTTTGAAAATATTGAAATAGTCGGTTATTATATTTGGTATTCTTTTGTATTGATGCACTTTTATTCAGTAAAAGTTCTTCGTTTTTTATGTTTATCTTATTAGCAATTCGCAAAAGGTCCATTTTGTTGTTGTCCGCTTTAGGCCCTTCAAAACTCAGGATCGGCCCTGATTATCAACAAAATATTCTCTTTGCGTCAAAAATTTTGAGCTTCATTTTCAAGAGACTTCAACTTACTCAACAGACCAGGTATCAGTTGAATGGCTCTCGGCTGCATCGGCGGATCATACCACATGAAATACCCACAACCATGAAGACTGTCAAAAAAGAATTTTTTTCAGAACAAACTGCATGTTAAATGAAATTGAAGAAAATTTACTTACCCTTGCAGTTTTACATCCATAAAATCGACGACTAGGATTCAAATAAAAGTTATCAACATAGTTGAGCGGTGACAATGGCAGTGAATAACTCCGGCCATTTAAGTTGACTATCCGACAAGTTATGGTTACAGATACAAGTATCTGAAAGGTGCATCAGGGATACAATACATCACATTAAATATTTTTTGTATTAGACTCCAATTACCACCGACATTGGAACCAAAACTTTTACAAACTCTCAGACTCAAATTATATATATAATATATGAAAATTAACTAACAAACCCCTTGCCCAACATTGTCCTAATGTCATGTAAGTTGCAACAGAACATATACATTGTCCTAATGTCACACCAAGTTTTCATACTGATTAATTGAGATGACCCAACATATATTTAACTTAACTTTCTTGAGAACCCATAAAAAGGAGTATGTTTATGTGGACTAACCATGTTCATAATTATTAGAAACTACAAATGCAAATCCAAAAGCAGGCTCATGCAGAAACTTCAAACCCATAAATGGGTTTGGCCATAAACTTCAAACTTAAGAAAGATTTTCACATAAAAATATGTTTGAAGACTTTTATTGTAGTCAAATCCTATAGCAGGGAAGCAATGAAGTAATAGCTTAGAATGGTTTGATTCAATCCTTTTGGATTTGACCTATTACATCCTTCATAAAAGGACACAAAAACTTATTTGTGATTTTCTTTTACCCACATTAATTATAAGATATTCTGATAACCTACTACTAATTATTCCCTACCAGGAGGAAAGAAAATAACAAAGTAGCTTACAGAAACTTTCAGAGTTGTTTTGAACGATATATTCTTTAGAACCATTAAATATTCACAATAAAGAAGCATTTTACCAAGTAAATTCAATTGATAATGACCATGCTTCGTCACCTCCCTAAACTCCTATAAACAATGTATGCAAGTAAAAACACTTTGACTGCACAAAATTTGATCCCCAGACATTATGCAAAATTAAGTAATTAACAGTGCATTAATGTTGAAATTTACGTTTTTTAGCAGTGAGCCTTCAAATATGGCAAGTATGATATCCAGGACATTAATCTTGCCAAGCAGTAAATGACAAACTCAAACAAGCTTATAAAGCAAGAAAAATAAATAATCTCAGAAGGAACAGAGAAAATTTTAAACCCACCTGATGTTTGTCAGTTTTTTTAAGTTTCAAATTTGACTCACTCACATTATTATTACATTAGTTATTCAAGGCGCACCCAATAGTTGCAAGTTAATGCGAACTAATATAATGATGAAAGATAGAAAATGAGACCCTAAGGCAAAAGGCTTGATGAATGGACATAACAACTAAAACAAGGGTAAGTACTGGAGAAAATGATAATCACTTTAATAGCACAATCTTCATTCAGTTCAAGCTCAAATTGTTACCCTAGAAACTAGCAGGACAAATTTGAGTACATAGTATGTTCATAGTAATGTAATGGTTTGGAGTTGTGTATAGAAACTAGCCCTGCCCTTCTAATTGACAAAATAAATTATTTAAGCCACTTGTTGTGGCTGTCAGTGTTCACAAAGTCCTACACTACAGCTCATGTTAGTTTTAACAGCCTATGCTTTACACTTTAAAGGTATAAAAATAAATAATCCCCCAAAAAAATATATAAGTAACCATCAAAAGAATCAATTTTACCGCAAATAGGTTCTAATTTTACTTTGAAACAATGGAAATTGAACTGCTAGAGATGCTGCTATCGAAGTCAGACCAAAACAAAAGCCTAGAAATACAATTGTAATGAAGAAAAATAGTTAAACCTGTTATCTGTAATATATAGTATTATTTAATAATGCATATAAATATAATAATAATAAATTATGCAAAACAAAACAATTTATAAAATATAAATCCGAGTCCTTTGAATTCACAAAGTCTCCTTAAAGAAAATTTATTCTCCCACATATTCTAAAGGTTAATTGAATAATTGCTTCCCAAGATAAAACGGATTTTCAGTTCTTAAATAGAAGCACTTCAAAATTAAGAACATTTTGAACCAATCTTTATGTTATGTACTAAAACTACATGAATAATGATGATGATGCATGAATAAAGTAAATTTGAAAAAAATGAAAATCCTTACTACTCTTACAGCACTTTGCCACTCTGTTGTCTTGTCAAACATGCACACTGCACTATGTTATTTTGCTTGTCAAAATTTGTAGGAAAAACAATGTATATTACTAGGAAAATAAGAACAGGAACGGCGGGAAGAAAAAGAAAACAGTTATACTTCATGCACGCCCATCTTCTTTAATTTATAGAAGAATTCACAGTTTATTATCGTTGGCGTTTTGACCCGACCCGCGCACAAACTGTTTTGACCCGAATCCGACCCGACCCGTTTTGACCCGAATCCGACCCATCAATTTTCTCATTCAATTCTTAATGGATTTGAACACATAAATATATATTTTTATCAAACCCATTTCCAACAATCCCCCACATGAATGTAAAATTGGCTTTACAATATGCAAAATATGTTATGAATATGCAGACACTAGTTCGAGTACATAAGAAAAGATATTTCATCAGGTTAAGTAGCCTAGAGGCTTTGAACTTGCCCTAGTAAAATCTATCGGATTTACTCGGCTAATCAGTAGATTTGAGGTCTTTGAACTGTCAGCTTTTTGTGTAAACCAAGACAATAGAATTCACAAAATATCTCTTCAGACATAATTGGTTCTCACGTTTGTGTTCATTTTGGCCTTGAAACACCTCTTGATTCCGTAAGTATATTAGAGAATTCAGCCTTTAAAATTCTCACAGAAGTGGCCCCCATCTTACTCACGTAGGTGACTTCTATCAAGAGTATCCTACAATACCCCACTTGAACATATTTCAAGATATAAAAGTCATTAAAAATGTAACTTATCCTGATTCTCGCGGCAGATGTGCACTGTCTCATAATACGAATGGTTAGAAGTAAATATCTCCTCAGTGCTTTACTGAGTACTACATAGTTCGGTTTGCCCATTGAACCTAGATCTTGGGATCTCCAGTCAGCTAGGTTGGGTTGCCACTATGACGACTCTTAGTTAAACAGTAGGCTTTAAACCCATTCCCCTCGATGATTTTTCCATTTGCTCTCTTATTAAACCTTTCGTAAGCGGATCCGCAATATTATCTTTAACTTTACATAGTCAATTGAGATAATTCCATTTGAGAGCAATTGTCTAACGGTATTATGTCTTCGTCGTATATAACGTGACTTACCGTTATACAAATGACTCTTTGCTCTTCCAATCGCTGATTGGCTATCACAGTGTATACATATAGCTGGCACAGGTCTTGACCAATTTGGAATATCCTCTAAAAAATTACGAAGCCATTCAGCTTCTTCTTCAGCTTTGTCTAACGCAATGAATTCCGATTCCATTGTAGACCTAGCAATACACGTTTGTTTTGAGGATTTCCAAGATACCGCTGCACCTCCAAGGGTAAAGACATATCCACTTGTGGATTTCGAGTTTTATTGTCAGATATCCAATTAGCATCACTATATCCTTCCAATACTGCTGGATATCTTGTATAGTGCAGTCCATATTTTTGAGTATGTTTTAGGTATCCTAAAACTCTCAAAATTGCTTTCCAGTGATCTTTACCTGGGTTACACATATACCTACTTAGCTTACTTACAGAATAAGCTATGTCTGGTCTAGTACAGTTCATGACGTACATTAAACTGCCTATTATACGAGAATATTCTAGTTGAGATATGCTATCACCTTCATTTTTAGCTAGATGAAGATTTATATCAATTGGGGTCTTATTTAGAATTATATTATACTTGTTAAATTTTTCAAGTATTTTCTCAATGTAAATTTATGAACAAGAAAACGATAAGCACTGCTGTTATTTGCATAACCAATGGAAACACAGTCAATTGTTTTTGGTCCTATCTTAACCTTTTTAGGTTTAGGAACCATTACCTTTGCTAGACACCCCCACACTCTTAAGTATTTGTAGCAAGGTCTATGACCTTTCCATAATTCATAAGGTGTTTTGTGTGTTTTCTTATGAGGTGCTCCAGAACTGTTCAACATAGCATTCAACATTTCTTTTAATGTCCAGTTCTTGCGTTCAGTAATACCGTTAGATTGAGGTGAATAAGGAGCGGTAGTTTGGTGAATAATGCCATGAGTAGAGCAGATCTCTTCAAATGGTGATTCATATTCACCACCTCTATCGCTTCTTATTGCTTTAATCTTTTTGCTAAGTTGATTTTCAACTTCATTTTTATAAAGTTTAAACATTTCTACAGCCTCATCTTTGCTTCTTAGCAAATATACATAACAATATCTTGTGCAATCATCAATAAATGTTATGAAATATTTTTTTCCACCTTTAGTTTGCACAAACTTTAAGTCACATATGTCAGTGTGAATTAAATCTAGAGGTTCAGTTTTCCTTTCAACAGAATGAAAGGGTAATCTTGTCATTTTTGATTCCACACAAATTTCACATTTATGTTTTAGATTAATATCAAATTTAGGCAAGAACTCTAAATTAATTAATCTACGCAAAGTATTATAATTAACATGTCCTAATCTAGCATGCCATATGTTTGAAGACTCTAACAAGTAAGCAGAAGAATTAATCTTATTATTATTAATAGACTTCGGTACAACAGTCATAACATTCATCTTAAAGAGCCCATCATTCATGTAGCCCTTTCCTACAAACATATCATTCTTTGTAAGTACAAATTTATCAGACACAAACACCAACTTAAAGCCATTCTTGCTAAGTAGTGACCCAGAAACTAGATTCTTCCGAATATCTGGCACATGAAGCACTTCATTCAAAGTCAGTTCTTTGCCAGATGTCATTTTCAGTATAATCTTTCCACGTCCTTCAACCTTTGAACTTGAGGAGTTTCCCATGAAGAGTTGATCATCATTTTCTACTGGTTTGTAAGTAGAAAACATCCATTTATTGGAACATATGTGGCGAGTAGCCCCGGTGTCCACGTACCACTCTTTAGGGTTTCTTACCAAATTGCATTCAGATACAACTGCAGAAAGATTAATGTCTGAAACATCTTCAGACAGCTTTTCCAGTTCAGTCACATTTGCTTGAGACTTCTGTTCTTTCTGGAACTTCTTTGGCTTGCGACATTCACTTGATTTATGTCCCGGAATACCATAATTGAAGCATTTTCCTTTGAATTTCTTCTTGGCCTTGAAAGCTTCTTTGCCTTCACGCTTCCTTTTGTTGTTGTTTGGTCTTTGTTCTACAACATTTGCCTTAGCTTTAATGAAATTCTTCCCACTTTTCTTCTCAGATCCTCGATTGTCCTCTTCAATCCTTAGTCGCACGATCAGTTCTTCAAGATTCATCTCTTTGCGTTTATGCTTCAGATAATTCTTGAAGTCTTTCCATGATGGTGGAAGCTTCTCAATCATTGCTGCAACTCGGAATGATTCACTTAATGACATTCCTTCAGAATGAATGTCATGTAGAATTACTTGTAATTCTTGAACCTGAGTGATAACTGCTTTGGAATCTACCATTTTATAATCAAGAAATCTACCGACAATGAATTTTTTCATCCCAGCATCTTCAGTTTTATATTTCTTATCTAAAGATTCCCAAAGTTCCTTTGCAGTTTGAATTGTACAGTACACATTATACAGTGTATTGTCTAATCCATTCATTACATAATTTCTGCAAAGAAAATCTTCATATTTCCATGCATCAATAGCAGCAACTTTCTCCTTGTCAGTTTCCCCTTCAACAAGAGTAGGACAGTCCTCTTGTAGAAACCGAGCCAAATTCAACGTGGTGAGATAGAAAAGCATCTTTTGTTGCCAACGTTTGAAATCAGTTCCATTGAACCTTTCAGGCTTTTCTCTATGAGACATACTCACGGCAGGAATGGTACTTGTAGATGCCATTTCTGTTATACAAAGAAGACAAATGCCAATAAACAGAAACAAGTTTCTGTTTGTACAAGATGTAATAAATTTTGTTTACAAATTTGTTTTTGCAGAATTTCTATATTAACACAATACTATATCTTAGCAATCAAAATAAACTGTTATATGAATTTGAAAACAATAACAGAATAGAATCTATTAATATGTAAACAATTTTCTGTTTACATTAAAACACTAATATTATATATACTACACATGTATATGTTTAAACAATATTAGAAATACATGCAATTTTTTAACATGTAATTTATATATAATAACAGAATATATAAATCAGTCAACAAAATTTCTGTTGAGAAAAAAAAACTTTTTTTAAAAAAAAACTTTTAACAATTTATTTTGCAGAAAATTCTATATGCAAAATAATGTAACACTTTGAGATCAGGAGCAGTATTATTGAGTTTGAGTGTTGACAGTCATGTGTCCAAGGGAAAACATGCAGAACATGCAAGCATAGTAATTATCAGAATAGTATATTAACACAAACTATGTAATTTTATGTGTTGAAATAAAACCGGATAAATAAAAAAAACCAATAAAGTGAGTGTCTGCAACTTTTGAGTGAACGCCTTTTAGTTTTGCAGAATATCCTAACATGCAAAACATGTATAACATGCAAAACAGAATAGCATGTATTATAATAATATATTATAATAATATATATAACATGTAATGAATTAACAGAATAAACATGCAAAAGACCAAAAAGGGCATATATATATTTTATTTGCAGATTGATTTGTAAAATAAAATAATAACGAAATAACAGAATATTAATATTCAGTAATTAAACAGAATATTAACATGCAAATATTTAAACAGAATATTGACATGTAAATACTTAAACAGAGTATTAACATGCAATTAATATATTAACATGAAATTTATATAATAACTATATATATAAAACAATTAATATATAATATAAAATTAACATGCAAAAATTATTCTGTTAAAATTGTTATCTCCGTAATATATATATCATAGGAAAAAGAAAACAGTACACTTCTGTGCAGAATTAAGAATATATTATACACGTGTGAACCATATGAACTCAAGTAGTAACATAATTGCAGTGAGTGTGTATTTAATAGGCCAAACCAATAAATTAGTAACTAATTACTAATACTAGAATTACAACATATTAATAAATTTAATTGCATTCACGATGTTAATATGTAATATTAGTACACATCATTTAAGTGCATTCAAACATATTAATATGTAATCACGATTTTCTGTTAAATTAAATTATATAAATTAAATGCTACTATATTTACAGAAAATTAAACTTGCTTTAAGATTGTTATCTGTAATATATAGTATTATTTAATAATGCATATAAATATAATAATAATAAATTGTGCAAAACAAAACAATTTATAAAATATAAATCCGAGTCATTTGAATTCACAAAGTCTCCTTAAAGCAAATTTATTCTCCCACAGATGCTAAGGGTTAATTGAATAATTGCTTCCCAAGATAAAACGGATTTCCAGTTCTTAATTAGAAGCACTTCAAAATTAAGAACATTTTGAACCAATCTTTATGTTATGTACTAAAACTAAATGAATAATGATGATGATGCTTGAATAAAGTAAATTTGAAAAAAAATGAAAATCCTTACTACTCTTACAGCACTCTGCCACTCTGTTGTCTTGTCAAGCATGCACACTGCACTATGTTATTTTGCTTGTCAAAATTTGTAGGAAAAACAATGTATATTACTAGGAAAATAAGAACAGGAACGGCGGGAAGAAAAAGAAAACAGTTATACTTCATGCGCGCCCATCTTCTTTAATTTATAGAAGAATTCACAGTTTATTATCGTTGGCGTTTTGACCCGACCCGCGCACAAACTGTTTTGACCCGAATCCGACCCGACCCGTTTTGACCCGAATCCGACCCGTCAATTTTCTCATTCAATTCTTAATGGATTTGAACACATAAATATATATTTTTATCAAACCCATTTCCAACAAAACCCCTACCGAATCGAAGTCGAAATCAAGGTTTTGGTCTAAGTCGAAGTCGATTTGGACTGAAATAGGAGATGACAAGTGCCGATCTGTTCAACCTAGATGCCGAATCGTGAAATAGGTGAATCGTGATTTCGAATGAAATAGGTGAAATAGATGTCGATTTGAACTGAAATGAGTGAATCGTGATCTGGTTTTTTTTTTTTTTTTTTTATCGATTTTGGATTTTGTAGATAGAAATTTCAGGATTGTTTTGTTTTGGAGAGAGAAAGAAAATGCGTGATTTTCAAATTGGAGCCAAAATTATGAAGCATTATATAGGGAATGCTACTTAAGAAATATTGCTACTTAACATGATTGCTCTTGAACGGCTCTTATATATATATATATATATATATATATATATATATATATATATATATATATATATATATATATATATATATATATATATATATAGGGGAACGATCCATAGCATCTATATGCTATGGGTTAAATATTGGCATATAGGTTGTATTCCGTCCGTTTTATAAATGAAGGGCTGGGATTAAAAGATATAATGTCTCGTCCGCTAGTATTACTAGCGGATGCTTAAAGTAAATTTTATGGACCCTTATGCCCTTAGCCACTGCGAATAAAGCCAATTTCAAACCAGCATGGTCCGCTAGTATTACTAGCGGATGGAAGTCAAAGAGCTCGTCGGCGGAGAGAGAAATTTGGTCATTGTCCAAATGTCCACTGAAATCAAAGGCGAATTCGGTTTGGTAATCAAAAACAGTGTGCAATTAGAAAATGCGAACTAAAGTGAAAAAAAGAAGAAATTAGTGGTCGTGAATCTCAGTGAACATTTGGACATTTGGACAATGACCAAATTTCTCTCTCCGCCGACGAGCTCTTCGACTGTGGCAAAATAAAGCCATTAAAACGCTTGCAAAATACCGAAATTAGTGGTCGTGAATCTCCAAAATCAACACCCACACAAAATATTGATGAAGCAAATGAAAGCTTAAGCTCGAAACAGAGATCCTCTGTAAATTCAAATTCGGGTTCGTGCTCAATTTGGTATAGAAAATGGAAGCTCAAGGATTTGTTACTGTTTCGAAGTGCTTCGGAGGGTGACAAAGAAAAAAATGGCATGTTGAAGAAAAGTGAGAAGGAAGATGGGAAGGATTGGAGTTTCCGGTCGACGGATAGTGGTGGTGGTGGTTCGGTGTCCAGTCGGCGGCTGGAAAAGGGGCTGGTATCGGCGCACGAGTGGCATTATACGGTGAACAGGGCTGCGGCGGAGGAGATGAGGAAGAAGACTTTCTTGTCGTACAAGCGAGGTTTATTGGGGTGCTTGGTGTTCAGAATTCCCGGTGTTCATCAACTTTCTACTAGGGGATCTAGTTAACTCTTTTTCAATATTTTCCATACTTCTTAGTTATAAATTACAATATTTTATAATGAAAGTCACGGTCAGTTGCAGACTTTCACCCACCAAAAGTCTTATATTGAATTTTTGCAGGTTGACCGTGGTATTTCTAGCATTCGATGTGTTCTTCGCCATCTTTTGTGTTGTTCCATCCGCTAGTATTACTAGCGGACTATGTTCCTTACTGACTTCCATCCGCTAGTAATACTAGCGGACCATGCTGGTTTGAAATCATGTGGCTAAGGGCATAAGGGTCCGTAAAATTTACTTTAAGCATCCGCTAGTAATACTAGCGGACGAGGCATTATATCTTTTAATCCCAGCCCTTCATTTATAAAACGGACGGAATACAACCTATATGCCAATATTTAACCCATAGCATATAGATGCTATGGATCGCTACCCATATATATATATATATATATATATATATATATATATATATATATATATTAACAAAAATGTGGCAAAACAAAAAACTAAAATCCAATTACACTTTGTAGGTAATAAAAGCAAATCCTTGAAACAACAGTAATTGATTAAATGATTTCTTAATATATCTTTGAACAAAGATAAATTAAAAAACAAAAAGTGACGAAACAAATAAAATTAAATACAGTTACCAGACGGTCAGAATTACCACGGTTGCAAAAATCAATACCAGGGACAAGACCCTCAACCCAAATAGTCTCTCCTTGTAGTGAATTGGACGTGACCCCAACAACCTGGCTTTTAACCCAGCTAACCTCAAGACCCGAGAGATATTCCATCCGTTCCTTAATATATTAAGGTCGTTTTAGAGTTGTCCACAAATATTAATAAAATAATTGTAAAGCATTAAATATATTATCAATTATCTATATTACCCTTATATTAAAAAAAGAGAGTGCTATTTATAGGGCAAAAAATAGTGAGAGAACCAAAGTTATATTTATTACTTGAGATAATATTGGAAACTAAGCAATTAATGCTTATTTGAAATTCCCAAATGACTTATATTTAGGAACAAAAATATTTCTCTAAAACGATTTATATTAAGAAACGAAGGGAGTACAATGATAAAAATGCATCATTCAACAGAGAGCAGATCGAAGTGTTCAGTAGATTAATAAGAAAGAACTATTTTGTAGAAGATGAATAGGGAGAAGATGAACTCACTTTTTTCACCATTTTGTTTAGCCAACTCCCCGTTGGGAAAAGTTTGGCTAAAAACCCAAATTTAATATGTTAGATGGAAGAGTTTGGGTAAAATGCCGATATATATATATATATATATATATATACTGTCTGGATCTTAAACTCACCCCTTATCTAGCTCATCTTGCTCACCCACTTTAGCGACAGACCGGGCGACGATTTGGTCCGTCGTTGTATGTTCGGTCCGTCGCTATATGTTGTCCGTCGCTAAAAGCTAAGACGACGGTTCTACATATAGCGACGGACCGAATCGTCGTCCAGTCCGTCGCTAAAAGGGGGGTGAACAAGGTGAGTTAGATAAGGGGTGAGCTAGATAAGGGGTGCGCTTAAGATCCAAACCGTATATATATATATATATATATATATATATATATATATATATATATATATATATATATATATATTGTTAACGTCAAATTTTGTATGCCTGACGAAATCACCCAAAATAGTAGGCCAAAATCGCGCTAACGGTTGATTGTATAATTGATTGTATTGTTGTGCAATCAAACTCACGAAATACACTCACAAAAGCATAAATAAAGGAATATAAAGTATGAACACAAGATTTACGTGGAAACCCAATTGGGAAAAAACCACGGAGAGAGAGTGTGCAATCCACTATAATAATATTGGGAGTACAAGTTGTGTATTTGTGTTGTATCTCTCGTGTTCTCTCTCCTCCTTTGTCTCTTCCATTTATTGTTGTATTTAAAGATGCCATATCCACCTGAATCCAATTAGGAGTAGGAGTCTGTTAGTTCCTAGTAGGCACAATAGATCTAGAAGGGGGGGTTGAATAGATCATTTTTATTTTTAAAAACTTTTTTGGTTTATTTTGTAGTGCTAATAATTTAGCGTATGACAAACATAAGAATCTTTTCAAGCACATCGGAATAAGTAAAAGATCCCCTTCATTGATATATTCATAATCATACATGTATTGTTCGTAGAGTTAGTTCAGTGATGAGTAGTTAAAACATACATAGCAGTTAAAGCAGTTAATGTACATAATGTAAATGACATAAAGTAAGAGAAACAAGGGGTTTTAAGTGGTTCAGAGTCTCAAGCTCCTAATCCAATCTTCTGCTTTCAACTAGCAGGATTTCCACTAAGGAAGGGCATCACCCATAATCACTAAGATTCCTTCAAGGCCAGTAGCCTTGGAACTTCAGTTCATTAAGAACTCTTCAAGGCCAGCAGCCTTGGAACCTCTCTAGTTCCCTAGGAACTCTTCAAGACCAGTAGGCTTGGAACTTCATTTAGTCCCTCCGGACAAGGACCCCTCAGGCCCTGGCTTATTGTTGTTGTAGTTATTGTTGTTGTTGGTGCTGAGCTGCTAAGATGTCTTTAAGCTTGAACATCTTATGTACTTAATAGCTTGGCGTGGTCCTCTTTACATTCTGCCTTTAGTCTGGACCACATCTTCTCTGGTGCAGCTGATCATCACTCTTTTCTGCTCATTTTTATCTGATGTCAACTGTGCACCATCACCATCTGGATTTTCTAAGTCTCTGAGCTTTTGGTAAACTTTGTCTGGCACTTAGAAATCCTTGAACCCTTTTTGAATGTTTTGCAGACATGATTCTGCATCTGTTCTTTTTCAGTTTTTGGTTCATGGTG
This sequence comes from Panax japonicus, assembly GCA_020205505.1. Classification (NCBI taxonomy): domain Eukaryota; kingdom Viridiplantae; phylum Streptophyta; class Magnoliopsida; order Apiales; family Araliaceae; genus Panax; species Panax japonicus. The sequence goes on along the minus strand of CM035102.1, from coordinate 17,073,678 downwards.
ATTTGTAGAGTGGCTCTCTTGATCTTCTTTGTACCCTGTCACTTTTCTAAATGCTATCTCCTTGGCCTTCTCAGCTCTCAGCTTAGCTGCCATCTTCAGTGGCATTCTCTTCTTTGTTGAGTGAAGCTCTAATCTGTTTAAGTCCTTCTTCAAAGTTGCTTCACTTCCACTTATGTAGTCTCACTGTCACTGAGACTTGTTCTGTTAATCTTTTCGTGGACCTCGTAGAGTCAACAATAGCCTTCAATAACTCAACGATTCTGTAACATGACAATCATCAGCGTCTTTTGATCTTTGAAGCTTTGTTGATTTATACTCCTTCCCAATCTTCCCGTTGGAAAGTAGCCGTTAAAAGCTTTTTGAATTGCTTCGCAGATCTCAAGCTATTTGATGTAGACTAGAGATGTGACATGACATGACTTCCTGACACTGCAGTCTACTGTTTCACCTACCCCATCATAGATGTCACTTTTATATCTAGGGCATTTAATCGACTTTATTACCTCCTTCTGATTTCTCGATCAGAGGTTTTCCTTTTGCATCGATGCTCTCAATAAGCTTTGTTCGAATATCAATCTTTGGGTTAAACCATTGCCAATGCTTCAATCCTCAGTTGTTCGAACTCTAGGATTCTGATGCACATCTTCTTGGACCTGATCATAGTGTCTAGTTGACAGGCAGAGATAACACTACGATCTTGAATAGTGTTCATTAGTTCTCCAATGTGGAACACCTATTCCTTTTCTTGTGCAGTGCTTCAACACTTCTGTTTGCCTCGACTGCTCTCAGATACTGATGGCTTGACTCTTTGTTCTGCCCCCTTCTGAACATCAAGACACTTCAAGTTTGTGGCGTGTTCAGCTCGCTTTCTTCTAGTGATCTCTCGTTCACTTATCATCAATAGACTGACCCAATTCTTAATCACTTTAGCCTTGTTCTTCAGAGGCTGACCAATATCTTTGTGTACACTCCATCAGTTCCTTCTTTTTCTGACAAACACTATGATCCTGGTTGCTTTTAAAATCATTGTCTTCTATTTTCTTGACAGCTACTGCACTTGCTGACTTTTCTTAGTCAGTTACTGAAGTCTTCTTCTGATCAACTTGTGGAAGACTTCTTCTCGAATGACTTCACAAGTCAATCCGGATGTTGATTGAGTTGGTGCTTAGATCTACTGTTAGCTTACATGCCATTCGTTGAGTGCTCTCTGGTTTCCTTTAGGTGGGATGTATCTTTGCAGTACCAACCAGAGGCTTCGTTCTTTTGGATATTTTGGGAGTGCTCAATTATTGAGAATCGTGTTTGCTCTACGATTCTGCCTTGGCATTGTGAGCACATCTATTGAAGTCTCAGTCCTACACTCTACGATTCAGCTTTGGCTGTGCAGACACTACAACTCCGATATCAGATCTTGACACTCTACGATTTCTATCGTTGTGCTTGATGTTTTCCTCTGATCTTTCTCGACTACGATCTCTGCCTCTAATGCGATCAGTAGATTCTACGAGTCTAAGTGTAGTCTACAATTCTTGACTTGACTTGACTTGGCATTGTGAGCACATCTGTTGAAGTCTCTGTGCATGACTTCCTCAGCAGACTTTGGCTCAGAGGAAGTTCTACTCGATACACTACGATCCTTCCTCGTCTCTCCTGGAAGTCTACGAACTCTAAGATTTACTATCTTACAGACTACAATTTTGCCTCGACAGCTCTCGAGTTTTTCTTGACTCTCCTGGCAGACTACAATTTAGGGTGCAGTGCTCGACGATCAGACAAATCTATATATTACATCATAAGATCAACCTAACATTCTTGATCTTTTTATATTTATAGTCCTTGTACATCATTTCTTTTTAATGACTTTACAAAGTTGTTTTGCTTATGTAGGATCAATCTAACACATTTAATCAATTCATTCTAAGTCCTTATACATATGTTTCTATTATCTATCAAAAGACTTTACAACTTTTCTTAATATAAGCATACTTGCATATTCATTCATATATATATATATATATATATATATCATAATCAAATCATATATAAATAGGAATATCATTCACATGTTTATTCCTGATAATCTCCCCTATTTGATTATGACAAAAACAATAAGTGCATATGCATGTTATGAATGAATCTTATATATAGTGAGCAGCTGTATTTCTAAAACAGATAATCATGAATGTCATTTATAATGATGTGAAATTTAATACACTGATATTTTACATCCTGGATCCAGAATATACCTAACTAGTTAGAGATGTACCAATTTGGCTCCATGTATGCTTCCAGGATGTTTGTTGATCAGCTATTCATCTATTTGATCTTCTTGCACCTACTCACCCTGGGACGTTGATTTCATTTCTTTTGTCCGCTCCCCCTAAGATGTATGCTTCTTTTCTTCTTCTTTTGGCTCCCCCTTAGCCTTTGCAAACACAGGCTTATCATCCTTTGGCTCCCCCTCAGATGATGACCCAGCTTCTTCTTTTCATGTCTTTTTCTTTGTCTTCTTTTCTTGTTTCTTTCTGCTCTCTCTTGAATGCCTCTTACTGTGCCTCTTTTTATGCCTCTTTTTCGCCCCCTTTTTGTCATTAATCACTTGAGAGAGCTGTTCCATGTTGGACATAAGCTGCTCCATCAGATAAGAGGAGTTAACAACTTCAATCTTAAGTTCTTGTTAGCTCAGCTCAAGTTGCACAGAGAAAGACTGATTCATATTGTCAATCTTGTCAGAGAGGACTTGGAGTTGTTCTTCATTTGCCTTCTATGCTCATAGTGCATCTACCTTCTGATAATTCATGGCCTTCAGATAGATGTGATCTCTCTCTTTAATTTTGAGAGATACATCAACCATCGTTGCTTGGAGTTTGTCTTGAACTAAATTATCTCCTGCTTCTGTCAACCTCTTTGAGTCTTTATTGATTAGAGATATCTTCTCAATCAGCTCGTCAGAATTCTTCAATAGTTCCTGTTCCATAGGATTTTAGTCATTTGGTTGGGCAAACTCTTGTTGAACACCAGATTGGACTCTACGATTTTCATCCTTGGACAGATTTTCGAAGGTGTTGAGAATCTGAAAAATTGTTGAGTACCAATCGCTATTGGTGGATGAAGAAACGTCGGGTAATTGTGCTTGAGCAGATGGAGGCTTCTCATTTTGGACTTGAATGCCATCAGTAGTAGAGTGAAAAGACTCTATGATTATCTCCTTGGTCATGATCCTTCTTCCTTCAGAGTCCACTCTACGATCATAAGGAATATAGTGGTTGCCAGCATATTTGTAGACTTTGTAGTGGGGCTGGTCTATGATCATCATTGGGAAGTTCTGAGCGACCAGTTCTAGGCTTGGAATTTCTGGAAGTACTTCTGGTGGTTCATTCAAGGCTTCCATTTCTATTCTTCTGTTACTCCTAGCTAGAGAAATGACATGCTGATCTTCTGGTTCTTCTGATTCCTGATGTGCAGAGTCAGAATCTCCATTTCTTCTCTTTCTGAGCCTGAAACATTCTGATCAGATCTATCAGTGAATCCTTATTGCTGTATTTCATTTCCAGAACCTTCTTCAGCAAGATCTTCCTTGGATTCATCTTTTACATTACTAGTCCCATCTTCAGCACTTTCTTCATGTGATTCAAATTCATCATCACTTAATTCAATGACTGCAGTAGAGTGATCACTCTTCTTTTTAGAGGAAAATTGAGCAAGTAATCTGTAGCTCTTCCTTCTTCTTGGAGGTTCAGCTGTGGGAGAGTCAGACTCTTCTTCCTCTTCAGACTCTGAGGCCTTTGAATCATCAGGCAAACTTCCTTGACTTTTAGCATTGGCAGGGGCATGTCTTTCTTCTTCTGAATCAACATCATTTAACACATCATCTGGGTTTGTTGGAGCATTTTCATTTGGAGATGTAGTTGGGTCATCTTGTAGATTTTCTTCATCATCAGAGTGAATGCTCTAAGAGTTAGCCACAGGGCTTGTGTATTCTTCTTCATCAGCAGATTCTGCATTTTATTCCATGAATTCAACTTCACCTTCATCGCTGGATTTGTTCTTTGGGGACTCAGTCTTGAGACCATCAGTTCCATTTTCTTCTTCTGACTTTACGTTCTCCTTTTCGTCAGATGTACTTTCTCAGTAAATTGGGACTGGTTTATTTACCATATTAGCTTTCCTTCTGGATGGCCCTTGCAGTAATATGTTACTTCTCCTCTTTGTGGTCTCTGCAGTTGAGACCTTTTCATCTTTATCCTTGTCTTCTGTGGAGAGACTTCTTGGTATGGACTCAGTTTTCTTCACACCTTTGGATTTCTTCCTTGCTGGTGTGGTTGCTATTTGTACAGATTCATCTGATTCTGAGCTTTCCACCTCTTTCACCTTCCTTTTCTTTGCAGAGTTCTTTCTGTTGCTCTCAGTTGTTGTTAACCTCCTGTTTTCCTTTGGGTTTTTCTTCCATTTCACAAACAGTTGTGGAGACATTACTTTGTGAACATTCAGAGGTTCTCCCTCATCATCCTTGATCTTGCTTCCCAGCTTCTTCTTTATCACAATACTCAGCAGTCTTCTATGAAACACCTTTGTAAGTGGTTTTTCTGTAGACTTCTTCAACTCAGCCATTTCTACCCATTTTGAGATTTGATCGAACAAGATAACTCCAAAGTTTATTCGCTTCTTCAGAACTATTGCAGACATAATCTTCAGTTGTTGATCAAGCACAGTGTCATGTGTCGTATCCTTTCATAGTATACATTTGCCTACTATCTCAGCAAAGAACTCGAATTCCTCAGGAAACTCCTTTTTCTTCATGTCCTTCAGACTAGGATTTCTTTGATCCCTCATAATCTTATTCACTTGTTCAGTGTCGATCTCATCAAGGCTTTTGAGTCCTAGGTCAGGAAAACGTAAGCATCGATTGATATCTGATGATTTCAGTTTTAGAGACTAACCTTTGACCTTGGTAGAAAGGGTTCCGACATTTATGGATGCATTTGAGTAGAACTCTTTAACCAGTTTAGTATATACTCAAGTGCTTACCTCAAGACATTCTGAGAATCCAGCTTTCTTCACAAGTCCAAGAATGTCTCTGAACTTCTTTTTCGGATTTCTCAAATGGCTTGGTTTCGTGCTGAATGCTAGTGATTACTCGCCAATCTTCCATTTGAATGATTCGAAAAATATGAGTATTGATTGAAAGAGATTTATGAGAGAAAGCTGATTGTGATTTGGACAAGGCTCTGGAGGTTTAGTTGATTTTGGTTTCGAAGAGGATTCTAGGGTTCGAAAATGGGAGGGAGAGAGGTTCGAGCTTCTGATAAATGTTTGCAAATTTTGAATTTGTCTTTATGGCAGTTCCATCTGACTCTGCATAAGCTATGATGTGTCAACCAACCATTGGTTGCACGATGCCTAGTATTGAGCTGTAACTCCCCCATTACTTCTTCAGTTTAATGTCCCTTTTTAAAACAAATAGGCGTCAATGACGTGGATTGACCGTTGACCATTTTGGTTCATAGAGTAGCATGGTAAGGCAGCTATGGACTCTATGTTTTCCTTTGTTGGCTTAACTATCATCTTTTGAGAGATGTTGCAGTGGATGGTTTTGACATTAATCCTCATCTTGAAGCTGTATAGCTTGACCACTGATGTACCTTATGAAGGCTTGAACACTTTTCTTCAACAGGATATCTTTTTAACCAACATTCGAACTTATCTCCTCATAATCTGAATGGTTTGGCAATTATCTAGTTCTTCTGAGCTCCTCATGATCTAGTGTATTCACTGGTAAGACCACGATCGTCGAGTCTGCTTCTACGATTGTTGAGGTTACGCTACGATCGTTGAGGTTGCATCACAATTGTTGAGTTCTCTTCAAACACTACTCTACAATCGTTGACACTGTCTTGGTCCTTAAAATAAACTTGATCAAGCAATCCTTCTAGGTTAAGGTAGCTCAGGAAGGGCCAACCTCTTAGAGTGAGCTTAGGTTCAGGATTGTCCCTAAGGCGCTTTCCAGATGAAATACTTTAGAAGTGAATTGCGTTGATATCTCATTTGGCCTTTTCTGCTGGGGAGTTCCTCTGCCAACTTTAGACATCTGTATTTGCTGTAATTGTGGTTTCCTCCTGCTCTTACACTACGATAAGATGTTTGATCGTAGGTACTCCACGATTTTGAGTTGGGTGACTGATAGGTTATCAGTAGTATGTTTTGAGATGTTTCTACTGACTATGGATCTTCATTTGGTTCATCTGCCACAAAATTTTGGGACTCTGTAGCTGGTACATTGCTTCATAGTATATCTCTGATGTTTTAGAGCTTCTGTACTGTTAGCAGATTACTGCTACACCATAGTTGATACTGTCTTCTCAGAGAGACATAAATTCTTCTTCTTCATGTGTAGCAGAAGGTAGCCATGCATATCTCATTCTGGCTGAAGTCATTAAATCTTCTTTTATCGTAGAAATGGGCATCTTCAGGGTTGAACATTCTACGATCCATTGACAGTACTATGAATGTAGTCTTCCTTGTCAGTTTGTGCTTGCTGAGTTCTGCTTCTATAATGAGTTCCTCATGATTGATGCTAGATGATCCTCTGATGTGAACTTTCTTGAGGATTCTTCTCATATGATGTGCTTTGCATGATTGAGCATATATGACCCTTTTCATCTTTAGTTGAATGGCCTGCTTCCATACAAAGATCAGCAGCCATGTGAGCTTCATTCAGATTGGCTCAGTAGGTCTTCAAGGACAGGCTTTGACATATAGGAGTTTTATTAGAAACATTTCTGAACTGTCTTAAGCCTTCTGTTGGTTGAATCTTCTTGACTAAAGTCATCTTCTTCAGCATTCCTTAGTGTGGCCAGATAGACCAAGTACCTACAGGTTATAGATTTCTATTTTTGGTACCCATAATTAAATGGGTCCTGCTAGGTTAGTTTTCTAAACCCTAGTTCCTCATATATTTGGATAATCATCATATTGATCACCAACATTCATATTCATGCATGTAACTAATTTAGATAATACATTTTGAGATGCATGATGGTGAGTGTGTGTAAGATTTGCTATTTTAATAAAAACACTCATTTTCTTTGATGGTTTCATCATTTGCTTGGTTATGTTCACATGATTTAAATGTTTACAGAGTGAGAATCAACTCTACGATTTATTTGTATCTGGTTGATTCATGGAGGTGATCAGTTTCTACGAATCTTCAAGATACTCTTGTAGAACTGATCATACTCTATGGGTTATTAGTGTAATAACCCGATATTTTCTATATAAATAAATCAGAAATTTTGCGTATAATTTTTTTTATTAATTAAAATAAATATGGGGAAATATGTGTCAAGATAATGTGTGTGTATATATATATGTGTGTGATAAATAAAATATATTTATTACATGAATAATTACAAATAATTTTATTTTAGAATTATTGATTATTATAAATTATATTTTTATAATAAATAATTTTATTGTAGAAATATTTTATTATTTATTTTTCAAAGAAAATATGATATTATATTATTTAAATAATATATGGAATGATTATTGTAATTATTATAATTATTATTATTTATATGAATTTTAGCTCAGATTATTAAGTTAAGTATTTTGACTTAATTAATAATGCTGTTTATGCAAGGAAAATCAGATATGGAATCCAAACCCTAATCTTAGATTTTGATCAATGAATGAGAATGATAATATAATATTAATTATATTTTGATTTTTCAGTGCTATAAATATGTACTGTATACGTGGACTGATAATGGTTGACCAATTATGGTGTTATATGACAAACCCTAGTACCACTGTGTGAAACCCTAATTTAAAATATAAATTAGAGTTCAAGATTGTTGGGTAATCGTGATAATGTGATTAATGTCTGATATTATAAATATAAATGCTAATTAGGTAAACCCTAATTTTTGACTCAAAACCCTAATTGTGAAATTAAAACCCTAACTGTCAAATTGGGAAGCCCTAATTGCTAATTTAGGATGTTTAATGCTAATTAGTGGACTTTAATACCCTAATATTCATGAATAATGTAATTAAAAACCCTAATTACAAATTGTTAATCTTAATTATTGAATTGTTAACCCTAATTAGTAAATTATTAACCCTAATTATCAAATTGGTGCCCTAATTGATAAATTAGTGATCTTAATTATAATTAGTGAATACCTAAACCTAATTTTTAAGTTTATATAATTAGGAAACCGAAACTAATTTAGTAATCCTAATTTGTGAAATTTTAGAAACTAAAATTTCCATTTTTAGCCTTTTCAAGAAATTCTTAAATGCTAATACACAAAACCTTAGGGTTAAACCCTAAGAGTCAAACCCTAAGGGTTTGCTAAGTTATCATCATGCCATTAAAATTGCTAGCCAAAAGACCATTTTTCCCTTATTGCATTATTAAAGCTAACTTGTATATTTTGTCTTATTGGAGTTGGTGAACTACCCTAAACCTAGCCACGTGCTACTAATTCAACAACTTAGCCTTTACACAATCCAAATACATTGCATATGAATTATATATATAGATCAAGAGAGAGAAATGCTACTAACTTTGCTCATTTTACTTAATAACACTCAACCAACTCTCTCTCAAAACCCACGAATTTCTAAGGCATTTCAGTCACAAAACAAAGCCCCACTACCTCCAATATCAAATCAGAAAGTCAGATTCAAGCATAACTTAAGAAAGGTATTAAACCCTAAGTCAAATCTGATCTTGAATGCCATGATAGATGTTAGATTTTTGTGTTTAAATGTGTAGTATATAGTGTTAATCGATGATTTGGGTTGGTAGAAAGTGGATCTATAATATCTAGATATTTGAATTGCAAGATTTCTAATATCAGGGAAAATGAGAAAAATGGTTTGACAAGCTAATGTCAGGTCCCATAGATCTCAGTCTGTTTATGTTTTTGTTGGTTTAAAGGTTTATATTTGTAGTTTGTTATGTGATCTATCATTTGGAATTTTATTCAAGGTTAGAGCATGAACAAGTTGAAAGATATGGGTGGTTAAACCCCATTGACTGATAATGACTAGACAAAATCTGGGTAACCCAGATCTTGCCCAGAAACGGCCTGACAACGTTTGAAATCGACTAGATCTTGCTTCTGTTGGTTGTATTGTTGTTGCTGTTGTATCTAAATTGTATCTGGGTATATGTAGTACCTGTTCATACCATAATATCACTTAAATGATAGACTGATTTGACATAACAGCTGGTCAAACAAGCCAAGACGAACACATTTTCTGTTTTTGGGTAACCTAGAAAACATATGAATGTGTTGCCTGACATGGTTTGACCGGACCTTATCTGCTCATTGTGTTATTTTTAGAATGATGCTATGTAATAGTGTTGTAGCCTTACATGTTTTCTCCACACTGAAGGCTTAAGATCACATAAACATCAAAAGGATTGCAAGTTGTGGAAGCCCAAAGTGGACAGGTCGAACTGTTATTCATTTCTGGGTAACCCAGAAAATGAAGAACAATTTTGACAGTAACTTTGAAGGCTTAGATCTACTTATTGTGATGTTGTTTGAACATGTTTGTTGTTGGGTCTTGTAGTGTTACAGGTCCAAAAACTGTGACGCCCCCGAATTCAGGTACTTGAAACCCGAAATCGGTGCTTCACGATACCATTTCTATGAGCGGAATAATACTAATAATAATAACAATAATATAAATTTTTAAACTTAATTTACATATTATCAGAGTTTAGTTCCCAAGTACGAAACCTTTAAACATTCGTTACATGATAATAATAATAATATTTATTATCCTTATCATAAAGTCAGACTATTACATAGAATAGCTTAAACATTTAGTCAGCAACTTTTCCTTTCCCCTTGTTCTTGGCAGATCCTTCGGGTTGTTCACACTTAGCTGAAAACATTTAAAATTAAGCAAGAATGAGCATTCGAGTGCCCAGCAAGTAATAGCAACAATACTAATAAACTGAAAGGATTAAATGTTTTTTTTGAAAAATACTTCTACAACGGATCAACAGTTGTGAAGTAAGCTGAACCAATAATCAACAACATGTCATTTCGATTTCAAATTTTTGAAACTACATATTGTCTATAAATAAGAATCAGTTGACAAACTATGAACATTATTTTCTATTTTTGAAAAGGTTAAACAGAAATTCATCTGTAAACCGACATTGCTTACGGGCACGGAGGGTGATCAGCCCCGTTGTACCCTGTATTGATCAATACTACATTGCTAGAACGATATTTTCGTTCATCCTTTATACGCCTTAGCGCATAAAAATTTCCCATATTTGGGATGTTCATAACAGTCTTGAATCCAAACCAAAACAATTCGGTTGTATAATAGTATAGTTTATCTTGTTCAACAACAACTTTAAATTTTTGTCTAGCCAGATTAAATAGCTTAGACGACTTTTAATTCAACATATATATACTAGACACCGATAAGTACGTATCAACATGTGATAAAATATAATGATTATCCAAGTGGGGACACTTGTATAATCATGTTATAGAAATTAACGAACATAATAAATAACTTGATCAATAATAACAGAGTAAAGGAACTTGTACCACAATTATTGTTTAATAGCTTACTTATACAGATTCATTGCATAAGTATATACAACGGTTGAAATATTTGAACAATTGAAATGAACATTTCAGATATTATCTTACGCATGTCCGTTGCATAAAGTAAATGCAAAGGGTTAGATACTTGCCTTGTTTGCTGCTTACACAACTTAGATATATCTTTTCTATCAAGTCCTATCATTAAATAAATCATTGTCTGATTAGAATAATATATTATATCATATAATACTGCTTATTGCAGTCAGCACATTCCTAATCACATTGTCACATAACTTTAACACCATTGAATCACAAATAAACAGTTATCCAGTCAATCTATCTAAGTCCAGTCAATTTATCGGGTAATTATCGAGTTGTGTATACAGTTGATCAATATCCATTTGGATATCTTAAACACCCGTCGCACTATTTTTCATGGCTTTATAATAATTTTTAAACAATTATTACCATTTATCATAATTTTGAAATATCAGAATCATTATTAAATGATTTAAATAATAAACAATTCTATTATCATTAATAATAAACTATTAATGAAACCATTGCCAAAATATTAAAGTCATTAATAATAACTTAAAATATTTTTAAAACATTTAAAATCATTCTTAAATAATTACCATTAATATTAAAATATTAATGTACTATTTATCTAAATATTAAAAGTTATTAATTATAACACTACAAGAAATCAGACAAAAAATGACGATAAAATATGTCACATAAAATTCATTTTTCGTCACTAAATCATTTGGTGACGAATGTTAATCGTCACAGAGACCGTCACCGTATGAGCGTGGTATTAGGTATAAATGACACTATTTGATGTCGTCACTAAATGTTTCAACTTATAGTGACGATCTACATCATTGTCACTATAGTTAATTACTTTTAGTGACGTTAATAGCGTCACTATTTAAATGAAAATTTCGTCACTCTATATTATGTTTCGTCATCAAAACTTGGTGCATTAAATGACAAAAATCAATTTTCGTCATTAAATGATATAGTTTTAGTGACGAAAATATTTTACACTATTCAAATCATCTAATTTTAATGACGACAATATTGTCATATTTATGATTATTCATTTGTCATGTTATTGTGTTTATCGTCACCAAAAATAAGCAAAATAAATGACGACAAAATAATTCGTCACCTAATAATATATTTAACATGACAATTATGTCGTTGTCATTTCATATTTTAAATAATATTACAAAATAATTTGTCACCAAAGAGTTATTTTTTGTGACACAATTTTCAATGTCACTAATTGAATACTTATGGTGACGGTACATATCGTCACAAAAAGAGTTACTAATAGTGACAAAATTAGTTGTTGTGACTAAATGAATATATAACAGTGACGATATAGTTTGTCACCAAAGAGTTAATTTTTATGACACATTTTTTCTGTCACTAATTGAATACTTATGGTGACAATAGAACTCGTCACATAAAGATCTATTAATAGTTACAAAATTAAAAGTCATCACTAAATTATATATAATAGTGACGGCATAATTTGTCACCAAAAAGTTAATATTAGTGACAAGATCATTTTTCATAACTAAATGAATATATATAATGACAATACTATTAATTATAAAGAGTTAATATTATTCGTCATTAAATTTTAATTTTCATTGACCTAATATTATTTGCCAATAAATAATTATAAATCGTGATGATGTGGTTGTCATATTAAGTTGTTTGACATTCAAAATGTATTGTTACATTAACAATTTTCAATAAAAAGAATATAATACATTTAGTGAGCTTTTTAAATCAACTTTACACCTGTATATAATATAAGAGACAAAAGGCAATAAACATTTAAAATAAAAAGTAATTATCTTATAAAAAAATAATAGATTCACTGATTTAACAAAATACTCAACTAGCTAGGCAATAAACAGTTGCTTAAATAATCTAAGTACCACAAAACCAAATTATATAATCCAAAAAGCTGAAATTCTAAAATCCATATCCTAAGAAAATGCTTAATTAAAACCTTCAACCTTGTGGTTATTGACCTTCCAGAAAAAATTCTATCTGCAAATCAAAAAAACATAGACATAAATCAATCAAATAATTATGAAATTAAAAAAAATGTATATAAAGAAAGAATGTTTAAATAATAAATTGTGAATTTTCCAGAACTATAGGTATACTAGCATTATAGCAACCAAAATCAATATCCATAGAATTTAGAGGGTCTGCAGAATCGGATTCTGGTTGAAGCTGTAATATGAAAATAGACTTCAAGAAAGTTGTCCCATGTGCGGAGAGATATATTTATGAATTCCAAAATATGAGAACTATTAGAGCAAGTTTTAAACTAACCGAGAAGCTTGAGGAAAGGAAAGCAACCCAAGACCTCCTGCACAAGTGAAGAAGTAATTATGTCAGTACTAAAATATCAGTGTGAAGTAGTGAGCACCATTTACGAAAAATATTGAACAACTATTAAACAGATGCATGCTCTTTGCAATTTTGCAGTTATATTCTGATGTTTCCTAAACAGATGCATGTTGTTCAACAATTAGTTACTCAATTTTGCAGTTACCTAATCATGGAATTTTAATATTCATCTTTCTATAATAGAGCCTATGTATCTAACCAATAACAAGCCTGAGCACTGTAACACACATTAGCAGCAACACAACACCCAAAAAAGCCCAACAATAGAGAACAGTAACCCAACAACCAACAACAGGAATTAAAACTTTAACAGGAATCACTTTTTGAGCAAAGATAAAGCAAACCACCAAATTAGACCAACTGAGTTTGTTTGCTACAACAATAATCCAAAAAAAAAACTATAGCAGTATAAATAAAATTCATGTTTGTCCTAAAAGGAGGAAAATAAATAAGAAAATCTAACATTTGTAAGAATTCAACACATCATATACCAAATTCAAAATATTTTAATAGAAAGTGAAGGAAACATTATCTAGAATAATTCTTTTATAGCAAATTTATGATGCAAGACAATTGAAAAAAAGGAGGTAAAAGAGAGATTGTTACTGATTTAAACTAATTTTTTGGGAATGAAAAAAAATCCACATACAAATTCATTTTATACTATCATTACTTCAGAGTTCATTATTCACTCATTTATAAAGTTTCGTATAATATCAAAAATCTGCATTAACACAAATTCAACCATGGAAAGCAACATTTGAAAGCTTAATTGAAGTTTAAAAGTATTTATTACTTACATGATATTTTTCTCTAGTATATGTTCATCCCATTAGCAGCCATTATTGCCATAAGTTTGTTGATATTTGCACCTTGATCAACCAATTGAGTTTTCAAATCAGACACTTCAGTCTCAAATTCAGCCACTTGTGTCTTAAGATCATTTACTTGAGAGTTAGACATTTGTAGCTTTTGTTGTGTATCTTGAAGTTCCTTTTGGACTTGTTGGGTAGCTAAATCAGATGATGTGATGCGCCTGCTTGGAGGTTTTGGACCATACCCAAGGCCTTTAATGTAACCAGATCCATGGCCAAGAACCTCCAACACTATTTCATCTGTGTTCTTCTCAGATCCTTCTTCTCTATATTGATCTCGCTTTTTTTTCATCAACTCCTATTAAAACACATGGATGTAAGAAGGTATATACAATTAATTACAATCATTAACATAGAAAAGACTGGATTTTAAACAAATTTCAATATCGAATTAATTGAAGACAATAAGAATCTAATCATTTCCAACGGAAAAGGAAAGTTCAGTACAAATTCAATCTAAATCAGTTAAATCCATATAATTGAGTAACCCATATATGATAAGAGGGAGGAAAGGGAGCACGTAAGTACCTGAGTCGTGAGACAGAAAACAAACCCTAGCTAGAAGCTGTGTAGATAGAGGAGAGAGATTTGGGGAAAACAAGTAGTAAGGTGCAAGTGAGGCTTGTTCCTCTCCGTTCAAACCTGACTTGCTTTAGTTTGTTTACCTTTTCCTTTGAGCACGTGGTTGTCATGGACGTATATAAATTAAAATTTGAGTTGCAGGTATTGCCAAGAGATATATCCCCAATTGGAATTATGCCACTTATCTATACATATTATTGGATAAAATTATAAGAAAAATTAGTTTATAACATATCTTTTTAAAAAGATTATTGTTAATATTTATTTATGTAATTGCAAAAAAGATTATTGTTAATATTTATTCACGTAGTTGTGAAAAGAATTATCGCTAATATTTATTTATATAATTGACAATAAAAAAATCGACGTAAACATTTATACATTTAAAACACATGGATGTAAGAAGGTATATAGAATTAATTACAATCATTAACATAGAAAAGACTGGATTTTAAACAAATAGATACGAAAGTTACCCAATTCTCTTCTGCCACTTTGGATGACCAACCCTTTTTCTCTGAATAATGCGTACATTTATACAAATCAATCATATCACAAGGATCTCCATTTAGCTCCTTTTGAGACTAGGACATGAAAAAATGTGCCAAATACATTAGAATTATGCATCAATTAAAGGTTTTTTTTTTGCTAAATTTAAAATATATTAAAAGGAAGAAAAAAGATTACAACCATATTTGTGATTAAGCTTTCCTCTTTGGGTCTTTTGACGAAAATTTACTGTTTTATCATGTTTTTCTCTCTTTATTCTCTTTTCGATTACTTATTTTCTCTCTTTATTCTTGGGTGAGACGTTCACTTGGGTGAAGCTGATTAGTGTTCTTGGATACATCCTTGTTCTTTTGTAAGTTACTTTCTTTTTTGCTTATAGCACACTAATTCATAAACAATTATCGGATGAAGACGATGGAAAAAATGGACATGTCAGTATGGCACAATTCCTTGGTTTTCTTGGGTTATTCAACATTCTGATTTTCCTACCTGTTGCTCTCATACTTAATTTCACTAAGTTGGAGCCTTTTAATATGCTTACCTGGAACCAGTTCGGTTTAATTATCGGGAAAGGTATTTTTCCTTTTGATTGGCCTTCTTACTTGCATATTTCACTTTTTTGTTTCTCTTAATCTTGAATATAAACATCTATCATAATGATACAATTCATTAGTATATAATCAAATGAGACTTGCTGTGTAGTTTACTACAGCGAGTCAGCGTCACCTCTTATCAACATTCTGTTTATATAATTTGTATTTTTCATACAAATATATGCAAAGTATACGTATTGAATGAAAACAGATGTTTAACTAATAGACCCAAGATGGTTCACCTTGATGAGTTTTACTGTGGGATCATTTTTAATTCCTACATGTTGTAAATATAGCTAAAGATTCTTCGGATCATGTAAGAATATTATAACAGAAAATGAGTAGAACAAAAGTACAAGTTTATTAGAATGAAAGTAGTACAAAAGTACAAGTTTAGAACACTTACAATCTCGTGTCGACGAACAGTAAATGGCTTTCTGCCTGAAATATGTGGAGCTCTCACCTGTCTTCTATTCCCACCATTCACAAAACTTGTGTGCTATAAAAACAATGACATTGTAAGTAATGTTACAAACCTATAGCTATAACCTAAACACTGAACCTTAACATTTAAACATGTTAAGTTTCTGTATTATTACCTTAAATTTGGGTGTTGCAAAATAGTCGCACAATGCTTCCCAATTTTTTATACAAGGACAAAAAGAAGGCTTGTTATTCTTAGCCTCTACCAAAGTTGCAAACTTCTTATAGTGCATATGCAACTTGTAACGCTTTTGTCGGCTACTAGATTTCAGCCTATCAATCAAACATTGTTTCACTCCTGGAGCATCAACATTAACATCCATGTGGATCTACATATCATATAAGCATATTTTAGATGACGAGAAAAATAAATTGATATAATAAAAAAGTTATTAGTTTCGATATATACATTTATATGATCAAAGCCTGGTTCCAAACTCTTTTCCTCATCTACGTCTTTCCACCTTTTGGGCACTGGAAGGACATCTCGAGTTACTACGCCAATTTGACTTGCAAGCTTTGCAGATTCATCTCCATTTATAGGTCTTCCTATGAATGGATCCACATTAATCTTCATTTTGCTCCCTGAAGCAACAAATGACTTCATAATCCCTTTGCCCATTGTTGGACCACGACTCCTTTTCTTAGAGTTAGCTGTATGAACATTACATGTTATAGTATTTGTTTTGCATACATTATAAATAGGATTATTAGCTACTTCAGAACTTAGTATACTTTTTTTTAAGAAAAAAAAAAAGAGAATTCATACCTGTTTCAAGACTTGTTTCAGTAGATGGGGCTTACTCATTTGATGGAATTTCAGGACTTTCTGTTGTTGGAGTTTCATGATTTTCAGTTGTTGGAATTCCTGTACTCTGATTTAATGGAATTTCAAGCCTTTGAATTGTTGGAAATGTAGAGTTTTGTGCCGTGGTCTGATTTTTAGTAGCATGTTCAATACCTTTGGATGAAATATTATGGGCTTTAAGTATTACAAATGGTTCCTTTTCTGTATTAGATTTCCCACCATCAGGAGCCATATTTTCTTTGTTAAAACGTCCTTTGATACCTCTGTGAGTTATCGAATCAACTGGCTTAGAATTACGATCAATGAGAATTTGTTTAGTCTTGTTTGCATTGCTTTTCACTTTCAGTTTGTGTCCACTTCCAGGAGCCATTTATAAAACCTGTAAGAAAAAAAAGTTAAATTAAAACTATTAGAATTGGATTATACATACCATTCTAGTGAGCATTAAGATGAAAAAATATCATAGTAATATATGTTTACTCTTGCTTTATTAGTTCAAAAACTTTTATTGAATTGTTCAAGTATCCTTGATCTTTTTAGTGTGCATGTAAATGTAAAGGCTTTATTCCTCGGAATGAGGATTACTTAAAGTAACTAAAGGTTTTTCTGTCCTTTAATTCCATGATGGGTGTATGTGTCTAGAGAGATACCAGCATTTTTACATTAGTTCAATTCAGAGTATATGCTTATGTGGAGTTCTCACATCTTAAATAACATACAATGCATCAACAAGCATAAATGTCTTCCAAATTCCATGTAATTAAACTTATAAAAGAAAACACAATATTTCATACCAACAAGCACATCAATACTTCCAAATTGTCGGAACCATACAATAAGCTTGGGAAAAAAAGACACCAATAACCTATAGTTGATACATTTAACAAGAGACTAGATTATCAAAAGACTGTCCTTGAAAACTACAATCAGAATAAATTCACAAACATGCCTTGCATATAAAATCAGCTTCATGGCCATGATATTGAAATACCATGTATATCCAGGACTAAAAGTTATGCCATAATCAAAAGTTAGCACATCCCATGAAATTTTTTCCCCACAAAAATGCAGGGCCAGACATGAAGTGATATACTATAACCTGCTACAGTTCTCCAGTTAACCAAACTGCATAGCAGGTTAACTATTTGCCTGGTTTCCTAAAAAATCTAACAAAATGAACAAGTAATCAACCAAATAAAGCTTTGAACTTCATAGATGTAATTAAAGGAGATAATACTCACACTTGGTTGCTTTTATAAAGTGATTTTATTCAGTCAACTTGCTTTATTTTTGAGTTTATAATTTGTCTTTTTTTATAGTTTACCTTAGAAAGAATGGTGAACACAACCTATTATATTATTACAATGATTTTGCCTTTTCCGATTTGGTATTGTATATGACTTATGTTTTCAAAATTCCATGTACCTTCTTTACCAACTGAGTTGCCCCATAAGTAACTAAACATTACATTATATTATATTAAATAATTTATAAATATATTGTAGTTGATTACTGACTTTACTATAAATCTTGTAAATGCTAATACCCAAGAAACAGCAAGTATAAATATTAACATTTATATGAACTACGCTATAATTGTAGTGTGCGTATATGTGCACAGTCAAAGACTCTTGCATTTGTATAATCAGAATCTATATTTACACCACAAAGTAATCTTTATTAAACATTTCTGTGCAATCCTTATTAAACATCACAAGTAATTTATAAATCAATCTCAAACTTTGTTTTTATTTAATATTTGGTTTTTAACCAAAACAGTCCATAGAGGACTTTTGACAAACACCATGTATGCACTGTTTTAAATCACCATTCTCATGCCTCTTTATTTGTGTTATCAATCCATTTTAGCCTCCTTATATCACCACACAACCAACCTATCTCCTTTATTCTATTTCAATTCATAGCAGTTCAATTATAGCTCAATTACAAAAAGTATAAGAACTGGGTCTCTTACACAAACAAATACACATATACATACTCGTGTCTGTGTATATGAATCATTACAGCAACTAATGGAATAAGGATGAACAAAGTTGTTAGAAAAAATACCTTTGAAAAATTTGACGGGTCTTTGGGTCTTCAAATTTAGGGCTTCTGCAATTGGGACAGTAAGAGAAAATTTGAAGATGCAAAGATGGAGTTTGGGTTAAAATTTTGGGATTAATGATAATCCCTTCACCCGTAGGAAACATTATCCACACAATCAAATCTCAATCTCTCTAATTGCGGCAAAATTTGGCGATACTTTTTTATTTCTCCCGCCTAAACTATGGCTAAGGAATGGAGGGAAACCAAATTGGTAGAGAGCTAGCATCTATCTGGTTTAAAACTTCAATAATATTGGCTAAGAATTGAGCGAAAATTTGTTTCATATTGCTTTCCTTTCGCGCAGAAACTCTACAGTCTACACGCTGAGAATGTGAGTTCTATATTTTTATGTGTGTTTCTCTATAAAAGAGGAGGAGGGATTTACTTAACTTTTTTGTAAGGAAAAATAATATAAAAATATCAAAATTATATATAAAAATAATATTCTACGATATAAATATTGTATTTTCACACCTACTACAATATTTTCTAAGATAATAATACACATTGATATTTTTACTTTTGCCAACAGAAAAAATATACTCCCTCCGTCCTAAATTAATTGCTCAGTTTTGACCTTTTTAAATTAAATTGACTATTTTTAAAATTAATAATTAAGCATATATAAATATATTTCTAAAATTATAAAAACTTAGGATTAGTAATAAATTGTATATATTTTCTTTTGGTTATAATCTCTTCACCTATATTTTAGTAAAAATAGTAAAAAGATTAGTTTTAAAAATGGTCAACTTGACTTTAAAAAATCAAAACTGAGCGATTAATTTGGGACAGAGGGAGTTTTCTTTTTTACTCTAATAAGTGCGTTCTCATAATAACACAATATGCTCAATTAATAATAAGTGTGCGAGTTATTAAATGTGCAACTCAAGTAATTAACGGAGTTCTATAATCAAATTATAGCACCAAATGGTAGGGGTGTTCAATTTTTTCGGTTTTCCTGTTTTCCGAACCGAACCGAACCGGTCGGTTCGGTATAAAAAAGAGCAAGTCCGGTTCGGTACCAAAAAATCGGTATATACCAGTTTTTCGATACCGGTTTCGGTTCGACGATTTTATGGTTCGGTAAAAACCGAACCGGACCGGTTATACCGATTTTCTAATTTTCATTATTATGAATTATTTATTAATAATAATAATAAAATAATGATAATAATAATAATAATAATAAAATAATGATTATAATAATAAACATAATAAAAAAATAATAATAAAAATAATAATTATATTAATTTTCGGTAAAAACACAAATCCATCCCGATTCTATAATTAGTTCTAAAATATCAAAATGATATACCTGGTTCTAAATATAGAACCAATGATGACTATAGTCATCCTTTAACATCACAATAATTATAATAATAATGATAATAGTAATAATAATAATAATAATAATAATAATAATAGTAATAGTATTAATTTTAATAATAATAATAATAATAAAATAGTAATTATAATAATATTAATAACAAAAATAATAATACTAATAATAATTATAATAATAGTAGTAGTAATAATAATAATAATAATAATTATTATTATTATTATAATAATGATAATAATAGTAATAATTTTAATAATAATAATTTATTACAATAATTATAATAATAATAATAATACTAATAATTATTACAATAATAATAATAATAATTATAATAATGATAATAATAGTAATAATTTATTACAATAATAATAATAATTATAATAATGATAATAATAATTACAATAATAATAATAATTATAATAATGATAATAATAGTAATAATTTATTACAATAATAATAACACTAATAATAATTATAGTAATAATAATAATAATAATAATAATAGTAATAATAGTAATAGTATAATTTTAATAATAATAATAATAATAATAATAATAAAATAATAGTAATTATAATAATATTAATAACAAAAATAATAATAATATAATTATTATAATAATAGTAGTAGTAATAATAATAATAATAATAATAATTATAATAATGATAATAATAGTAATAATTTTAATAATAATAATTTATTACAATAATTATAATAATAATAATACTAATAATTATTACAATAATAATAATTATTATTATAATAATGATAATAATAGTATAATTAATACAATAATTATAATACTAATAATTATAATAATAATAATAATAATAATAATAATAATAATAATAATAATAATAATAATAATAATAATAATAATAATACTAATAATACCAACGCACTGGAGACTGGGGTTCTATTTAGCATCAAAAAGCACTTTTTGGGTGCCAAAATATTGCAAATGGCACCATATTAATTTTTTTACGAAAAATCACTGCACTGGATTGAATACGGATGCACATAAAAATAACATTTTATTGAACCCTACTATTTAAAATCATCTTTCTTAAGGCCAATAGTTCAACCATGTGGGAAAACCCCAATAATGATATAACATAGAAATCATCGGACAGGCCCTACGATAGGTCACGACTATAAAAGATTACAAGGCCCTAGCAAAGCCGACAATAAACAACTCAAATATTTGTCAGCCGTATTGTAGCAGCCAAAAACTCTGCAACACTATACAAAGCCAGCACAACCAACAACAGCTCGCCCAAGACCGATGCAACAAGCCAGCAACACAGCGGCCGCCCAGCACACAGCTAGCTGTTTGCTAGCCGAGGCATCAACTAGATAGAAAGACATAGAGTTCTGCAATAAAAAACGGATGAAACCAGCTATAGCTCCATGCCAACTACATCTTAGCACACGTGCTACCCATGCCAAAA